>LNAC01000493.1:52585-88835 GCA_002007465.1 Ailurus styani | reverse complement strand
TGTAAATGTTATCCAAATGGCTTGAATTTCAAGAATGAGACAAATTATGGAAAACCTGACATTTGCTCAAAAGTGATTTTTTTTTCTNTTCGGCTCAGGTCATGATCCCAGGGTCCTGGGATCGAGGCCCACATCGGGCTCTCTGCTCAGCAGGGAGCCTGCTTCCTCCTCTCTCCTCTCTCTCTGCCTGCCTCTCTGCCTACTTATAATCTCTCTGTGTCAAATAAATAAATAAAAAGTCTTAAAAAAAATTAAAAAAATAAAAAATAAATAAATGAGATAAAGCATGCAAACTGCTTAGCATGCTGTGGGACACTAAGTGCTTTGTAAATTTTTATTGTTATTCTTTTAAGGGAGTTACAGATCCTTAATACCCATTTGTGAACTCCATGGTAAGAATTTCTGCTATGAAACGGGGACAAAGTTCAAATCAATTAAGGACAATCTAGCTACGATAAAAGCAACTAGATCCTACTGAAGTAAAACAACCGTCAATAAAAGGGCATGAAACAAGGGCTACCCTGCTTGGCCCTGAGCAAGCAGGACAATGGGTCCAGCCCTGTCCCCTGTTCTTCCTAAAGAGCACCAGCCTGTACCAGGCACAAAAACTTGGCAGCGATGGCCTCTTTCTGCACTTGAGCAAAACAGCCTTTTGGCTGCCTGAACCTCATAAGGCTATTGTTCTGTTCCTTACATATTGTTTACAAGGTCCTTGGTGTAAGAAAGGCCTTTAGAAGGGTTTAATGAGAGAATATTTAAGTCACCAGTTTAATGACTGACATACCACAACCTCTCAGGAAACGCTGTCTCTTTCCATGGTTCAGGAGGGAGGGTAACTTGGCTTGACAAAGTCACAGCTCTGGGAGAAATTCCACTGACACTCAGGGGAAAGTCTAAGTTATGTAGTTTAACTAAATATGACTTGAAGTAAGTAGGCCTTTGAGAGGGCTTTTCCTTGGGGATTATATAAAGATTTTGCTGCTGTATTGATATTTTCTTTTAAAACATTGGACTTTTGCTTTAAGGTATCCTATTTTAGTCAAAGTAGAGTCTTTAGCCAAATTAGTACAACTTAAAATGTTTGGCATATCTAGCAGCCAGCAATTTCAGATACATTAACCTTCACTAGGACGTAGCCCCAAATTGAATAGTGCCTGAAGGTTTTGTATCAGATTTTTTTGTTCAGAAAACTTATCACAGAAAACAGATGAATTAAATTACTCTAAAATATTCATTTCTAATATATTCATTCATTCAGAACATACAGTTCTGACACCATGTATAGGAAATTAATGACTATTTATGGAGTGAATTTGCTATGTAGGGTCTTCCCTATCCACCTAAAGAAAAAAGAGCATTTACTGAATATCTGCTACATGCTTAAGATTGTGCTAAATCTTCTGCAGGGCTAATTTTCTTAATCCTCACAACAATTCCAGGCAGAAAAAACTAAAGTTTCCCAACTCTCTTTGTAGATAAGGAAATAGAGGCAGAGAATAGTTCAATAAATTGCAGATAGATGGGGAGCTGGTGTCAAAGCATCAAGGTCAGAATTCTTCATCATCATACCCAGTATTTCTAAGAGTGTGGCCTTGGACCATCAGCCTCAGAATTAATTGGGGTGCTCAATAAAATGAATAGTTCTCAGTCTTACACAGAGCTAATGAATTGATCTTAAGGATGAAGCCCAGGACTCTATATTTAAAACATGAACACACAGCATTTTTTCTGTACACCATAGTTTGAGAACCACTGTCTGGGCAGCATGAATTTCATTGCATGCTTTTGCTACATGAACCAGACTAAATACAATGACTCTTATTTTAACTGTAGAGGCCTTACTTATAAGAGTGAAAATAGCTCACCACACTTAAAATAAAATATTGAAATATTCTCCACCAAAAAATGTCCCAAACAGTTTCTCTACTGAATTGATAAATTCAGTAAATATAACTGCTTTTGGCCATGTTTCAAAGATAGATTTTTGTGCTACTCTTTTTTATGGACTTTGGGCCTTAATTTCCCATGTAACAAGAGTGTCTGACTGGATGACATGTTAAAAAAAAATAAGATTTGATTAAATATCAATGACAAATTTTTGCTTCAAAAAAAAGATTTTGCTATAATATTTCTTTAATGACAATTATCTTTAAGTAAGATTCAAATCTGTTTCAATAAATACCTGGCAATATAATGTATACTGAGAGATTTAGAAACATTTAAACTCTTTGACCCACTAATGGCATTTCCAAGAATTTTGCCTAAGTAGTCGTAGGTACATATTAAGACTTCTATTACAAGTATGTTCAATGAACCATATTCATAACCAAGAAAAAAGGGGAAAACATCAAGGTACAACAATTAAAAGAAAGGCTAAATTAATCACTTTATTATATATAAAAAGAAATCTATACCACCATCAGAGTATCAGGTTTTCCAAGAATACTGAATGATATGGGAAAATGCTTATTAAAAAAGTTAAATAAAAAAATGCCAAATATATATTTAAAAAAATACAAAGAGTCATCTGACACGCGACAAGATATATATAGCAATAATTATGTTTCAAATGTTCAACCTCCAGGATCCAATTTTGTCCATTCTTTATTTATATTTACATATATTATATATACTATATATAATATATGATTTACATATATTATATATATACATATATATAATATGTGTGTGTGTATGTGTGTGTGTTTGAATATGGTTGTGTATGACTATGTGCTTTAAGAATGATGGAGGAAATAATCCAACATGTTTTAATAATGGCCATCCCTGATGCTGCATTTACAGGTTACCCATGTTTTATAACATGTATTTTCTGTAGTTCTCAGTTTTTCCACAATGAACATGTGTTTATTTTGTACTTATAAAAATGTGTTATTTCGACACAATTCAGTGAGAAACTATTTCTAGAAATACATTTGTGATGCAGAATGAAGCACTTTTGCCTTACGCTCCTTGCTACCAGAGAGGTCTCTGAAGCAGGCCTCCCCAAGGTGCCCGCTGACGGTAAACTTGGTGTTAATTGTGCTGTCAGGGGAGCTCCAAACTCACACACTGCAATTATGAGCTTGGGCACACAAAGACATATTGGAAGTGGCAGGCAATGTCAGATTCCGCCAAAATAATGGTCAAGTGACTGTGTGCTTTTGCCCAAAAAGGAAAGTAATGGGGCTGTAACTGGATATTGTAAATAAATGGTCAAAGGATCCCTAAATAAGCAACATCACATAAGCCTCCTTGCAGCATATTTTTCCTTCTGGGATCCGTGTAAGGCTCACAGACATGAAGGCAGCCAGGGAACCGTTATCTGTTTACTTCTAATTTATTTTTATAACCGTCCGTGCCAGCAATGGGAGAAAATGTTTCTTTAAGAGAAAAATAAAATTGACAATAAACCCTCTGAGTTTTTGAAAAATTTTAACAAACCCAAACTTCTACTTATCACATAGTTATCAAACCTAGCCTCATCAAAACTGTATTTTCAATTGAGTTTGAGTACATATGTATGTGTGCCTGCATGAGTGTCTGCATGTGTGCTTGTGAGAGTGGATGTATGCATGTGCGCACGCGCGTGCGTGTGTGTGTGTGTGTGTGTGTGTGTGTGTGTGAATTGCAATCTTGAGACTTGGCCTCAAATCCTGGCTCTGCCAGGAGCTTTATGCCTTTGGGGGAGAGTCTGTAGTCTCTCTACATCTTGGTTTTGTCATCTGTAAATGGAGAGAATCTTACCCCACACAGCGTTCTGGGAGGTTGTGTGAGCAAACGAGAATAAAGCACAGAGCACAAAGCCAGGCACATTGTAAATACTGAATAAAAGTCAACTTCATCCCATTCCCTTCCTAGCATCTGCCTAAACGACAACTAAACCTTTGAAAATCCTTTATTGTCCCTAGTGAGTTCTATTCAGGTGACAACGCTCACTTGTCAAAGGAAAAAAAAAAAACAAACCATTTCTCTTCTATAAAGTTAGCTTTGTTTAAACAACACAATGACATCTATTCAGAAAGGTACCCATCTCATTTCTTTTTAAATATTTCTTTTTAAACCTCTCTGAGGTTTCTTGAAAGCAATGGCAATAAACATGCTTCAACCTCTGTTTTGCTTCACCGTGGGCTCTGTGTGTGGTTAGGTTATGAAATAAAAATGAGTTTGACATTACAGATATTATTTGAAAATGAAAAAATATATATACAGAATGATGTTGATAAGACTGTACTCATTATCCTAAAAAAAACACATAAATGTCCAAAAAGAAATACACAATTACCAATTAGGCCTTCCATCTGTTATTAAAGAATAGTGGTTAATGTCACAGTTCCGGACAAAATCAACCCTGATCTTAATAAATCTGATATAAGAACATATCGCCTGATGGGGACTATGTTAACCAGATGTATTATTTCCTACCATGATGACCAGTTCTATAATTTGTATATGGACGCTCTTACTGAGACAAGAGTAACCATGTATGGAGGTATACTACTTCCTTGAAAGGAAGTCTGCGTCCACATACATGTCAACATACTAATAAAAAGTAAGCACACAATGAAATCAGTCAACAATCAGGAATCAAGGTCATTTTTATAGTTGCAGATGCTGATCTTTAGATAAAGTGAAAACATTTTATTTCTTTGTCAAAACTCTAAGAATGAAGTATTTATATCACTCAAATACATAGACAAATACTTTATCACAGTGTAAGTGTGTGTCTACATGCACACATGTATGCTTATGAGAATCTAATTCCATTTTGTAAAAATTATTTCAGTTATAAGCCATAATGCCTGTATGACACATTTTGTTGGTAAAAACCACCTACACCCATGCACTATTATAATATGGCTTTTTAAGCTATTTTATGTACTTGACTTCATTTGATCATAACAGGAACCACAATCTAATTGAAATAAATGCCTCTGCCATGAAATTAAGTCACTTAATTAGTGACTGTAAAAGCAGTTGATTTATAGGGCTGTCCATTCTACTGCCATGCTAACCGAGCAAATTAATGACATGCGTCACGCAATGCTCATTAAATCAGTGAACGCTCTTCCATTAAAAGGCACACGGTAAATAAATAACCCCTTTAAAGCATAGTTTAAACACTTCACTCAGATAAAAAGTATAAATAAACAGATCATCTCTCTTAGTTTTATACAGAAAACATAAGAGTTTATCCTTTGTTATTTACATACATTTTGAGGGTTCTAGTGTATTAGCACAGCACTTGTTCAAAAGTTTTTTTTAATACTTTTTTTAAGATTTATTTGAGAGAGAGTGTGAGAGAGAGAGAGAGACCATGAGAGGGGGGAGGGTCAGAGGGAGAAGCAGACTCCCTGTTGAGCAGGAACCCCAATGTGGGACTCAGTCCCAGAACTCCAGGATCATGACCTGAGCCAAAGGCAGTTGCTTAACCAACTGAGCCACCCAGGTGCCCCTCAAGAGTTTTAATGAATAAAGAAATGAAAGTATAACTACCTTACCTTCTTATAGCAAAATATTTATTTAGCTAAAATCTAAAATAAAGTGGGCAGGCAGTTACCCAGCAACAGCCAAAAAAGAAATAATGTTGTTCATTTGTTAACAATTTTAATTAAAAGATTTAATTAAAACCTTTTAGGTTACTCAAAGCAAAAGAAAATCCCAAACTGTGAAAATTATAGGTTTCATACTTTGTCACAAAGTCATCTTAAAGGGCTCTTCTTGTGATCGATTGCATATGTATGTATATACTATACATGCACATTGTAGTGACTCTAGTTTGGATCACTGGGTATTTCAACACAGAAATTAGAAGCCTTTAGAATGAAGGCTAAAGTTTTAATCTACTTCTGACTAGCAATCTGTAATAAAGATCAAATACTTCAGAAGTGAAACTCGGAAGTAGAAAATGTGACTCAGTATATTAAAGATGAATTCACGCTTGATTTTTCCTACAACATCTTACTGTATAACTCAAATTTCACACTTAATTGATACAAGGTCAAAATAAGAAAAACAATGATGTCCCTTTGGGGTGCCCGGTTGGCTCAGTTGGTTAAGAGGCTGACTCTTGGTTTCTTGGTTCACCTAAGGTCATGATCTCAGGGTCCTGGGACAGAGCCTAACGTTGAGTCCCTTGTGTCTGCTTGTGGATTCTCTCTCCCTCTGCCCCGTCCCTGATTGTGGTCGCTCGCTCTCTCTGTCTAAAATAAATGATTTTTTAAAAAAATTTGAAGTCTCTCTACCAATGTCTAAATAAGCACTCTAGAGTGTATATTCTTTGTGATGGGTATCTTAAACTCAGACAAATATTGGGCATGATTTTTGTGAAAATGGAGTAAAGCAGGAGGTGGGCTAGTATTGTCAAAAAAAATGTTTGTGGGCACCATTTAATGCAGAAGACGACTACGTTCACTGAGTAAAACAGAAAAATAAGAAGCACTGACCACATTCTTTCAAGGATAAAGGCAATTTCAGCTTCCCAGAGCTTCAAGAATGGGCTTTTCAGGAAGGGTGTGGTCCAGATGGTTAGACTGGATCAAATACAATGGCTTTTTACATTGATAAAATTTGCTGTACAATTTTTATTGATGGACTTCTTTTTATAGAAGTGGAATATGGCCATAGCCATCATTGATCAACAATTCCCTCTAGTATATCTTAGAAATGAGCTTGAAAAAAGCAAAATAAGTCAATCAGAGAAAGACAATTATAAGATTTCACTCATTTGTGGAATTTAAGAAACAAAACAAAGGAGCACAGAGGAAGAGAGGGGAAAAATAAAACAAGATGAAACCAGAGAGGGAGACAAACCATAAGAGACTCTTAACCATAGGAAACAAACTGAGGGTTACTAGAGGGGAGCGGGCAGGATAGCATAACTGGGTGATGGGTGACGGGCATTAGGAAGGCAAGAGATGTAATGAGCACTGGGTGTTAGATGCCACTGATGAATCACTGAACTCTAGCTCTGAGACTAATAATACACTATATGTTAATTAACTGAATTTAAATAAAAAATATGAAAACATTCAACAAATTTTTTAAAATAAAAATGTTGATTAAAAAAAAGAAAAATGGAAATTTGATAAACAGGTGGGCTGGACCACAGTTTCTGCAAGCCGCTCTTCTCTCCATTGTTGACGCTTGACCCTTGACCTGATGCTCTCCCTCTTCCGTGGTATGGAGAAATAATTTGGATTTTACACAGGAGCCAATTTAAGTACCATCCTGCAGCACTTTGGGAGATGGCATCACACCACCCTTGCCACAGTCTCCTTGAATACATGTCCCATCTCTGATTACTGGCTTCTGCCTTGGTTCCGTGTGGCTGTCTTTGTTTTCTAAGAATCCAGTTCACATGACCTTCAGATATGGGCTTGTGTTCCTGTTCCATCTCTGAATCACAAGCTGGTATGTATAGGCTTTCCTGAGGTCTCATGATCTAGACTTGTGATCTCAAACTTTATAAGAGAGTATATTTCTAAATGCAAGCACCTCCACCATGTATTTATTTTAATGAGTTATGTTATATTCTTTTATTACTATGCCAAAATATTCTACTTTATAAAACACACTACAGAGATAAATTTTGAAAGGTTGAGAAAAAAATATCTTTTCTTTCCACATTCCAATAAACTGTCTTGCTACACCCTGTGCATAGATTTCTAAGAATCACCTGATCTGAGCCACTTGTTAGAACACTGTCATGTTTTGTCCCTAAATATCAGTCAGTAGATTATATTACCATCATGTCCGGCCAGATGGAACTTCCCCTCGTGCCCATTAGGGAAATGTCTTGCGTCTACCACCCCCACCCACCTCCCACCAGGTCCTATCTATCTCTAATTTATCTTAGTGAAAGGGCTCATCCAGGTTCCAACCTCTCTCATTTCACCTTACCCTAATGTAATTAACTAATCAAGTCTCTCAGACAAGAAAAGATAAACATTACTACAGGGGTTAACAAATGGGTACAAGCAATAAAAAGCTTTCAAAGGCAAATATAAAAATAAACAACTGTAATAGTTTTAATAAAGTGCGTTTCAATCAATGGGCTGCACAGAGCTTTTGTTTTTGTTTTTTTTTAACTGGTTTCTATTACGACGCTAATTGAAAAATGTAACTTTACACCTAACAAGTGTCCACATGATAGATGATATATGAACTTTTATTTGTAATACAAAGCAATAAAGTGGAGAGTATTTATTTATTTACTTACTTTTAAAGATTTATTTATTTAAGGAATCTCTACACCCAATGTGGGGCTCAAATTCACAGCTCTGAGATTAAGAGTCACACCCTCCACTGAGTCAGCCAGGTGCCCTAAAGTAGGGGGGGTGTTTAACAAATTGTCCTGGAATATACGGTTAAGTATTTGGGAATAGAATAAACTTAGATCCTTACGCTAAAATAAATTCCAAACAGAGTAAAGAATTGGGTAAGAAATTCACCTGCAAATAGAGAAAATGCAGCTAAATACTTGTCCGTTCTTAGTACAGAAAAAAAAAAAAAAACCAAGAATAACAAAACCTCGGATTGTTAAAGAAATTACAAGACAAAAAAAATCAATAGATTTGTCTATAAAAGGCATGTAAGTTGCTTTTTATAACAAAAATTATTTTAATAAAAGAAAATACATAGAGGGACGACTGGGTGGCTCAATTGGTTAAGCGGCTGCCTTCGACTCAGGTCATGATCCCAGGGTCCTGGGATCGAGTCCCGCACCCAGCTCCTTGCTCAGCGGGGAGCATGCTTCTCTCTCTGCCTCTGCCTGCCACTCTGGAACCTTGTGCTCTCTCCCTCTCTCTCACAAATAAATAAAAATAAAATCTTAAAAAAAAAAAAAAGAAGACACATAGAGGTTAGTATGGCTCGATTGTAAATATTTTGCAGATTATCTGGCAACAAGGTTAAAATTAGTGCTGTTTTCCTATTTGAATAGAATATGAAGGAGTCCTCAACAACAGAATGAAGTTAGAACCAGTGAAATATTATATTTTATATTTGACTTGTGGGCAAGCCATTACTGTGCTATAGTTTGTTTAAAACATCGTATTAAGACAGCTTTCCAAGGCAAGTTGTCCAAGACACAGGACAGCAAAGCATGAAGGGCACAGGCTGTGGTGTCCAGCAGTCTGGGTTGGAGTTCACGTTCCACCACCGAGAGCCATGACGGTGCACAGGTGCCTTCGCCTCTGACAGCCTCAGCCCAACTGACCGACCTCACTGCTTTCCCTGCAGAGATGGGTTATCAACCCCATTTTCTTCTAACTAAATAATAAGTTAATATGGTAATTCATGTCATCCATATTGTAAACGGAGAAGTGATAGTATCAAATGGACAGGATGAGATCCAGAAATAAACAAAAGCCGTAGTGATAGACTTGCCATTGTTTTCTTCACTGGACACCCATGCTCTGAGCATTAATAGTAATGCGTAACATAGCCAGGGTCCCTAGCACTTGCATTTAGATCAGGATTAACAGTACAGTCACATTCTCTAGTCACATTATATATAAAAATGTCAAGGACTTTTTTTTTTTTTTTGGTGAGGGAGAAGAGCAGTCTACTGAACGGTTTTTACAACACAAAATTTTTTGTTAACTCTGTTGACGTTTGGCAAATAAATTACTGGTTGCCTCATGGTGGCAAAATTGCTAAAGCTAAAAAAATGCTGTGATTACTCAGTGTCATCTCTAAAAGTAAACAACAGGCTTGCCAAAAGGAAAATGTATCATGAATTAAAAGGAATAAATTTATGATATAAAATATCTCCATATTTAAATATAATGAAATGTAATAAGTACTCTTTAGTTATAATCCTCTTTATAAACGAATTCTTCAGGAACAAGATGTGAATAGGCAAGTTAACTGGATGTAGTACTTGTTCTGGTAGCATCTTTCTTAATTCCCTCCCTCACCCACTCTCTATCCCCAAACACAGTTACCCCACACAGCATAATCATTCTACAGCAGGATGTCAACAATTACTGCAAAAAAATAAACTCGTGCTTTTATTCCTCTGAAAAGGGCTTTTTAGCTTGAAGGAATGTCTGTTTTATAAATTTCTGACAAAACCAAATTATTATACATCCATCTTTAAGATTTAATTCTTATTGAGTCTTTTCTGTATACCTTGATGTATTGTTAAGCTAACTCATATTGATTGCTGACATTACATTTTCATTTTATAGAAGAATTAAGTAAGCCAAAGTCATGTAATTTTCAAAATCAGGTTTGGTTTATGTATCTAAGAAAAGCCCTTTAAGGATTTTGACCAGTAAGGGGTGCTAAATTATTCTTCGTCCAGCTGGAAATCACGCCCTCCAAGGTACCAGAGAAGGAACCATCACTCACTGAGGAGTAGTGTCATAGTGGTGTTGAAAGAATACCTGCTCAATGAATAAATGAATGACTGTGAAGATGGATAAATCAATGAGCAAATTAATGTGAGCACTTTTCTCTCACTAATAAGGCAAGCTTATTTAACCAAAAGCAGAAGTCAGAATCTACTCATGTTTAAGATCTAATCACTATAGGTTTTGTTTTAAAAAAGAGAAAAGCTCATACTACAACAGCTGATTTTCAAGCATAGATGAAAGCAACATAAGGCTATTTCAGAGCTACGTGACGAAGGAGGTACAGGAAATAAGAGATGTTCCCTCTTTCAGTCACACAAGACTAGAGGGAACTGTGAAGGACTCCAGACCAACCAGTCATGCTCATTAATATAGCATCTTTCATGCTCCGTTTGCCCATCCTTCTCTTGTTTCTCAATCCCATGGTTCACCCAGATACTCACCCTAATCTTTTTTTTCTTTTTTTCTTTTTTTTGCCTTTTATGTGGCTAGATTTATATAAGACAGTTGAGAAACACTACATTAGAGTAAAAACTCACTATGTCTTTCTTTGAAATACAGCATGACTCTTAAAGATAGAAAAGCAGGCATTAAATTTTTGCCCTAACAATTAAAATGACATCAAACTAAGCAGTAAACAAGAACACAGGTTGTGTAGCACTGACTGTCTCACAGTGCAGAATGACTCATACAAAGCACAGGTCAAGGAGCTCCTGCCCTGTCCACCGTTTGTCACAATCACGAGAGTACAAAAAAAAAAAAAAATTCTTTTTTACCTTAAGGATTCATATTTTCAATTGAAAAATGAATCAGTGCACTAGCAAAAATATTCTAAATTCAAAATAGTGAGTTTTCAACACTTTTCCACCTCAGACTCCCAAACCTGTGGCCACCTCCTCTCCAAAGCTAGCAACTATTACCATTGTCTTGAGAGCAAATGCAGAAAAACACTTGTAGGTAAAAACATTTTCATGTATGCTGACAGTCTTTGCATACTTACATAAATGGAAATGTGGAGCTATAACTTTTTCATTTAAAAATATAACTAAACTAAATTAGTAGTGATGCAGTTATTCACTGGAATAATTTTCTGCAGTAAAAAAAGAGTGCGAATACAACCACTTGGGAAAACAGAGAGATCCCATTTGATCCAGCAGTTCCACTACTGGGTAAATACCCAGGAGAAATAAAAGCATATGACCACACAAAAACTTTTACATAAATATTCACAGCAGTACAGTTCATAATAGCCAAAAGCTGATCACAACCCAAATGTCTATCAACTAATTAATGAGTGAACAAAATGTCATATAGCGATACAATAGAGTGCTATTTGTTCATAAAAAGGAGTGAAATACTATTACATGGTACAACACAGATGAACCCTGGAAACATCAGACTGAGGGAAATAAGCCTGTCATGAAAGATTACATATTATTTGATTCTATTTATAAAACATTCTGAACAGACACAACTAGAGAAATAAAAAACAGATTAGTATTTGCATAGGGCTGTGAGTGGGGTCAATGAAGGGGGAAGTGCAGGGGGACAGCTAGTTATACTGGCTTTCTTTGAGGTGACACAATGTTCTAAAACCGTGATGATGGTAGCACAACTGCGTAAATAAACTAAAAATCAATGAATCGTACATTTTCAATAGGTGAATAGGATGGTATGTGAAGTACATCTCAACAAAACTCTTTCAAAGAAGAGCAGGAAGGCTCTTCATGTACCAGCATGTTGTCAAGTGAAAAACACAAGCTGCAGAACAAAGTGTAAAATGTTCTCTTTTTTGTGTAAAAAGGCAGGAATGAATAGAATTCATATTCTCATTGTCTGCATTTACATAAACTCTGAGAGATACACAAAACTAATGAAAGTGGATACCTGTGAGTACAAGTATAATCTTTTCAAATTATGACAATAATAGTAAACATCTGGGCGCCTGGGTGGCTCAGTGGGTTAAAGCCTCTGCTTTCGGCTCAGGTCATGATCTCAGCGTCCTGGGATCGAGGCCCGCATCGGGCTCTCTGCTCAGCAGGGAGCCTGCTTCCTCCTCTCCCTCTCTCTCTGCCTGCCTCTCTGCCTACTTGTAATCTCTCTCTCTGTGTCAAATAAATAAATAAAATCTTTAAAAAAAAAAAAAAAAAATAATAGTAAACATCACCTGGAGAGAGCTCTGTACCAGAACATAAAAGATCGTCCTCAGAGCTACACAATATTCCATTATCGTCATTTCCCATAAACTGTTCAATCCACCCCATTCTGACTGACATTTAGGCTGTTTCTAGACTTCTATTACAAAAACTGCTGCAGCAAACCTTTGTGCAGATATTTTTTTCCACTATACACAAATACACAGGTAAATATTAAAAAGTAGAATTCCTAGATTAAAGGTAGACCATCTAAGAAATTCCTAAAATAATGCAACCAAAAAATACCCCTTAAATATGTGAACAGCTCTAGCAGCAGTTAAACGCCAACAGAGTATAATTATAATTACTGAGCAAAATACATTGTTCTGGAAAAGATTAAATGAAAATTTAGGATGTTGTCATTTTCTGTTGTAAATGCATTAAAGAAATAGCACGCCAAGCTCCTTATAAAAAAATGTAGTCCAAACCAAATGGTTTATTCAACATAAGCTCTAGAACTTGAGACAGAGATAATGTTAACTAACAAAATAGTAAGGTTGACAGAATATATATACATACATGTATACACATTCACATATAGTGTATATGTATATGTGCATATGTATCTCTCCATATCTCTCATGTATACACATTCACATATAGTGTATATGTATATGTGCATATGTATCTCTCCATATCTCTCTTTCTATCTATTTGTAGTTAATATTAGGATGCCAGAAAAATTAGAATGCAATCTACTTCACACCAGAACTTTAATTTACTTATTTTTGGCCATTATTGTTCCTTTTACCATTATTAAGTTGTTTTATGATGCAGAAAGTACTTGAGATCTTGGAGGATGAGCAGAGAATGATGGCTGTAGTGATAATTAATGATGGGTTTTGGTTTATACAGGCCAATAGTGTATTTGCTGTTTGAAGTTAACAGAACTCGTTCATGAACGACTTAAGGGTGGCCAGGGAAAAGAACACTACATACATGAAGAGGACTCTGGCCTATCAGAACTTCTGCCTTTTGCACCATCCATCTTTTCACAGTGGGATACCTTATTATCAGCTGAAGGTCAACATTATATGCTTTAGGAAGATTACTCCAGCCAGTTTGGACAAACATTTTTTTATACACATATATCTACTAACCAATTACATACTGAAAACTCAAATCTTAAATAAATATAGCCCATAGCGGCATTAGGACATTGAAATCTATATACTCATAGCAAGAGACAATTCAATATGGGTTTTCTCATGGGTAACTTGCTACCTAAAGTTAAAGAAAATTTACCATGAAAAAACACAGGTGCTACTGCTGTTTTTTAAGAGTGATCACAGGACAAAGTTGCTCTTAGTGATTTTGGGAAGTTCTTTTCCTTGTCTGGGAGAGACACTGGAAAGCGGAGATCTTAAGCCTAATGAAAAATGCCCTTCAAATCTAGCAAGTCAAATCTCAGGAGGCTCTTAAACCTTGCAAAAAGAGGAGAGATTTGTAACAGCAAAGCATCCTGAGGGCACTTTTACTCTAGGAGGCTTTCTTTCTATCCCTAAATCAAGTTCACTTTCTCTGACTTTGGCCCACTGGGGCTGCAGGAACACATTCTAGTACCAGAGGTCAGGGTCAGATACAGACAGAAACAACCCAAACACTGGGTTAGGTTGGACACTGAGGATTGACAGTGGGGAACCCATCATTTTGGGATTTCTAACTTTTCCCTACAAATGTGAATGTGAGGACCATATAAATGCAAGGTCTCTAGAGTGCATTCTCTCATTTCTTTTCTTTTTTAAATGATTGCAAAAGATGGCTTTCTTTCTGTTTCTCACACCTTCTAGATAGATATTCAAGGGCTTCCTACTGTAATCCTCTTCTACCTGATTTTTGCTTAACTGGTTACTTTAGTTCTTGGCTTCTCTGACTACCTTGACAAAAGTACATCTCCAACAACACATGCACGCACACATGCACCTCATTAACTCAGCCTTTGTGTATTATCTTCACTTCATTAACAATATTGGAAATAATTTTATTTGTTTAATTATTTTTGCTCAGTAAGCTCTATGAAGGGAGGGAGGCACTATCATATCTCCAGTGCCTAGTACATAAAAGGGACTAAATACATATTTTTTCTTTATAGAAATACATAGAAGTTACCCAATACAAAACTGTAGAAAATGATCTTAAATAAAAAGTCTTGTCGAATTTAAAAAGAAAACTATATTTCTATCTTCCTGTGACATTGTTGTAGGCTACTATTGAAGTAGATAGAAATCGTTCATGTGTATTAAAGAATGAAACATAAATTAACATATTCCTAAATAATACAGTACTTAGAAAATAATATATATTTTTAAGAAGACTACCTCAAAGAAGTTTCCAGTCTAGATTTAGCTAGAAATGAATTCCTTCCATATTCATGTAAATTTATTTAACAGAATAATAAGTTTAAGATTAAGTCAAGATTAACACATATTAACCTTCAAATTAAATGATAACTAGGTTTTTCCTACAGCTGTCATGACATTTTCTCGGTAAAATTTCCATTATCATTTCACTTGAGAAAGATCTTATGTGAAAATCATATATACGTCATATCACGTATCATTTTGGAAAGGGCTAAAATCCTTACATCCTTGAATAGTAACTTGTATCAAAGCGTAACTTCTGTCAAAACTAACAACTTTTAAGTTATGAGAGCATAAAGAAGAAAACATTAATGGGAGTTTCTTTTCCCTTCTGATAATAATAAACCGGTGAATATTTATGTGGTTTGCTGTATTCCGAGCATTATACCAGGCAAGCGCTCTCCACGAATGTTTCTATTGAAACCAGAACCCCGTGGGCAGTTTCTCCCCTTGTCCCAAATCACCCAGTAAGTGGAGGACCCTAGTTTTGAACTCCACTGGCTTCAGGAGCTGCCCCATCTCTTCAATACATATGTCGGCAAATCAAACTGCCCTTGAATTTCATTAGCTCAGCTCAAGGAGCTCATACACTGTTTTCCCAGGGTCTAAAGAGACAGAGGTATTTTCAGTGCAGTCAAGCATATTAAGTCTGGTATCAAAATTATGTCAAAGATTCAAACTATCCCTTAATTTATACATGGAACAAAAGGAGTATCTACACAGCCATACAGAACATGGCCTTCTGGCCTAGTCCTGGGGCAGAAAGCTTAAACATGTGACACCGAACTCTCTAAGTGCTTTTTATTTCTGCCTGCAAAAGGGTTAGAGGGTTTCTTAGATAACTGAGAAAAAAAGATCTCACTTTCTCTTAAAGATTCCTGATTAAATATCTTTATATGCATCAGAATTTCCTCCTTCACCTAACAGTAAAATCAACTCAGACCTACCCAGAGTCCTTCCCAAATCTCCTTGAAGTCACCAAAATTATTCTGAGGAACTAGCCCTTGTTTTAGAAGTATTACTCCCCATAGTCAGAACTCATATTGCAAGGGATAGCTCCTTCTCTCCAGCATTAGGAATTAATTTACTCATGATGTTATAACGAAATCAGAAATTACTAGGATTGAGACCAAACTCTATAGAAGTTTTCATGGATTTAACTTCCTTTCCCACCAAATGTTTTCACAAGTTCTAACATGACTTGATACCCAAGATGCTACCTTTTCTTCTATCTGACTCCCTGAATCTACTCTATCTTAGCCAGAACAGACTGTCACCCATTAAAAAAAGACTGTCCTGCTAGTATTTTTTCTTTTTTTCTCTTCAAGTAGATTCACGTTCTAAGTCTGAGCACTAATGAATACAGAAAGTCAAGGAAGACTTTCAAACAATTTTTTATTCAGAAGTATTTGAGAAGACACTAAGGTATTCATTTGGTATGCAATTAAATCTTACCTTGAAAGCCAGAACTTCTTTATGTGAACTGAAATTTATAGGGGAGTTTACACCTATGAAATATTTAGGAAGCAACTGGGTGAACATGAAATGCCTAGAGTGACTGGTGCCAAGGGAATTTGGTACTTCGAAATATTTTGGGAAGCCCAAGATGGCAAGTGTGGGTCTATATTCTGTATTCTTTCTACATCTCTAATGCATCCATTCACCAACACACAAATAGCATGAATTATGGAAGCAAATGTGTTTGGTGCTTTGAACAAATTATCTAGTTTATTACAGTAAATTATCTAAAACTTCTCTGTATATTGGAAATTCAAGAATTTCTGACTACAAAATTACACACGTGTGGATTTTAAAAGAATTATACATGAAATTACCAGCACTTTATAAAGAAAGTAAACTCACCAACAGGACAAAACCGAAGTGGAAAAAACAAAAAACAAAAAACCTTCAAAATTTAGTTACATAGGAAGCGATGACCAAGGGTATAGTTGGAAGAAGGGGGAGATTCAAGTGTGAAGTTCCTTTAAAATTTGCTAAAGTCTTATAAACAAAGTTCATGAACAAAATCGCATAGTTTTTCTGACTGCTGGCTAAAGTTCATAACAGTTGTTTATGGAATTGCCAGCAATAGGTACTGAAGAGCCAGGGTATACTCAGTGGGGAGGGTTCTGAAGCCAGATTGAGTTCCCAACTAGCAGTAGAGCCAGAGCTGTTGCAACTGCCACTAGTCTAGATGTGTGACTGAGAATCATGTCATAACGTGGCTCATTGTGAAAGCCCGATAATAATTTGACATTCTCTTGGGAAACAGGTTTTCCATTGTTCCCTTACATGGTAGTCGTAATCCTTAAGGGCAAATCCTTTACAGTGAACAGCAATGGGACATGAATGACATTTTCTTCTGATTTTCGACTTGGAATCTGTCTTTGACAATTCTCTCAAAAGCTCCTATTAGATCCCTGCTGGGTGAAATGGCCTTACTTAGATTAATTCATTTAAGGCCATGGATTATGCATGATGTTACAAAGGAATATAATTAGGAATAAAAAATATAACTCAACCATGGTAATAGTAAAATCAGTTTATTTAGAGAGCCGGCAAACTAGCTAGTAGTGGTTATTTGTGGAAAGGAAAATTTATTTACCTTAGTAGTGAAACAAGGTCCCTAAACATTTTACATCATTTAACTAAGATCTATAAAAATAAAAGTCTCCTGGAGATTATCTTTAAAAACAGACATTTGACAGTAAGTTAAATTATGTCAAATGTTAATTTTATGAGTCATTTTTGTTTATAATTCACTTCTTTCTAGCTATTTTCCCTGATGTTCCCTTCCTATATATACATTAAAATTTCCTAGTTTATATATTTTAAGTTTGAAAAATTAAAGGCTAAATTCATCCAAATATAAAAGAAATTTGTTGGTTTTAAGATTTGTTTAAATAAAATAAATTTAAATATTTAACTTGGCTAGCACAGCCTTGTTAGGAGGTGATTAAATAAATAATTTATTTAGAATGAAAATATCCTTCTAGCCCAGGGAAAATATTTTGACCTAAAAAAATCAAACATTCCACGTTTATTTCATATTACCCACACCCACACACACACACAAATTCAAGCAGTGAGAATAATTTTTAAATTATTCTGTTCACCACTAGATTTTGGAAAGCAAGTGAAACACTTTTAAACCCTAAATGTTCTTCCTTATAATGAAACTGAAAAGTATGCCAGAGATACAGTAGTAGGTAAAACTAAAAATCCTCTACCCTGCAGGAATATTTTAGAAAGTCACTAGACTGGAAATTTTATGAAGGTGAAGGCTTTATATTTTATCGATGTCTCTCTAACAGCCAGCAGGATGCCTGGAGCAAACCATGTTAATAAACATTGTTAAATGAAGCAATGAAAAATGTTCCTTTACTTTTGCCACTAATAGAAGAGCTACAGAGATAAAACTCTTCTTTAAGGACTGTACATTTTAAGTTATAGAACCAAGTGTTCCTGTGGCTAGAAAATTTTTTTGTACAACAATAAAAGCAAATCACTTCCTCTATCATTAAGGGTTAGGCCTTAATTTCTTAGCATTCCAAATTATTTAAGTCTAGAAATGTGGTAAAGCTAAAGGCTAACTTAATAATGGGAAAAGTTCACAGTACAAGTAAGAATGCTAACCCTGACTTTGAAGATCAGTGGTCAACTCCATTTGTTAGGGCTCTAGGACAAGCTTGACCCTCTGACTCAGTATCTGGGCAGTGAAATCTGCCAGCTGTGACAGCTGTGATAAGCTTCAAAATGTTCCCAGTGAAGCTGAAATGAGCCTGAGGAAGGGGGTGGTCGTAGCACTTACTTCCAGTCAGTCTCTCAGCTGCCCATAAAAACCACCCCACAGACAGAGTAAAAGTCAGTCATGTTCACTGGGTGATTAATGTGGCAAAACACATTAGCATTTTCTGCTTGCACTCTTCCTTACTACTGATGGTGCTGAGAGGGGTCACTCAGGCAAGGAGAAAAATGTTGAGGAAAACTGGAGAGTGCAGAGTCTAAAGTGAGAGACTTGTGTGGGAATGGAGAGATGGGTTGAGACTGGAATTACCAGTGGGGACGGTAAGCTATGGGGTAAAGCCAGAAGACAGCAAAAATCCTCTCGGATACTTTACAACTGCTTGCACAGAGAGTAAACTCTGTGTCACAACTCACTCTGGACAACAGCTAGCAGAGTGGCGTCTATTTAAAAAAAATTAAAATGGAAACAGATTGTAACATTTCCTTTGTAATACAGAACAACCCACTGCTCTTCTCCCCGCATGCAAAAGGCAGATATTGAATGCCCACGGTGACAGAAGCACGGCGTTGAGCCCAGCTTCCCCTACAACACACTCATGGCCCAAGCAGAGAAAGGGTCCGCACGACAGACACCTGCTGCCATGCCGCAAGGGCTCTTGTACAGAAATGGACCAGGATGGGATGCCTGGGTGGCTTAGTTGGTTAAGCGGTTGCCTTCGGCTCAGGTCATGATCCCAGGGTCCTGGCATCGAGTCCCAATCAGGCTCCTTGCCTGGCAGGGAGCCTGCTTCTCCCTCTGCCTCTGCCTGCCACACTACCTGCTTGTGCTCTCTCTCTCTCTCTCTCTCTCTCTCTCTCTCTCTCTGACAAATAAATAAAATCTTTTAAAAAAAGAAAGAAATGGACCAGGTTTCAGGAGCACACAGAGAAGGCAGTTCTACTTCTAAACGCGAAGGTCTAGGAAGGCTTCTCATAAGAAACGTCCCACTGGGGGAAAATCTTAGCAATGGAGTTTGGACATGAAATTGTATTCAAACAATTACTGTAAACTGACAACAGCTTTAGTGCACATATAGTCTAACATACCAAATTATGATATAAACAATTAGCACATCAGGGCCCTGGGTGGCTCAGTTGGTTAAGCATTCAACTCTTTGATTTCAGCTCAGGTCATGATCTCAGGGTCCTGAGATTAAGCCCCCACTGTTGGGCTCTGTACTCGGCTTGGAGTTTGCTGGAGATTTTCTCTCTCCTCCTTCCTCTCCTGCCCCCCACCCCCTGTATGCTCTCTCTGTCTAAATAAATAAATAAATAACAATTAATGTATCTAATTTTCACCCTGAATTTATATTTCAAACCAAAGTTTGTAAGAATTTATCAACATGGCATAGACTCTCAAAACATCATTTGGTAGGGAAAAAACCAGACAGACACAAAATAGTACACACTGTATTACTACTTTTACATAAAATCCAAAAGCAGGAAATAATAATGTGTGATTTTGAAATCAGGACCGTTGTTACATTTGGAGGGGGTGGGCAGTGGCTGAAAGCAGCACAAAGGTGGCTTCAGGATTACTGGTGGTAGAATTTTTAATCTAGATGGTGATGACAGGGGTGGCCATTGGTAATTGGTAATTAAAATTACCTTTTTTTTTTTTTTTGGTTTACAATATCCTAAAGAGTTTTTATGCTTTCTGGTATTCACATGTCGTGTGTTCTTCTCTTCATAGGTTACAAATTACTAAAAACATGCCAAAAATTTCTAAAAATTACACATTTTCTTTTTGTTTGTTTGTTTTTTAAAAGATTTTATTTATTTATTTGAGAGAGAGCTAGAGCATGAGAGGGAAGAAGGTCAGAGGGAGAAGCAGACTCCCTGCGGAGCTGGAAGCCTGATGTGAGACTCCATCCTGGGACTCCGGGATGATGACCCGAGTCGAAGGCAGTGGTTTAACCAACTGAGCCACCCAGGTGCCCAAAATTACACATTTGTATGCCTATATAAACCCTGCTTTTGCTACAATGGCTTTACTTGCATGTAAATTTAATGGCAGAGTTTACACATAAAGCATTATTACGAGGTCACCAGGGCCACTTAGATGGCAAGCAGCCACAATACAGATTTTACCAACTGCTGGCAGCAATTTTTGTCTCCAAGCCCCAGAGCAGCATCCAGTACTTTACTACGTGTGGCTCTTACTAATTGACAGAGATAAAAAAGATTAGCCATCTTGGCTTTAAACAATGGGGACTAATTTTTTTGTTACGTACATGAGAAATGCTTTACAATTATGGAGAAATTTCAAGCACATTTCTAGGGAAGGGTATAATTTCAGGCCTATGTATGTAAAATGATTTTCCTGATTACATAACATCTTAATAAAGGTATGTTTGCTAAAAGCAGGCTTGCCTTTTGTGTTTCATATGACCATAGAAAGAAACACTGATTCATATACAATTAGACTCAGTTTTAACAAGAAGACGCAGATAAACAATTGGGACTAATGTTTCCAAGCAAGAGACTCAAGGAATCTTCAGTGGGCCAATTTCTCCCACAGGGTAGTTCCCTCCACCCTCAATCACACCTTTTAACCCAATGTACAGTGGTTAATTATAACAAAGTACTGCTTTTACACACTCTTATTGGTAACTAGTCATGAAAAAATAAGTAGACACCAGAGACCACGGAATGCTAATTGCCATCTCTGACTAAGCCACTGCATTCTCCACATTTCTAGCCCCTCTGCTTCAGAGCCCATCCTGAAGTAAGTAACTCTCCAGGCCCCAGTAACTGATCTTCTAATCGGATCTCCTTTTTTGCCTGTTGTCTTTGTGGAAACCGAGAAGGAGGCTGAAGCCCTTTTTGCTGAGCTAGGAGGAAAGGGTAAACTAAACAGGAGTCCTACTCAGTCTGGGGCCTGCTAAGGAGGCTCTGGAGAGAACAGAGTGGAAGCGACACAACCAGGAACAGGAGGAGAGGAGCAGTTGATCGACAGGTAGGGAAGGCCTGGCAGTGACACCATGGTAAGACGGAACCACCAGGCAGCCCTGAGTAAGAAGGTTCCCCGGAGAAAGTCTCCACAGACGTGCCCCGGGATAACACCAGGCATCAGCCCTTCCTTTCAGATTCAAACCCTGCTGGAACTGCTTCCCTAGAGGAGTCTGACCAATTTTTAAACGACAAAATCAGAGGTATTTTAGCTTTCAGCTGGCCACAACTTACACTCCCACCTTCTCTGCGTACTTTATTTCTTTAACCCCTCAGAGTAGAAGGATGTCTTCTTTGTTGTTGTTGTTTTTGAAGATTTTATGTATTTATTTGACAGAGAAAGAGAGATTACAAGTAGTTACAAGTAGGCAGAGAGGCAGGCAGAGATAGAGGAGGAAGCAGGCTCCCTGCTAAGCAGGGAGCCCAATTGGGGGTGGGGGTGGGGGGCTCGATCCCAGGACCCTGAGATCATGATCTGAGCTGAAGGCAGAGGCTTTAACTCACTGAGCTACCCAGGCGCCCCAGGATGTCTTCTTTGAATCACAGTGCTTGTGTGATTGATTCACAAGACCCAGCTTTGTATAAGTGCTCAGCTCTGAGATGTGCCCAAGAAGGATGTCTTATGGAGAAAGAGCCCTTACAAATGAAATCCGTTTTCATATGCAGAGTTCTTGATTTCTTTTTTAAAGTCACACAAACATACAAACTTGAAAAATGCATCATAAAAGCTAGTATTTCCCAAGCGCTCACAGGAGTCAGCCACTGTGCTAAGAACAGTAGGTTTAGTAACGCAATTGACATATGAATACATGTATCATCCTTAAAAGTAATCTTTTATGATTTTTCACATGAATCCATGAAATTCTCTTATTTGCCATGCAATCATTGCTAAGTCAGTTTACTTCACAAGGCTTCAGTGTTCTCATTTATAAAATGAGGAATAGTAATAGAAACCTCACAGGATTTGTGATGAGGACGTGATGAGATCATTCCTGTCAGATGTGCAGCAAAGTGCCTGCCACACGATAGTAAGCATTCAGTAAATAGTAATTACCACTCTTTTTATTGCTGTGAGTACTATACTGGGGGAGCAGAAAGGGGTGAAGTTATAATCTAAAGACACAAATTTTAGCTACTTAATTAACTATTGAGTTCCAAAAAATTTAATGATCAGGTTCAGTTATCTGGCGAGGACTTTGGTCAAAACAATGTCTTGAGTTTCTTTCAGGGGACTGCGGGGGCCTCAAGCTCCATACCTCTCTACGCATAATCCTCCAATCCAGTTTTTGAGAAGTGATGACATAATTATCAAGATATTAGTTAACTTCACACTTTAGAACTAAAGTCCCATACAAATTATAATAGCACTGCCTTCACACACTTCCCTGATAGACCTTGAGCTCAAACCTCATTTTTGAGTTTTTAGGAAGATATGTCTCCAATATAAACCTTTGCCACATAAGCACTAACATTGTTTCTAACAGTTTTTCATTTTTTTTAAGATTTATTTATTTATTTATTTGACAGAGAGAGAGAGAGAGAGAGAGAGAGAGAGATAACAAGTAGGGAGACAGGCAGGCAGAGAGAGAGGAGGAAGCAGGCTCCCCGCTAAGCAGGGAGCCCGATACGGGCCTCGATCCCAGGACCCTGAGATCATGACCTGAGCCGAAGGCAGAGGCTTTAACCCACTGAGCCACCCAGGCGCCCAACTAACAGTTTTCCTTGACCCTACTTGACTAGAAATGTTAAAGAGTAGCAAAACTTTTCTGCTTCCAAAATGGGGTCAGAGATGGGGAGAATCAGATTATAGGTTACTCTCTGTGGTCCCTTTCATTTCAAAGGGTTTATGGTTCTACGGACTGGTCAAATGCCAGAGAGGAAGAAGGCAGTGCAGTTTATAGTCTGACTGAGGGAGAGAGTCAATAAACCCAATGCGTCAGGAACGAGCTAGATTTCCAAAGAAGGGAGGTGTGTCAAAGTCCATTTTCTATTTCTTGATACATGTCTCTGGTCCATGATTAAAGGCTTGTATGCAAATCTCGAGAAAGAAGGCAGACAAAATATAAAGATGTTCTTGAGATGCACAAGGTTAAAAGGAGAAATAACCAACCCAGGGCAGGAAAGGAAGGTATGTGTAACTGCCAACTGACTACTTTTGGAATACTGTGAGGCAGGACAATGTGTCACCAAGGCAGTTCAGAAAGTGGAGAGAAGTCAATACAACAAGGAGACAACAACAGCGGTTAACAACTAACCTGGCATTTAGAATTAGACCACATTTTTTCTTTAACTCTGTGATTCAGAAGCTATGCGATTTCGGTTGAATCTCATGTGGTTGTTTTGAAGGCAAAATGAGCTAAGTTGTATAAAGCACCATGTCCAGTGTCTGACAAACAGTAGATACTCAATATATTGTAGCGACCGCCATTACAACAGCTACTACTCGGACTATGGTTGGAGGCCCAGAAGCTGTTGTCCTAACTAGCTGGTGATCCAGGCACTAATCCGTTACCTGCTGTGCCCCCACAAAACTGTAGGATCAGGGGAACCATTACAGCAACGCTCATTCACAAGCTAGAATTCCACTGGTTAAAAGTTGACATATTTTGCAGTAATTTATCCTAACTAAAATAGTATCAGTCATATAAATTCCTTGACTCAAAGAGAATTCGGTGCTACATTGCAATGGAATGAAATCATGGATGTTAGGAGGTATTATTTTCTCTATTCCAGATATGTATGAATATTTCATGCATGTTAATCAAAAAAGAATTGAATTCCTCATCTTGCATGTATTGCAAACAGAAAGGAGAATCAAGTACAATGGGAACACTCTGTGTGAAGCCTGAAAACAATTACATATTGAAACTATGTTTTACAAAACATTTTTTAACAGGTCACGCTGGTGCCATCTACTTTATAATTCAAAATGAACATTGTGCAGTATGAAACAAGAAAAGACCACAAAGTCACTAACAGTTTTCACATGTACAGAAGAATCTACTTATCGTATGATTCACTACCCCTCTATCCACCGATAACTAGGAAGAAATGGGTTAAATTTTAAGCAAGGGGGATTCGAATTAGATATAAATAACACGTCTTAACTGTGTGGATTTAAAACATCAGGGCCATTTGCTGTAAGAAAGTTTCGGAAGCTGCAGCCCCGATGTATATTCTCCACCTAGTTTCTACTTTTCTAATTTCTTGTTCTCCCTCATGTGTAGTAGAGAAATAAGATGTGCAGTTGACTCCCTTTATCCTCTGGCAGAAGTCTTTACGACTGAGATACGAGGAGATAAAACGTCTGCGACACTCAAATCCATTACTGACAGCTTTTGCCCGGAAGGCGGCAGTGTGATTAAATGGGGTAGGGCGCTACGTGGCGGGTGTCTGGCGCAAGACTGGCTGGAGTTCTTCCATATTGGCCTCGGTTCTGATCTTCCTTCCAACTTCTCTAGCCATACTTCCTCAGCTCTTATCCACAATGTTTCCTTTATATTTTTTTTTTCTAATTTTTATTCTGAAGAGTGGTTTAGCTTAGCTTCCCCAATTCACATATTCACCGATCCCCCAGAATGCTCCCAGGAGAGCCAATTCCCTTCAAAGGCTGAGGGTGAATAATAAATACATATAGTTGATATTTCCCTGTTAAAAGAAACTGAACTAAGAGACTGCATCCATAGGTTCTGGCTTTTCCCTATTATTACGCTATTTTACGCTAAACTTGACCAAGGAGCAAGGCATCTTTGAGAGGCATCAGGCATTGGCATAGCCTACCGTTAGTTATCTTCGCATGGTTACACTTAATCGTCCCTTACCCAGGCTCACTGTCTTCTGCCCCTGTGATACCCCAGGCCTTTCCGTAGGCCCTGATCCCTGGAGAGATTTGGTGCTTGGGGCTAGAATCTACCATACTTCCATTACCCATTTCCTAATAAATCTTAAGCCTCAGTTTCATCTCTTAAGAAGCTGGATAACCTCTGGAAGGACTCCTAAGAAAATCTATGTTGGCTTTTAACTAAGAAGACTGTGCCTTCTTTGTGACTACATTCCTCACAGACCTAGTTAATAGCCCCTAGGTCCCATTCTTGGTAACTTCAACCAGGCTTTAACAATTCTATATGTTTAATATTAGTTTTATTCAGAACACTTACACATAGCTCTCAGGCATCTTTTCCTAAGAAAAATCTCCTTGAAGACCTCATTAATATCCTTCCTTTTCAGTTTCATCTTAGAATCTAGCTTTCTCATCTAGCTAATGACAGTTGGATGGACACACAACTAACCACTCCTATATACATGATTACATTCATGTCCTCATTTCTTCTGATTTAGTAAAATTTACTATATAATTGGAATGACTGACAAAGGGACTAACAAGGGATCTAAACTTTATCTCTGCTCAAGGCAAATTTCAGTGGTGGGGACAAAACGATGGCATGCTCCACATCAACAGGGAGGAGAGAGGAGAGCCAGGGATAGGAACAAGGGAGGGCTGCACAGATAACCACAAGGAGCTCAATTAACATGGAGCCCATCGAGTGCAATGTCCCTGAAGAGAGTGTTGCATGGGGCAACATTACCTACAAACTTTATTCACCAATGACGTGACTGAAAAAGTGGGTTGAGAATCCCATTATGAAATCCCCAAACTAAAGAAACACCTTTCTCCTGAACCATTCAATACCAGTTCAGCATTTCTTTACCAACCACCATGCTGAATTCCTGACATGCCAGCTATGCATATGTTTAATCAATGATGATTTTCCCATCTGAAACAAGTCTACACAACTCTTCAGTGATTTCTCAGAAATGAGAATCATCTCATAACTTTACAGTCTTCCGAGGTATAAGTATGTGAACTGTTGTTGTTTGAATTTCCCAGAAAGTTTTATTACCAGCAAGTTTATCCTAGTCCACACTGGGGTACAGAAAACACAAATGATTCTCCAGTGGTAGGGTAACACTATAGGAAGTAGAACTAAAAAGAATCTTAGTAGTTTATTAGTTTTCAAACAATATTCCTTGGAACCCTGGAGCTCTGTGTGGGAATTGCAAGGGCAGGGATTAGATTTGGGATGGGGGGGAAGGTGCAAATTCAGGGGTGATTTTGTTATATGTATGTTTATGTATTCTTACCTACATATTTCATACATATGTATGTTTTAACAATTTTGCTTCTATATACCAAATATATATATGATTTTAAATTTTCCATATGTACTCACTTATTCATATTAGCATTTCATTTATAAAAAGTGTTCTATTGAAGAGAGCATATTTGAAATTCATGGATCTAGCTCACTCCCTTTATTTTACAGTGAGTGAACGTGGCTATCGAGGGACTAGGTGGCTTCTCCAGGGACATAGCAAGTTAGAAGTAGGCTGGGCAAAGGACAAAGGACTTTTTCAGAGAACCTCGTAATTTATGACTTTAAAGATTATACCTCTCTGTAATCTACTCTGCGCTTCCCTAGTTACTGTTTTAAATGATACTCAAGGGATCTTAATCACTTGTCTTAAAAGCTGTGTGTCTTTAAGTCTATTATATAACAGAGGTGATACAAGCTTAAGTAAGAGGATCAGAAAAGTTTATCATATGCTTAAAACTCTGAACCAACCCAAGCCATGTTGCAGAATATATTGCACAGGGAGAAAGTATGCAAATTCCATTTGTTTTTCCCTTTATAAATGTTCTAAGATAAAGGGTATAGGAAAGGAGATTCTGTACCTTTTTCAAAGCTGACTTAAAACAGTAAAAAACTTCATACAAAGTCTGAGATATAGTATTTATTTCTAAACTGAAGCCTTAACAGAGCTTTCAGAGAACAAAGAAAGATGATCTATTCGAAACTGGGAGTCGTTGAACTTTTGCTCTTTATTTCTCTGTAATAGGGAACAGATGACCTTATTTGCTACCAAAAGAGAATATACTAGCCTGGAGGCTACAATTGCAGGCATCTTTCAAACAGCAGTTTTCAACACCCATCATCAGCCCTAAACTTCATAGGCTATCATACATCTAAAAAGACAACTTCCAATTTATTTCCTCAATATCTAAGCAAATATTTTACTGCATTGAGATATAGTCACAAGAGGGACGCTTTTACAGTCCTTAAAATGATAATTGCGTAGGCAGTAGAGGGACGCAACATGCTGAAGTAAAAAGAGCAGTCTTTGGAGCAGGCCCACTGGGGTTCTGATCCCAAACTTCCTTGGCAACTGAATGGCCTTGACCAAGTTATTTCACCTTTTAGGCTCATTTCATTTCCTCTTCTGCAAAATGTGGATCGACAACTGTTTCCATGTTGTTATGCAGACAAAATAAGATACTGTTTGTGAAATTCTTTCCAGAGTTTTCATTCACAAAACACGCTCAAAAAAAAAACCAAAGCTTCAAGTATAGTTATTAGAAAACTAGAAAAATGCCACTATGTTAAGTGAAGCAGAGCACAGAAATGGTATTCATAACCATTGATTAAAATATGCAAATTCAGAAAAAAAAAGAAAGAAAACAGATGAGGCTGGGATGCTGGCGATTATGAGTAATTTTCCCTCCAAAATATTAATCAATATTGTTACATCTTTTTATTTTCAGTTATAAAACTAGTAGTTTTAGTCCACTCAATATTTTCATTGGGATCTCGAGGTCAATATAAGAACTCTCAGCCAAGCTGAATTTTTACTTTAGGAGAAGAGAGTTGATAAGAAAAAAAGCAATCATTTATTGTTCTGAGCAGCAACATTATTCAGAAAATTGAATCTGCTCAGTATTGAAACGTTTATTCTCCATATTTTGGACATTGAGCACACTGCTGTTTACCAGACGTGTAGATATCTACACATAAAAAGATGAGTTTGAAAAAAAAAAGATGAGCTTGCTACTGCACATGTAGTTCTATTTTGAATCTACTTAAACTTCAAGGTATAATACTTGCTTGATGAAAACACTCATAAAACATCGAAGTACAGTGACAAGAGAAGAGAATTCTCTCTTATCTCCCTTCCTGCCATTTTTACCCTCGGTTAAGCAACTACTATGAAAGGCTTTGGAAGAGCCTTCAAGACTTTTTGTATGTCTACAATCCTAAGTATAACTTTTGCATATTTAATAATCTGTTTCAATATTTGCTTTATAAAAAAACACCACTGTTCTATTTTAGACAGCAGCATCTCTTTTTTCGCACTATACATAATGAACGATCTTAAATATAACACGTATATGCCAAATAATGAACACCCGATAGCAGAAAAGAACAAAATCCAGTTTTACAAGTCAAAATTATATTTATATTTGGAAGGTTAATCTTTTTTTATTTATACTGAATTACATAAGTATTAATTAATGAAACAGATCTCTGGGATAGGTTTGTAAATCACAAAATGCTATAATATATGGTATTGAATTTAAGACACGAACAATTAAAATATTTATGGAAATGTAACTCTGTCACTGCTTTCTTTCTTTATTTCTAAAGGTTTTATTTATTTATTTGACAGAGAGAAAGACAGTGAGAGAGGGAAGACAAGCAGGGGGTGTGGGAGAAGGAGAAGCAGGCTTCCCGCCAAGCAGGGAGCCCCATGCGGGGCTCCATCCCAGGACCCCGGGATCATGACCTGAGCCGAAGGCAGACACTTAAGGACTGAGCCACCCAGGCACCTCTGTCACTGCTTTATTATATAGAATTTAAAGGCAGACTATTGTTATTGAAACATCCCAAAAGGCAAACAATCCCCCAATTAATGAGCTTGCTAATTTTATTAACTTTATGAGTATAAAAAAATACATATATTGTTTTTTTCAATTTCACGCATGCATATTTTTAAAGGAATGCTAAAGGATAAACACCATAATCATATTCTACTAAAACCTGGCACATACTAAGTACTCAATAACTACCAGTTGAATAAAAAGAAATAACCTAGTATTTATTCTTATTATATAATACTCTAAGTTTCTGACTCCTATAACTACAAGGAAACAAACTGATTTCAAGATTAATTTTATTTTGCTTTTTCAAAATTCATACAATTTTAACCATAAGTAAGGCTTTTCTTCTAAGTATATGGATTAAAAGGAAAGATACATTAGGAGTTCATATGAAATCCCTTTTAAAAATGTGACTATCTCAGAGGATTTAATCAGGGCTGTAAACAACAAGCTGGTATGGACTCCCTTTTCTGGTACTGGTTGGAGAGAAACAGATAGGAAAAAATAAAGGAAAAATAATTTGAAATACTGGATTCTTGTAGAAGGCAGTTAGCAAACTTCCAAAGGTAGCATTTGGCTTGGAGGTATCTGAAAGGAAAGTACACAGTT
The DNA here is from genome assembly GCA_002007465.1 of Ailurus styani. NCBI lineage: Eukaryota > Metazoa > Chordata > Mammalia > Carnivora > Ailuridae > Ailurus > Ailurus styani. Next base: position 58,861 of record LNAC01000493.1, on the reverse strand, counting down.
TTGGAGAAAGCGGGCCAATGGAACAGAAAATAGATTTAGAAAAGCAAAATGGAGATGGTAAAGCCAAATGATGGGTCCCCAAGAACAAAGTACTCAGATATCCAGAATGAAATAAAATCATCTGAAATAGGGATTAATGGCAAATCAAGAGGTTTCTTTTGTCGGAAGTCAACTGTTAAGAGCATGAAGTAGTCTTTGGCATTTGAAAAGGAAAGGAGGTGTAGGGTTGGGGGTGGCATGATTGAGAAGTTAGAACAGAAAAGCTGGTAAGGAGAAGACATTGTCCCACAGAGCTCTCTGGGACCTGTATGTGCAGAAGCACAGGGAGAAAGATGCTGCTATTTCTTTAAATTAAGTAAACATATATATATATACACACACATACATATATATATACATATATACATGCATGTATGAATCTATATACACATGTATTTCCTCTACATACCTAATCTATAATCTATATAGATTTCACTATATATGACTATAAATAAAGGTATGTATAGTATTTGAATTGATAAAAGAAAAATAAAATGTTAAAACTATAATTATAGCACTTACAACCACAGGCCAAATGATTTCGAGGCAGCAATGACATACTCAAGCAGTTATGTTATTAATAAGTCATATGTAAGATTAATAACTGGAGAGGTATCCCTAGTGTTCTGTTAAATCTAGGAATCATTTAGTATAAAGAGACATTTATTTCTTACATAAAAACCATTCTGACCCCAACACTATGCAAAATATTTAAGCTTAAATGGAACGATATACACATTCACAAGTTAATATTTTTTAAAATATATTTTGAACTATCTCCTTATTTATTTATGAAAAATAACTTAAAAATTTAGAATAAATCAAATAGTTGTGGATAAAAATAAACTGTCAACCTCAGAGGAGTAAGAATGTCAATGTTACTAGACACCTCAAATGGACCAATAATTACCCACTGAAACTGGAATTTAAAATTAAGTCTCCTGGAAGTTTAGGCAGAGAGGGAAATAGGTTGGTTAAATACTACTTATTTAAGTATCAGATTAATCTTTCACATAGGCCAGATAGAAATCACAGATGAATAAAATGCACGTATTTAATAAATTCTGATTATCCATTTATTTTGTTCAGTGATTTACATTAGCTATTAATAAAAGGACTATAAGTATTTCCCAGTATTCATTATTTGATATAAAAGAACTGTTCAAATTAATTTGCAGATGCAAGCTTTTCTTTAAATAAGCTCAAGGAGGAACTTATTGCATATATTCTTTAAAACAATTTTTTTTCCATATATTCTTTATGAGGAATCACAAGTGACATAAGAGAAAACCTGCATCTATAGTTTTTAAAACAAAAAATACTACTGAAGGGACAGATCTTGATTCTAGGCCCCTATGAAGCACTAGTAAAATAACAGCAACTGATAACCCAACCACATACACGTGGGCTGAATTCCTTACACAGATATGAGCATTTGCATGTGTGTTTGACTGCTCATATAATAAAACATAGTAGATTTTGCCTGCCTACTTCTTCTATCCTATCCCCAACCACCTGCCCTCGATCATTGCTTTTATTTCCCCTGTGTGAAACACAGTTACTTCCATTTCAAAGAGTTGAGCTTATTTTTTTTTATAATCAAGCAGTAAGATAAACAAAATAAGATTAGCCTCTGAAAAGCATTCTGTCGATAACTATTCTAGACACAGAGGTCACTTTATTGGGAAACTATCCCTTAAGGGCTATTTGCTTATGAGCATATCAAATCAAATTGGGGGAATAGTACATTAAAATATTAGAATAAATAGAAATTAAGATACTTTTTAAGAAATTAAGTACTTGCTTTATTGTTGTGTTTCATAAAGTAATGAAAAACAAGCAATTCATTTTTACTGAATCTTTACCTATACACCTGTTCTTAGGCTGAATTTATAATTTTTATAATCTTAAACACATATTTTTCATTAGATTGAAAATACTAAAGTTACCAAACAAACATTGCTGGGGAACATTATTAATAAAATAAAACATAGAAGATGACTGAATGATAAGCAACCTGATATATACTTGGCCACATAGTTAAATTCAAGTTAGTCATATGATTAAAGATAGATAACATTATTATTTTCTCTAACATATCTATATCTGTGCTAAAATCCAAGATATCTTCTGAACACAATGATAAAGACTACCAACTACCAGCCTGCTTGTAGCAGGCAAGAAACATGAGAAAACAAGACCAAATCAGACAGTGAAAAAATGACAAGTTTTCTTCTCAACTCCCAACATATATGCAAGCTTCTTTTCTTCCTAAAAATTACCATCAAATGAATCACTGTAGTCCACATGGAGTTAAAAAAATGTGGGCACCCGTGTTTTTAGAACAGACAAAAGTGAACACAAAATAGACAATGGAAGTGTTCCCAATAGCGTGCTTTCCCTACAAAGCCTTCACATCACACCTAACTCTTGAACCTCATCAGCAATTACTGAAGACCCAAGTATTACGTCAATCTTAAAAGGAAAGAAGGGGAGAAGCACAAGAGAAAAGCACATTACCAAGCTGCCTCTGTAGTCCTTAAGGAACTTGTAGACCGGGATCTTGGCTTCATAATAATGCTCATTTTGGGAAAAAAAAGAAAAATGAAAAAGAAAAAAAAAAGGAGAAAAAGTAAGGAAAAAGAAAAAGAAAAAGAAAAGAAAAATGTCTTCAAGTATTCTGATTAATACATTTCAGCTGTCTTTCTACAAAGATGATTTTAAATATATTCCATTTCCAAGGGAGGCTGCTTGAAGAAATCCAAATTTCCCGGAGTCCAGCTCAGGCCCCCAGTCCGGAACATAAGGAAGCTTCTAAGACACAGGAGCTCTTTCCTCTTTCATGCTGAATTTACTCCAGCACCAAGCTGTTCAGAAGTGAACAGTTTCTTTTATGTTTTGCATTGCCAAGGGAGGAACTGAATTTTGAATCTATTCTTCATCTGGTCACAAGGAAAACCAACACAGTGAAAGAGCCACTTGATCTTGTCTTTTCTGCAAATCTCTCTTAAAGGTTTACAACACTCTCAAAGTACTCAGGTAGAGTGAAAGGGAAAGAAAATGACTGGAAGTTACTGAACACCAGGGAGCTGTCAGGGAAGTTCCATTTCAGGGCGACCACAGGAAAACACTCTTCTCCGGGGAGCCAAGAAGTCAGCGAGAGAACACAGCTCTCCACACTTCAGTGGGGGCTCCGTGCTTTACCTGCGAATGCAATTTCCGCTGTGTCCCCTGCTTAGAATCTGACTCCAAGCCTTTGTGAATGAGAACTCTATCATTCAATCTCGCCAGGCAGAAACTATTCCTCAAGGGCTGTGTGACGTCTGTAGGAAGGCAGTTCAAAACATCGCAGGGAAGTGAGAGAGGCAAAAAAAAAAAAAAAAAAAACCACAGCGCCCAGTGGGGCAGCGTCAGTTGCTGAAACTTACAAAGCAAAGGGGCAGACAGACCAGCGCCAGGGACCAGGATTGTAAACCAGCCAAGCAGACAGACCTCTCCAAACTTATAAAACTATTTCCTCCTCAGGGAAATGAGGTGTCTGTGTTATTCAGGGTAAGATTCCCTGACCACCTTTATGAGGAACACACCCCTTTGCAACTGACTTGTTTCTCTCCCCTTCAACAAAAAGGTGATTTTTCTCAAAGTCCCATACTGACACTAAAATTTCTCATTAGAAGCAAAGTTGAGAGAACTTGAGGGCTTAGCAGTTGTTATTCTGAGCCTATTTAATGAAATGTCACGCCTCGAATTAGGTTGTAGAGACGCAAACTGCCTCTTGAAAATTAAACAGAGTGCAGCAGGCATCGCTGCATCAGATCGTGCTGGAATGCTTAAACTGAAAAATCTAATATATTACTGCTGGACAAGTGGCTACATGTATTAAGGCTGTTCCCTTGCACTATGTTTCCTAAACCTTATTCTTTTTGAAAATCATATGCAAATTTTATTGATCTCTATACACTGAAGGCTCTGCATTTGTTAACTCTTAACCACTCTCAGTAAGGAATGAAGCTCTTATCATATCATCTTAACATCTCTTTCTATTGTGAAGACCAATCCCTGCCCCACCTCCTAAGTCTGAAATGAAAACTGTTCTATTATAGTAGACATGATCTACACTGATTTGAATTACTCCTAGGAGAAGGAACATTTGACCACCGTGGCTATCCCCCACCAAACATTTGCACAGAGGATATATATTTCTCAGGGTGTGTCAACTTCAGTTATTTTGCATGTGAATTATCGACTGAAAATAACTTAAGGATTCTGATTCTTTAAATGACATTAGTTACTGCGTTGGTTCTCTAGTCTGACGTGAACTTGGTATTTATTTAGCATTTGCAGGCAGGATGTTGGAGTGCAACTGCGACCCACCCAAAGGATTTGGAAAATTAATGTAGTAAGGCATCCCGCCAGGGGCTCTGACTGCTTACTGCAACAAAACCTTCAACTCCTCCCCTGGTCACACTTCAAGGTACGATTGTGATTTTTGTCTCCTCTCAGTGACCCTCAGGCCTCTTTAGGTAAGTGCTAATAAACTGCTTTCCTATGACTGCTCAGGGATAGTCACACATTCCCAGTTTTGTCCCATGCTTAGTGTATTTCTGGCACGGGAAGGCAGGGTAACCAATCACGTATTTTTAGAAATTCAAAACAAGGTGTGTGAGACTACTTATTTTGGGGGGAGGGGAAGGGGTTTACAGGAGGAGATTTATCTTTTATCTTCTCAGAATTTCAATGTGGGAAAAGGAAGAAAGAACAGAGTACAAGTAAGCAATTACTATCATTTACATGAGGCACTGTTCTCTTCTGTGTAAGGTCTATCAAATAGCCTCTGGTTGCCATTTCAGCAAGAAAATGACAACGATCACAGAATGTAATGTTTGAATGTTGTGTGTTAAACTTTCCTGAAATAATCAGCCCTGTATTTTACCATCCCCCAGGCTCTCTGTCCCAGTGAGGTTACTTAGCACACCATCATTCCCTTTGAGTTACATACACATAAGAGGTTAGTGCTGCCCCACGAGCTTTTCCTTACTTACTTGCTCAATGTTCTGTGTATTTATTCCAAGGGTCTATCTCTAAAAATCCTAACCCACTTATTGGGTATCTCCTAAACACTATATAATAGTCCCATAATGACGAGTATATCATCTTTGTCCCCATAGAAGACAAGATGAAGTGGGGTATCTCACAATGTACTCCACCAACCAGAACACTCAAAGCTCCGGTCAAAGGACCGGTCACAAGGTTGCTCACAGAGAAAGAAAGATGCACAGTACCATCAGGCCACTGAGATTTACATTTTTATTTTACTTCTACTTGTAATACTTAAGGTAGTGACAGATTAAAAAACTAACAGTACTCATTCAATATTGCAGTGTCTTCTCCATTCTAAGTCAGTTTTTCACATGTCCATTTCTGAAACACTGTTTTGTAATCTGATTACTGTGTCTGTTTCCTCTGAAATGCTTCTCTGAATGGAGCAGATAGGGCGCTGCCCCCAAATTCCTGTTAGTAAATAAGCATATGATGTTACACAAGCTAACAAAAATGTCTGAATCTAGGAGGACTGGACATCAGGAACCACACGACTCTGTCTAAAGAGCTTTGGAGAATATGTATTTGATCCAGAAGCTCCTATTCTGTCTAGCATTCACCTGATGCATTCAATTATATAATGTTATTTAGATTTCTATATAACTATCATCAACACAACATTTCAATGGACCTCAGATGTACAAGTTCCTTTAGGTCATCTATCTCTACGTATTTTTGTTGAATTAAACCTCTATGTAATATGATGTTTCCTAAACTTCAGTTGTTTGTACATGATTTCCTCAAGTTTTGTCATATTGGCACACAATCCATACCATTACTTACTTGATATTTTTCTTCATTGACTCAATTTTTAACTCAAGAAATGTAGATTTTTTTTTTTAAAGATTTTATTTATTTATTTGACACAGAGAGAGAGAGATCACAAGTAGGCAGAGAGGCAGGCAGAGAGAGAGGGGGAAGCAGGCTCCCTGCTGAGCAGAGAACCCGATATGGGCCTCGATCCCAGGACCCTGAGATCATGACCTGGGCCGAAAGCAGAGGCTTTAACCCACTGAGCCACCCAGGCGCCCAAGAAATGTAGATTTAAAAGACAATCTTAAACTTATTTGGTAACTGTGTTTGATATGGGGCGCCTGGGTGGCTCAGTGGGTTAAAGCCTCTGCTTTCGGCTCAGGT
>LNAC01000493.1:0-52511 GCA_002007465.1 Ailurus styani | reverse complement strand
CTCTCTGCCTACTTGTGATCTCTCTCCCTCTGTGAAATAAGTAAATAAAATCTTTAAAAAAAAAAAACAAAAACAAACAAACAAACAAAAAAAACAACTGTGTTTGATATGTTGGTTATTTCCACCCCTGCCATGCAAGTATTAATAGGAAAAAAAAAAGTTCAAATACCACCTAAAATCTCCCCCACACCACTATAGTGTCCATAATGCAATAGGGCAACACTCTTGTGGAAAACAGCAGTTGCATATAAGTACATTAGAGGCACCTTAAAATGTGATTTCCCTTTCTCTTATCACTTAATGGTGAGCATGACACATGGGACTAATGACATTTACCAAGTTTGCTAAGAACTAAACATGAAGCAGTAACTGGAACCAATTAAATGAGGTGTTAAGGAATGATTTTACCATACAATGCAACTTTTCTCAGATTTTACTACTTTGAAATCCTCTGCTCATTTTGAAATCTTCTGTTTTCTGAGTCAACTCTTATTTTCAGACTACAGTAGATACTCTACACTTTCCAATCTGTCATGGGCAAACTTTGGAGAACCACATTATGAACAAGCAGAACATTCAAGCCTGTCAAGTGCGCTTAAATTCAGCACTGCAGATAGGTCAAATAACATTTTGGGAAAAAATAACCACAGAACTGCAGTTTTTAAAAAGTTTCCTGGTATTCTATATTATATTCTAACATTCGTAAGAACAAGTCATTTTGAAGTCTTGTATCATTTCCTCATTATTGAGAAATAATGTGGTATTGTTCTTATCTGGAGGGGAATTTCAGGCAGATTCAAGCAGTTTCTCATCTTATTACACTAAGTAAACAGTTGCATTCAAGGACTTTCCTATATAAGTGAACCTCCTTGGAGCTAAATTCCCTCATTCCTGAGGAAAACCTCAGAGTACTGTGTTTTGAAGGCTTCTGATCTTCAGATTTTCTACCTCTTTTGTAAAACATTAGGTTAGAGTCATAATGATCATGATTTTTATGTCCCACATATATTAATTTTGCTTTTGTTGTCGTATCCAAAAAAATCATCTCCAAGACCAACATTAAGGAGTTTCCCCCCTGTTTTCTTCTAGGAGTATCTTATAGTTTTGAGCCTCATATTTAAGTCTTTAATTCATTTGGGGTTAATTTTTGTGAGTGATATAAGATGGGGATCCACTTTCATTCTTTTTCATGTGGATATCTAGTTTTCCCAGCACCAGTTATTGATGAGGTCATCCTTGCCCCATTCTGTGTTCTTGGCTCCCTTGTTGGAAAGTGACCCACACAGGCACAGCTTTACTTCTGGACTTTTTATTCTGTTGCATTGATCTATAAGTCTTTTTTTTTTTATGTTAGCACTATACTGTTTGGGTTACTGGAGCTTTGTAATATGGTTTGAAATCAGGAAATATGATGCCTCCAGCTTTATCCTTTCTCAAGACTGCTTTGGCTATTGATGGTCTTTCATGGCCATATGAATTTTAAGATTTTTTTCCTATTTTTGTGAAAAATGTCATTGGGGATTTTGATAGGAATTGCAATGAATCTTTACATCAAACTAAAAAGTTTCTTCACCAAGGAAACCATCAAAAAAAAAATTCTTTTTGGTTTTGCACCCAATTCTAACATGTGTGTGTGTCTGCAGGGGACGTGGGCTTCCACATACCAACAAGCATTTCTTTGACACCAGTAGACTGTCCTAGAATTCAAATCGATTCTGACCACTATCTACTCAAGGCATCAGATTCCAGAGATTAAGGGCACAGTCCCATAAGACTGCACTCCCTCAGGGCTCAGTGCTTAAGCTTCTGCCTTAGGCTCAGGGTCCTGGGATAGAGCCCTACATTGGACTCCCTGCTCTGCAGGAAGCCTGCTTCTCCCTCTCCCACTCCCACTGCTTGTGTTCCCTCTCTTGCTTTCTCTTTCTCAAATACATAAATAAAAAATCTTAAAAAAAAAAAAAAAAGAATTCACTCCCTCCCCTTCAGATGCCAGTCACAAGCCTGAGCTGTTAACATGTTTTTCTGAACAACCGACTATAGATTGGCAGTTCCCACAACCCCTTCTTGGAATCATTTGTTACCTGTACTTCTGACGAAGTGGCTATAAATCAGAGATTACCCCACTTTTGATCCCCTCCTTGCGTTTGATTAATTTGCTATTTGCTAGAGTGTCTCCCAGAACTTATGAAACTTATTTACTCATTAAATTATCAATTAATTAATTAATTAATTTTTTAAAGATTTTATTCATTTGAAAGAGAGAATGAAAGGGGGGAGGGTCAGAGGGAGAAGCAGACTCCCTGCTGAGCAGTGACCCCCCGATATGGGACTGGATCCTGGGACTCTAGGATCATGACCTGAGCTGAAGGCAGTCGCCCAACCAACCGAGTCACCCAGGTGCCCTAAATTATCAATTTATTATAAAAGCATAATTCAGGAACAACCAGCCAGTTGGAAGAGGTGCGCAGGGCAAACTATGCGAAAAGGGAGCAGAGCTTCCTGGTTCTCTTCCCTTTAGCCACTCTGCCCCATCTCAACATGTTCACCAACCTAGAAGCTTTCTGAACCCAATCTTTTCGGGTTTTTATGGAGACTTCATTACAGAAGCAGAATTGGTTAAATCACTGATCACTGACCACTGATTCAACCTTCTGCCCCTCTGCCCTCCCTAGAGGTGGGGAGGGGTTGGGCAGGGCTGAAAGTTCTAATCCTCTTATCAAGGTTGGTTCCTAGGCCAACCAGTCCCCATCCTTAGTTTATCTAGGGGCTTTCCCAAAGTCATCATATTAGCATAACCTAGGATACTTTTATCATTATTATCACAGGAAATTCAAGGGTTCTAAGAGCTGAGAACCAGGAACCAATGGATTAAGACTAAGTATATACAAAAAATACATTTTGTTCATTTGAATAACTAAATATATATTTCTCATAAATCACAATATCACAAATATCAAAGGGCAACCTATGGAATAGAAGGCATTTTTTTTTTTTTTTGCAAACCACATATCTGTGAAGTGGTTAATATCCAAAGTGTATAAGGAATTCAGACAACTTAATAGCAAAGAAAAAAAAAAAAGAAAAAAGAAAAATCCAACGAATACAATTAAAACATAGGCAAAGGACCTGAGTACACATTTTGCCAAGATGTACAAATGGCAGATAGGTATATGAAAAGGTGTTCAACATCATTAATCATAGTAATTCAAATCAAAACCACAATAAGATATCAGCTCACATCTATTAGTACAGCTTTTATCAAAAAGACTAGAGAGTAGGGCTTGCTAGGGTGTGGAGAAAAGGGAACCCTTGTACACTGGTGGAGGGAATGTAAATTGGTGCAGTCACATGGAAAACAGTATGGAGGTTCCTCAAAAAATTAAAAATAGAGCTAACATATGATCCAGCAATCCCCCTAATGATTGATTCCACATCCAAAAATAAATAAATAAAATCAGTATCTCAAAGAGATACCTGCACTCCCATGTTCACTGCAGCATTATTCACAATACCCAAGATATGGAAACAACCTCAGTGTTAGTGGATGGATGAGTGGATAAAGACGATGTGGTATATTTATATATGTATCATATATGTATATAATATAATACTATTCCATTACATATATATGTATACACATGTATGTCTATATATGTATGTGTGTGTATATACAGTGGAATATTATTCGGCCATGAGAAAGAAAAATCATGTCATTTGTGACAACATATATGTGCAATCTAAAAGAAAAAAAGAAAAGTCAAAAACTGTTAGAAATGGAAAGTTGAATGGTGGGACCAGGAACTGGGGGTGTGTGGGAAATGGGGGATGCTGGTCAAAGCATACAAGACTTCAGTGTTCTGCACATCTAATGTACAATAATGCTGACTACAGTTAATACTGTACTGGATATTTGCAATTTGCTAAGACAGTAGATCTGAGGCAATTTAAGCCCCCTCCCCCCAAAAAATGGTTANACAGTAGATCTGAGGCAATTTAAGCCCCCTCCCCCCCAAAAATGGTTAGCTATTGGGCGCCTGGGTGGCTCAGTGGGTTAAAGCCTCTGCCTTTGGCTCAGGTCATGATCCCAGGGTCCTGGGATCAAGGCCCACATCCGGCTCTCTGCTCAGCAGGGAGCCTGCTTCCTCCTCTCTCTCTGCCTGCCTCTCAGTCTACTTGTAATCTCTCTCTGTGTCAAATAAATAAATAAAATCTTTAAAAGAAAAAAAGGTTAGCTATGTGAGGTGATGGATATGTTAAATACCCTGATTGTGATAATCACTTCATAATGTATTTATATATCAAAAAGCATCGCATTGTACACTTCGATGTAAATATGTGGGATTTCATTCATCACTTATACTTCAATGAAGCTGGGGTAAAAAGGAGAAAGACTGACATTTTGATATAATATCAAGAAATTAAACTCTAACAGAATCAGATAAAAAGAAACAGAGTACAAAACAATGACCCACAAAAAATGCATATAAAAGAGAGAATTATCAAAGCCAAAGCTGGTTCCTTGTAAAGAATAACAAATTGACACACACCTAGCAACTCTGATCAATAACTAAATTCAGAAAACACAAATTTATCAATTCCTACAGACATAAAAAATAATGAAAATAGATTATGAACAAGATTATGCCAATGAATTTGAAAACTTAAGCAACATGGGCAAATTTTAAAAATTGAAGAAAGAAAACAGATGAACATAGGAAAAGGGAAGGAAAAATAAAGTAAGATGAAAATAGGGAGGCAAACCCTATGAGGCGCTGAACTCTAGGAAACAAACTGAGGGTTGCTGGTGGGGAGGTGGATCAGGGGATGGGCTAATTGGGTGACGGGCATTAAGGAGGGCACATGATGTAGTGAGTACTGGGTATTATATGCAACTGATGAATCATTAAACTCTACTCCTAAAACTAATAATACAGTATAGGTTAACTAAGTTGAATTTAAATAAAGAATTAAAAAAAAAAACAGAAAAAAACATGGAAAAACTAAATCATTCTGCACTGATTAGATATTAAGTCTGTATTTAAAAATTAATTAAAAACAAAGCTTTCCTCTTGAGGCAAGGGAAACAAAATAAATTTAAGAAAAGAACAATGAAGCTTTCAGACACACAAATAATAATAATCACTATTATTTATTAATCACCTGCTAAGTGTATGAGATAGACTTTATTATTTATTCATAACAACTATACAAGTTAGGTGTTATAATACTAATTTTATGAATAAAGAAAACTAGTGATTTGTTCACAGTCACATCACTGGAGGCAGAAAAAGTGTTTGTATCCAGATGCATCTGGTGTGTTGGGGGGGGTTGTGTGTGGGTGGGTATGTGTGGGTAGGTGTGGGCTTGTGCATGATTGGAGGAGGAAGGTGGGAGATTAAAAACTGCTACTCTGTTATTTGGAATTGTTTTTAAGCCACCTATCCCCTTCTAGCTAGACAGTGGAAATGAGTAAAGATCCATTAAAAATGGTGTATATGTTACAGGTATAACAATAGATATATTTAATAATCAGTAAATTTTAGAGTTTTAAAGATATCTGGGATTAAACAATCTAGCTCAGTGTCCTTGTTTCTAATTTTTAGGTTCATAAAGACTATGATGAAGGTATATATAACACTTTCTCAAGTCTGTTAGCATAAAATGTGATAAAGTCTTCAGCCATATTCACAACATGGGTAGTGGTGGTTTGCTGTTACCAACACAACAGATGGCATTTTGATGCCTCATTAGGTAATACCGGCTAACAAATGATCATTTTAAAAGGTAACAATATGTGAGACCTCTGATAATGTATGGATTTCAACCTCTGTCAACAAATTACATTTTCTACTAAAACGGCAGAAAACCACTTTTTAAAACTGGATCCAACTTTTCTTCACAGGATCAGTAATGTGGACACAAAATGCATTTTGTGACTGACTTTCAGAACTTTGCACTAATTCAAAATACTGGATAAAGAAACCACTTCAGGGATCAAATAAATGATCTAACTCAAAATTTCATAAGTGGGGTGCCTGGGTGGCTCAGTGGGTTAAAGCCGCTGCCTTCGGCTCAGGTCATGATCCCAGGGTCCTGGGATCGAGGCCCACATCGGGCTCTCTGCTCAGCAGGGAGCCTGCTTCCTCCTCTCTCTCTGCCTGCCTCTCTGCCTACTTGTAATCTTTCTCTCTGTGTCAAATGAATAAATAAAATCTTTAAAAAAAAATTTCATAAGTGATGTAGTATTTCCTTTGTATTTCTCTGTCTTCTCTTCTTCCCGTTACTCCAGTTTTTTTGACTCTCAAATGCATCTGTGCAAATTTAACCTCACTTTTAACTAAATATTTGAATGTTATTCAAGAAATGCAAATAGTGATAAGAGCAGGATCCTCAAATTCCTGCATTGATCCCTGACCCCAGTTCATACGTGGAGGTGAGCCCTAGAAGGTGATGGGAAGCTCTGGGTGCAGGGGTGGGGCTTGTGCCCTGGGAGTTTTACTATAGCACACTCAGGTGCCCAGCAAGCATTCTACCTGGGCACCCCAGATATCACTGGAAGATTCCTTCCTCCGGGGTAGCTTGGTTTTTTTTAAAGATGAAGATCTGCCTGCTCACATTCTGGTGTGGGCAGAGAAGGGAACAGAGAGCTTGCTATTCAGTTTGCAGATGTTCATTTAATCCTTCTCTTTGCACAGTTATCCCTCTTCCTGCCCTCTGCCTATTATTCCAGACTATCTGTCTTTTGTTGGGAGGGCTGTGAGGTATACTGACTATACTGGGAAAGAGTGAGGGCTGGCAGATAAGTACATGTTATACACACTTTTATACACTCCCTATTTTCAGAGCTCGCTCACCTTCCAAAGTATTTTCTGGGGTCCTGGGGGAAGCTCAGCTTACTTGTCTTGAGTATTTTTCCCTTATTTGGTTAAATCATTAGCCACTTCTCCATCCACTTCTGTCTTTACTCGTCATGGCTTGAAGTTACAGATAGCTCCTAGTTTCCTCAAATATGGGCTCTACCTTTTTGTTTCTTGTACTAATTATTGATTTGGGTGATGTTTTTGGTGAAAAACGGAGCAGGGAGGACTTTTATCCACCATTTAAAAGCTAAAAATCTATACGTCCTACTTTAAAATAAAGGAATTGGCTATGTCTATCAAAGCCTGAGTATTAAAATTTTTTTTTATCAAATGACTAAATATAATTTGATTCTCTCTAAGTTACGGGTCGAGATTATTTTTTGTTGTAGTAAAATATATGTAACGTAAAATTTACCATTTTAATCCTTTTTAGTGTGCGGTTCGATGGCATTAAATACATTCACATTTGTTGTGTAACCATAACCACCAGCCATCTCCAGAACTTTCTCATTTTACCAAACTGAAACTCTGTGTCCATTAAACAATAACTCTCTATTCCCCACTCGCCCCAGCATCTGACAGCCACCATTCTACTTCCTGTCTCTGTAAATTTTACTACTCTAGATATCGCATATAAGTGGAATCAGGAAGATTAAATTTTAATGGATTTAAAATTTGATAGCAAGCCTTGTTCCAGATGTCTCATTCCTAAAGAGAAAAAGCATTAGGAAGAAAAGGTTTAAGACAACAAGTCTCACCTCAAGAGATCAATGTACTTGCTTTATTCAGCACTGATTCTTTATAAAGTACTGCTTGCTACTATATAGACACAGACAAAACCAAGAACAAAAATATCAGCCTTGACCAACATCTGGTGTGTTTTCTTTTAAATCGTCTCTTTATCTGTTATTTTGTTTCAATATATACAAACATTATCAGTGCATATCCAGACTAGTCATGTCAGAACTTTAGTTCTGAGGGGCGCCTAGGTGACTCGGTCAGTTAAGCGACTGCTTTCAGCTCAGGTCCTGATCCCAGGGTCCTGGGATTTAGTCCCGAGTTGCTTCTCTCTCTGCCCCTCCTGCAGTTGTGCTTTCACTCTGTCTCTCACAAATGAATAAATTTAAAAATCTTAAAAAAAAAAAAACCAAAAACCTTAGTTCCAATTTCAAATTTATAATAGCCCCAATGTTAAATCAAGTGGTTCCTAACTATACCTAACCCAAGAGATGAAGTAGTATTCTAAAATTAAATTGTATTGATAAAAATCATTTTTAGAAGATTTTTGAAAGAGACAAAATAACTGGAAAACTCACATTGCCACATTACCTCTTTGTAATATTGTGAAGCAAATGGAGGTGTTCATTAAAGTAGGGTTTGGAAAATAGTCTGCCAGAAATGTGTGCACACAAAATGTGCTCTAATGATAATTTAGTGCCTGATGCAATAGACAGTGCCAAAAATTGATTTATTAGAAAGCAAACTTTCATTGGGCCCATTTAATTCACCTTTATGTGATAACAGCTTCTTCTGCCCACGTTAAAAGTAATGGTAAAATGATGGAGGCAAAACAAGCAATTTCTCCTTGACCACATTACAAATAAATTCTATTTAATATAAAAGATCTGCTCTTTGAGATAATATATATTAATTATGGAGAGCATACAGGATCAAGTTAAAAAGTGGCCTTTGGTGTCAGGCTGCCTGTATGCAAATCCAGGTTCCACTTTGTTTGACCTTGAACAAGTTACTTAGCGTATCCAAGCCCTAGTTTCCTCCACTATAAAATGGAGATAAAACAGGGCTTTGTGAGGACTAAATGTGACACGGAAAACCTTGGCAAAGTTTTGGCATATATTAAGGGCTCAATAAATAATATGTATTATTAAAGATAAATTTTAAAAGAGAGTTCAGTGAATATGGAGGAAAGCAGTTTTAAAACTGAGAAGTATGTGATACTATAATACTTTGATTTAAAAAAAAATTATTTTGTGTTTTCATCTTAGTTTTGACCCCAGCCCACTGGGGTTTGACTCCGTTTACACAATGGATTGTAACTAGTTCCCCACCCCCCACTCAGACTTTGAAGATTTAGTGTCTGCATTGTCTCTGGGTTATTTTTCAAAGACACAAGCCTTCAAATGTTAAACTCCCTGCTTAAAAACCTTCAGGAGCTTCCCATTCCTTATAGAATCCAGAGCAACCTTCTCTTTGAGTTAAATTAAAACTTCTATCATTTGGATGCAATTCATCGTTCAGTCTGGCCCTTAATAACTAATTTTTCATAAGCTAGCACGGCAGCCACATAACAATGCATGCCTTGTGCTGAATCTGCCTGCGCTGTTTCTCCTGCCTGGGAAGTGTTGCACCACCTTCTCCCTTCTCCAAAAGCAAATGTCCTCCTTCCCCTCCTTCAAGATCTAACACAAGTAGCAGTAAAGGCCACTTAAGCCCAAGGCAAACTTAGAAGTTCTGTCTCCTTGGCTTCTTTCAATCTATGAACATCTTGGGTTAATTTTGATGATTAAGTGATGATGATTCACTTGTGTGTGATGTATTCACAATGTATGACAGGACACACTGGAAGTTACAGGGACATTGGAGTTCCTTAGTCACTGCCCAGCCACTGATTTTGACTGTGTTACCTTCAAAAACAACCTAATCTCATTAAGGCTCAACACCTTCTTCTATAAAATGGGACAATACATGCACTTACCTTCCTTCCTCCCAGGGTTGTTTTTAGAATGAATGAGAAAACATATTGGTTTATCGGCACCCCCATGCTCTCTATCATTTTCAGATCTTCGCACATGCTTCTCTGGCAGCATTATGCTTCTTCCGTTTTCCTCTCTCTCTCTCTCTCTCTCTCTTTTTTTTTTTTGGTAAGGAATTAACTCAGGGGTCAACTCCCCCTAGTCTCACTGCTTTGCAGTTTGAACGAGATGTCCTACGCTAAGCAAATTTCTAGATGCTGATGCTAATTCCAACCAGGGTGCTGGTGAATGCTCAAGTGTGAGCCTCTCATTTGGCTAAGGGGACGGGATCATGGCTTCCCTGCCATGTGTTCCCAGTTGCCAGGCCCCGAAGACACACTTGGGCCTCCGTAATATGTGAGCTCCCTGAAGACAGGGAATGGGGTTTATTCACCTTTGTATCCATAGTACCTAGCACAATATCTGGCTGACAGGGTGTGTGCTTAACAACAGAATAAATCTTTGGTCAACAGTGGTAGATAAGCCTTTTACAGATTTTCTTCCTGTGCCCTTTTGTGGCATTTGCTTCACGGCTGGAATTTCAAAAATTGAGTCTTGTCTGTTTTCTTTTTCATAAACCTCTATCCCTGAAAGCTACTCTTGACACCTTCTTTGCCAAAACAGTTCCCACATCCTTACAATAAAAATTTTCTCCCAAAGAAAAAGGAGCAGGGTA
Source organism: Ailurus styani (assembly GCA_002007465.1). Taxonomy (NCBI): domain Eukaryota; kingdom Metazoa; phylum Chordata; class Mammalia; order Carnivora; family Ailuridae; genus Ailurus; species Ailurus styani. The sequence goes on along the minus strand of LNAC01000493.1, from coordinate 42,222 downwards.
ATAAATACGCTGGGAAAAGTCATAGGCAAGCTCTGAGCGGACCCTAGGATCCCTGCTTAAGGAGAGGAAGTTTCCTTCCTAAATATTTAGGAAAAACAGCCTTAGGGACCTTTTGGAAGCTCAGTTCAAAGGAATGACTTCTCCAAGAAGAGTTTCTCCACATCTGGCAGGGAAATAGGAGAGTGCTTGTGACATCGCCCAAGTCAGGCGAACTGCCAGTCTATGAATGAGATGGAGACAACAAACGCTCCGGCCAGGGCTCTGAAAACCTGTTTGAAGTCACTGAGTGTTTTACACGTGTTAGTGCATTCACTTCTATGCTAATCACGTGAAGTCTTTATCTACTCATTTGTCAGATGACAGAACTTAAGTACAGAGAGAGTGCTTGCCCAGCTAGTGGAGTGGGAGGACCAGATCAGAGAGAGCTCAGGCCTTCTGGCTCCAGAGGAAGGAATCTGAAAACAATAGGCTCATCAAGTTCCAGGCACAAGGTAAGAGACTCTGCACACACATCAAGTCATTTAATATCTAAAATAGACTCATGAGATAGGTACTATAATTTCCTCAGTTGAGGAAGCTGAGGTTCCTAAGAAGTTAAGTAACATGCTCAGGGCTTTAAGCTGGGGCTTAGGTTTGTCTTTTATAAGAGCCAAACATCATTTGGGGAAAATGAGGACCTCAAGAACTAAGGAGCATCTCAAAAGGAGAATTATTTTTTAACTTGCTTAAGCAATTGTTAGCCAAATAAGACAGGATGGATACACTTACCACCCCTGACCACAGTTTTGTTTTTGTGGACATGACACTGAAATCATTAGAAATTAGCCATTATTTTCATTCTAGGAACTAAAACCTACAAATATTTCAAGTATTTACATGCCCAAATGCATGTGTATATATAAATGTGGTATTCAATAGTAACTTTAGAAAAAGAAATGAATTTTTATTATGTTGATTCTTTTTTCAAAATTAAGACTACTTTTTCCTCCCTCACCCAAGAAAAATTTGTGTAGGTATATTATATTTATAGTTTAAATTTTGTTTTTAGGACACATAGCTCCAGTAGAAGGGATAGGAAAGCAACTTAGACACTATTTAACCTGACCTTGTGTATCAATCTGTGATCTTCTTGGAAGAAAGACAGGCTATTCATTCCAGGCATGCAGTGACCTCTAAAAAAACACTTGTAAACAACACAGTACTGGAATTTTCAGAGGAACTACTCGAGTGTGTTCCCTGTGTTCTTAAGGAGAATCTTTGATCTATTAGCAACATAGTTGAGTCTTAAGGATAACAACTGTCAGGTACTGCTTTATGGAAAGCTGAAAGCAAATGAGCTGGAAGAGATAATGCCAAAATGCTTTGTACTTTCAGGGCACATTGTTACTCCATATGCATAGAGAACACGAAAGTTTCCCCATCCAAGTCCATGAAATTTAAGCTGAACTTCATTCAGCTGACAATTTTTTTTTAATTTTTAAAATTATTTATTTATTTAAAGATTTTATTTCTTCATTTGAGAGAGAGCAGGAGTGTTGGGGTGGGGGGCGCGCGCACACACTCCCAAGGCGGGGCTCCATCCCAGGACCCAGGGGTCATGACCTGAGATGAAGGCAGACGCTTAACCAGCTGAGCCACCCAGGGTGCCCCCTCAGCTGCAATTCTGTAAGATTCCTCCAAGACCTAAATTATTCTCTGGTTGATTCACAGCCTTCTCTCCTGATGGTTAATCTTTTTCTTAAGAGTTATCTTACAGTCACTCTAAATTACAATTGATTTAAAATGCAGTTATTTAAAATAACTAAAATTTTTAAAAAGTTATTTTAAAAGTAACGATTGTGCAAATAGGTAGTAGCTTAGGCAAGGCTGTTTTAACACCTTTGTAGCACCCCCCCCATCATATCCAATAAATTAAAATGGACTCACAATTTACAATATGTTTGCTATAAAAGTCTGGAAAGGATCTTTATAATTTTGATTTTAAAGTTAGTTGGTTAAAATAATAATAATAGTGATAATATTACTTGGTTAATATTAAATTCACTTAACTAATGATTGGCCCTAACTTCTCTGCAATCATCCAGCACGCTCAAGAATACCAGCAAGATGACAAAAATTCAGCCCACAAGTTTTCCTCAAATGTAATAAAGTGTTTTTCTGAAAAACTTATTTGACAATTATTGAAGTTGACAGATTATACTTTGACTATTTTGTTAAACTCTTATCTTAATTTTGCCATTTCCTTTTTGCATTTTGGAGTCAATTGCTTCATTTTTCAATTCTTATATATCTTCTTAGGCCCATTAAAAAGCTCAAATGCTCTAAACACCGAGGACCATAATATTTGCCACGGGCAACAGGACCCCAGAAGATGGGATCTGGGAGGAAAGGGAATTCTCATAAGAAGTGATTCAGGCAAGGTGGCATGTGGAATATTTCCAAGTAGTGTACTATTTCCTGTTAGCGAGGTGAAGTAAGGCATCGAGCATTCCCCACAGGGACTTACTCATGATTTAGCTCATATTAGATATCACAGGTGATGAAAAAGCACGAGACACGGTTGCTACCATTGAGAACCTACTAGTTTAGTTGGGAAGAAAAATATTACTTTCCTTAAGGTTTTCTCCATAATAACTGAACACATGAGACAGAAGATAATAAATCCAGTGTTTGGGTACTTGAATGACCAAACTAAAACAATAATATTGCTTCATGGTTGTGACAAAATAATGTGTTAAATTGCCCTTTAAAATACCTGGTTAGTGACTTGTGAACCAAAATAGTTGCTGGGACCCAGCAGTGTCCCCATAACCAAGGAGGAAGTATCAGAGTCCTCATGAGGGCCAATTTTATTTTCACTCAGTCCCAGGAATACAGTTTTGGACTGGGGTTGCATTTCTACTCAATTGGAGAAAATAGAAACAGGAAGAGCAGTTTCACAACGTGAAACGGGTGTATCTAAGTTTAAACCTCTGACTCCTGTTCTGCTTGATGGTTCAATGGGGATGGTCAATATTTTTTCTCTGAGGTAGACTTCGTTTTCTAGGGATGACTGGGATGAAGTATTTTGAAATGGCATGAGCTATTCAACAGAGGCTTCAATTACCAAATTCTTTTTGTCCATTGTTATTGTCTTAAAGGGTCCTATAATGGAAATAATATGGCTTCAAGAATGCGAAGGAGTTCTCACCCTTTTGTAACTGGGTCAGTACATGTGCACAGAGGCCACTGAGTCAAATTTTAGTGCTTGAGCGACTCTCCTGCCTCAGTGGGAGTCACACACCACTGGGCACACACTGGGTCACCGTGTGTTTTGCCGGAGGATGGTGAGTCACCATTTTATACTAAGTTCTGCAATGACATGGAAAAGTTACCGCCCCACTTGCCCATCTCAGGGAAATGAACCTGTAAGCCACCTGCCTCCAACTCCTCAGAGATCATTTCTGAGAATGTTTGTCTTCAATTATTTCTTGATATGACTGGAAACAGAAGAAATAGCTAAAGAGGATTTCAATTCCCCCTGAGGAACTGCCCAGCAGTCTTGAGATGATGTAAAAGTAACTGTGGGGCTTGATCCCAGGAACCTGAGATCATGACCTGAGCCAAAGGGAGATGCTCAACAACTGAGCCAGCCAGGCGCCCCTCACTAAGAATCATTTAAAGGAATAAAGAGGAAAACCCCTTGGTGTGAGGGGTGATTTGAGCAAGGCTACTGCATGTGTGTATGGGCTATACATTGTAAGCTCTGGAGGCTACCACTGACGCAAGCTACAGTGTGACCTGTACCTTTGGAATCACGCAAAATGGTGATCTTACCTTTGTTTCTCAAATGACGAGATGACACAATGATATTTTTCATCTTTAAATAAATTCCAAAATCCTAAGTTGAAGCACAGAGGCTGATGCTCTGAGTTCTACAGAGAAAGCAATATCAACCGAGTAGTAGTTAGGAATACTCACACTCATGGCCCCCTACCCCAGTCATGTTAATTAACTTTTCTATGCCTCTGTCTTTTCAGTTGTAAAATGGATGTAATCAAGGTGGTTGGGAGAATTATATTACATGTTGCAGGTAAAATACTTACAACAGTGCTCAGCAAACAGTCAAGGCCTCAAAAAATGTTAACCTTTACCATTAAAGAAGATGGTGTCCCCCTTTTGTTCCTTTATTAGGATTCTGGAATGAATAAAAATGATCACTACTGTATTATTCTGATTCTTATGTTTCAAGTGTGTTTATGGCTTCAGCGGGGAAACAGTGTGTCTTTTAAGGATAAAAACTAGGAACAGCTTAATAGAACACTTTTGGAGAAAATGAAAAATAGCATTTTGTGACTCTTCATTAAGAATGTTAAAAAGTTTGTTGTAGGCTTTTTGTCCACTGGATATTTTCACATAGTTACAGCTACGGGCTGATAGAAATCCAGAAATAATCAGATGTTGACAGAAAATGATAGGCATTCCAAAAAATGAATATGAGCAGAAACTACAAAATTAGAATTATCGTTTCCCTGCCTTTTTTTTTCTCTCAGAAGGCACTGAAAGCAAGGCCAAGGATCACTGAGCAATTTGAAGAGTTTCAGATAGTAGGATAATCCCCCAGGAATGAGGGCCCAACGTGACCAATTTTTCTCATTTGTAAAAAGAAATCTGAAATTATGTGAGACATCTTCCCATTTTAAATATTGATGCCAACTGAAACTCTAAAAAAATCTGTCTGGCCAATAGTGCGAAGCCAAACAAAGTAAGTTTGGGGCGCGGGTGGTGGTGGTGGTGTTACCAGATTTTCTTTGCATTGCTGTTGAGGACTATTTGCCGATTTATTGTCTTATTAATTTCTGAAAAAAACCCTTTATGTGAAGTAGCTAATGCATCAGCAGACTATCAGCTATTTATATTTTAATAGTACATATAGTAAATAACAATAACCTAACACAGTGGAATTTCCATGGCAAACATTCCAGGCCTTGAATGAGGAAATGTTTGAATTAGAGAATTGTGATGAAATGTCAAATGCCTATTCCGTCCATGCATAAAAACAAACCAATCCTAATGACTTAATTAAAAAAAAACTGTATTGCTACTCTTTAGCTAATCATTAGTCAAAATCTGAATGACAAAGTGAATGTGTATTCGGTTACATAAACCAGAGAAGGTGGAATAAAACTAGCATTCATTCAATACTACTATCTACATGGTTCTTTAACCATATTTTCTTTTCCCATATTCAAAACAACCCTCTAAAGTAGTTATAATATTCTTAATTTTGTAACTGTAAGTTGGTGTCTGGCTGGAGAAGCCTAACTCCTTTGGATCCTGCTATTCTTTTATACAATTGATGTTGATGGTGCCAAATATGAACCAGAAACTGGTTCAGTAAACGATCAGTAAAGTGTCTGCACGTGCACACACCCATGCACACACACCAGCAGTTAAGGAAAGGTTAAATTCACTAGGTAAGACAGAGTCAGCTGCCATATAATTCAAAGGGAAGAATTCTGTGCTGATAAACAGAAGCCTTTTCACCTAATAGGAGTCATCATGTGTCATCGTTGGGCACTGTATTCAGAGGATTCATTAACTGGGAACTCAGACTTCCTTATATCCATCACAAAATCAACTCAGGGCTGAAAGTGAAATTAAACTTAAGTAGGTGATTTAAGTTTTCAGATCTTTCTAAAGGAGAGATGGAGGCCTGACATGTTGCTGTGGGAGGGGTCAATCGAGATTAGGGGATTAAGGGATTACAGAGGATTTCAAAGGAAGTAAAGGGTAGAGAGTTGAAAGTGAAACTAAGTATACACCTCCATGACAGTTTATAAGAAAATCTACCAACTGTGACATTACATTGGCTAAGGCTCCCACAAGTGTAAAATGTGTCCCTTCTTGCAATAGCTACTGTAGTTATGACATTATCAACTTAATCCAACTTCACATAAATCCCAAATGATCATATAGGATCTATTTAGAAGAGTATCACACACTTAGGAAGATGGATCAGTAGATATTTATGGATCACTGTGGTAAAAATGAATAAATAAAAGGAGTATTGCTTCAGGGAGTTTATAATAAAAACAGAGATGGATAGTAAAAGACATATGTCCATGAAAAACATATTACTGGTTTTATTCACTCGTAGTTCTTATCATATCTGAAATGTTTTTGTTCTCCATTGTAGGTCTCACCTTCTAGGACAGAAGTTCTGTGAGCACAGGCATTGCCTGTGTTGTCTCTTCCTATGTCTCCACTAACTACAGCAGCGCCTGGCACATGGGAATCCCTCAGGAAATATGGGGCAAGTGAACAAATGAATGAATGACACAGATCATTTGTATTATGATAAGAAAGTGGAGAAGGAAAATGCCTTGTGAAGTGGACAGTCAAAAGATTTCAAGAAGAGAGGATCCTCGTAGACGGGGCTTTCAAGGTGGTGGAAGAGAAAGCCACCGGTTCGTGAAGCATGGCAGAGACCAAGAGCAAAGGCAAAGAGGAAGAGGTGCCGGCAGCAATATTAAATGTTACCCCATTGTTAAATCTGGATGAAGTGATTGGGGATATATCAAGAACATTTTAATAAAACTGGAATGGGCTTTTTAGGGTTGGTGCGAGGGACAATTTATGAAAGGAGAGGTGTTGGAGATCTGGGTAGAAGACCACATTGAAACTGTGGCAGAATGTGGTCAGGCCCTGAGGAGTAGGTGGAACTTTTCAAGTTGCCTCTAACCTTGGCATTCTAGGCCTCTTTTTTCACCTTATTGCTGAAATGGTTTAGGAGAACTTCTTAAAATCCTGAACTAGTCATAAATAGAGCCTTACATTTTTCTTTCTAAATTGAGAGATAGCTCAATTAACCACAGAGTTATTTTATCCTGTATCTGGTAAAACCACATTTCAGCCAGTAGAGAAACAGCTGTTTTACCACTTAGCTCTAGAAATGGTAACTAAGAGTGACATTTAAGAAACATTTCCCACAGATTTCACAAGATGATTAATCATTTTGTTTTGAAGGTTTACAATATGATAAAGTATTTTTAAAGCCCCTTATAATTAAATAGCTTACAGAAAAATACCTTTAAATCTCACCCTATGGAAGCTCTTATTTCAAATGGTGGTCTACAGAGAACTTAAATAAACCCATGACTGTACATCTGATTTTGTGATAAATAAAACAAATATGCTCTATATTAAGATCATCTTTGGTGTTATAGATTCAAATGCCAAAATACCAATACAAAAACAATAGTAGTTCTTTATTAATTTTTTCCAACACACAGAATGAAGAAAGTATTCATAATACTCATACACACAGGCAGAAAAAATTGACTCAGTGTCTATGACCTTAAAACTGATTACCTCTCAAAACCGGTTACTCCAAATACCTGCAACTCCCTGCCCGAGGGTTTTTGGTTTTTTCTTTCTTTCTTTCTTTCTTTTTTTTTTAAATACCCATGAGTCTCTGCTTAAGGGCTATTTTCTGGCCATGGTTACATGCTTAGCCCATTGATAAATAAAACAGAAGCAGTGGGTTGTTAATGATCCCTCCCCAGAAACAGGTGATGGATGGGGGAGTTGGCAGATAAGTACTCCAGCTTCCTCACCCCTTGGATAGGATAACTCTGAGGAGTTCTGCACATACTGCCTTGCGGAGGCTGGCAGACAGGCTGGGCATTGCCTTCCCGTTGTGGTAACCGGCCTGATGACGCATGAGTTGTGTTCTTCCATTCCATGCCTCACTGCCCTACACTCCTTTTCTTCTTCTTCTTCTTCTTCTTCTTCTTCTTCTTCTTCTTCTTTTTTTTAAGATTTTATTTATTTATTTATTTAACAGAGAGAGGGTCTTCTTCTTCTCCTTCTTCTTCTTCTTCTTCTTCTTCCTCTTCCTCTTCTTCTTCTTCCTCTTCCTCTTCTTCCTCTTCCTCCTCTTCCTCTTCCTCTTCCTCTTCTTCTTCTTCTTCTTCTTTTTTTAAGATTTTATTTATTTATTTATTTAACAGAGAGAGAGGGAGAGAGCACAAGCAGGGAGAGCAGCAGAAGGATAGGGAGAAGAAGGCTCTCCACTGAGCAGGGATCCCAATGTGAGAATGGATCCCAGGACTCTGGGATCATGACCTGAGCTGAAGGCAGCAGCCTAACGACTGAGCCACCCAGGCGCCCCTCCTTTACTTCTTTTACATGAACTTGCTTTTTTTTTATATATATATGTATATAAACTTTCTAAATTGCTTGTACTCCTTGTCTTGGGGTTTATTTCTGGGGGAACTTAGACCAGAACATGTTCTTCCACTATTTTGTGACACCAAAGAAGGGTTTTAATTGAGATTTGGGAACTATAAATGAAAGTTGATTAAAGTGAGCCCCCCCAATCAGGCTCCCTGCTCAGTAGGAGGCCTGCTTCTCCCTCTCCCACTCCCCCTGCTTGTGTTCCCTCTTTCACTCTCTCTCTCTCTCTGTCAAATAAATTTTAAAAAAGAAGAAGAAAGTTGATTAAAGTGAGATTGTTATATTTGTTTGTTCCTTATCAAACACTGAAACTGCTATTGTTTTACTTTAATAAATAGTTGAGTTTTCTCAAGTCCCTCCTTTCTTCTCTATATCCCCTCTCTTTGTCATTTGGCCTTTTCAATCTCTGGCACACACATATGAACTAGGACCCTAAGGGGGAAGGTTGATGAGAAACAGTGAAGTAAAAAAAACAAAAACAAACAAACAAACAAAAAACAAAACAAAACAAAATCCAGCATCACAGTGTTCACAACATGAATCAAAAATACGCTTTACTACTTTTGCATGTGTGTTAGGAGGTCATACAGATAGATAATGTATGAGCATATATTTTTAGAAGAAATGGAAATAACAATTTATTCGCTTGGGTTAAATCAGTATATTTTCTTACATGTGAAACCAAAACACACAAATGGAAACACACACACACACACACACACACACACACCCTCTACATGCATGTGTACTTGCTTGACATAGATTCCTTAATAAAATGAACACACTAAAGATACTGTTAATCAAATCAACAATAAATCTTAAATTCAGAGTTATTGCCTGAATCATGTCCTTTTTCTAGCAAGGTCTGTCTGAAATTAAAAATTAAAAAACAAACCAACACCAAACCTGGAGCTAGAGCCACCATATACTCGTATCACGTTGGTCATTAGTGAATACTATTTAAACCAACTGTTTCAGAATGGTTGCCGAATCTCCAATTATTTATAGCAAGTATTCTAACTTGGGGAGAGGAAAAGGACAGATTTTCCTCAGATGTCTGAGGCCAGTAAACAAACTTTTTGACTCTCTTCCTCCCTAAATCCTTAGGAATGGAAAAGCCCATTTGAAATGTTAAATGGGGGCAGGGGAGCAAATAGATATTTTGGTGTCATTTGGATCTCCATTTTGCTAAGTAGAAATAATAAGGAGGGTTGTTTTTTGTTTTTTTATTTTAAGATTTTATTTATTTACTTGAGAGAGAGAGAGTGCACGCGCACGAGTGGAGGGGCAGCAGAGGGAAAAGCAGACTCCCTTAAAAAAAAAAATGCAGACTCCCTGATGAACAGGGAGACTGACACCCAGGACCCCAGGACCTTGGGACTCCGGGACCATGACCTGAGCTGAAAGCAGATGTTTAACTGACTGAGCCACCCAGGCATCCCCGAAATAGAAAGGATTTTTGAGGTGGTTTGAATATAAGAAAGAAAGAAAATAAATGAGAGAATAAGGGTAAGAAGTTTCCAAACTTTTCATAATCACTTAAATATTTGACCAAAAGGTAAATAAAGATAATGGTTCAAACTCCTACATTATAAATGCTTATAGCTTCAGGCATACAGGGCTTTGCAATCACAAAGGCATATCAGGGATCTGTATTTGGATTTGGAATCAGTATAACCATAACCATAAGTTTATGAAATACTGAAGATGACTTTTTCTTACATGTTTATTATCACTAAAGCTAACCCTTTTAAAAAATATTATCTGGGGATGCCTGGGTGGCTCAGTGGGATAAAGCCTCTGCCTTCAGCTCAGGTCATGATCTCAGGGTCCAGGGATCGAGCCCCACATCAGGCTCTCTGCTCAGCTGGGAGACTGCGTCCTCGTCTCTCTCTCTGCCTGCCTCTCTGCCTACTTGTAATCTCTCTGTCAAATAAATAAAGTCTTTAAAAAAATATTATCTGAGCTCTTTCTTTTGAATAATGAATGTGTTTTTTATGTTATAGAAGTAGTTTAAATAGTTACAATAGGGTAAGAGTTTCCTGACTTTGGTCCTGGCAATGATTTCTTGGATGTGGCCCTCAAAGCACAGGCAAAAAGCAAAAATAAGAATAAATAGGGCACCTGGGTGGCTCAGTGGGTTAAAGCCGCTGCCTTTGGCTCAGGTCATGATCCCAGGGTCCTGGGATCGAGGCCCACGTCAGGCTCTCTGCTCAGCAGGGAGCCTGCTTCCTCCTCTCTCCTCTCTCTCTGCCTACTTGTAATCTCTCTCTCTGTGTCAAATGAATAAATAAAATCTTTAAAAAAAAATAAAATAAGAATAAATAAAAATTTAAAAAATTTTAAAAAGTAATGGGACTATATCAAGCTCAAAATCTTCTGCACAGCAAAGTAAACAATCAACAAAACGAAAAGGCAACTATAGAATGGGAAAAAATACTTGCAAACCACATATGTGAAATGGGTAAATATCCAAAATATATAAGGGACTCATACAACTGAATAGAAAAAAAAAAACCTAAATAATCTGGTTAAAAACTAGGCAGAGAATCTGAATAGACATTTTTCNTGTGAAATGGGTAAATATCCAAAATATATAAGGGACTCATACAACTGAATAGAAAAAAAAAACCTAAATAATCTGGTTAAAAACTAGGCAGAGAATCTGAATAGACATTTTTACAAAGAAGCCAACAGGTACATGAAAGGGTGTTTAACATCTTTAGTCATCAGGAAAAGCAAATCGAAACCTTAGTAAGCTCTCACCTTACACCTGATAGAATGGTTTTTTTTATCAAAAAGCAAGAGATAAGTATTGGCAAGGGTGTGGGGAAAGGGAACACTTGTGCACTCTTGGTGGGAATATAAGTTGGTGAAGCCACATGGAAAGCAGTACAGAGTTTCCTCAAAAAATAGAACCACCACATGATCCAGGAATCCCACTATGGTACAAGGTATATATCCAAAGGAAATGAAAACACTGTCTTGAAGAGATATCTGTATTCCCATGTCCATCGCAATGTTATCCACAATAGCTAAGACATGGCAACAACCTATTTCCATTGATGGATGACTGGATAAAGAAAATGCACATAGCACAATGGAATATTATTCAGCCGTATGAAAGAAAGAAATCCTGCCGTTAGAGACAATACTGATGAACCTTAAAGATGTTACAGTAAGTGGAATAAGCCAGACAGAGACAGACAAATAGTGAATGACTTCTGGAAGTTGAACGTGCAGCATGGTGACTATGGTGCATGCTGTTCAGTATACATGAAATCTGCTGAGAGAGTAGATCATAAGTGATCTTACTACACACACAAAAAAAGAGGGGGCTCCAGGGTGATGGATGTGCTCATTAACTCAACTGTGGCAATCTTTCTAGTAAGTATATGTAAAAAAGCTATTTCATTGTACACTTTAAATACACACAACTCTCATTTGTCGACTACACCTCAGTATAGATGATCACGTTCTAGAACAAGGGACGGAAAGTGTATCTTGGGTTAGAAATGGGGAAGAAGGAAATGTATAAAGGATTAGGTACGGCAGCAGGTTAAAAACATCATAAAGCTCAGAGTAAATTTCCACCTTACTGCTGATTTGCATACAATCAATACTCAGGTAGAGGGAAAAGTGGGGAAATCACCTGGCTTACATGGAAGAGGAAAAGGCTACATACAGCTAATTTTTCAAAATTCCTTCTTAACTTACACACACACGCAGCTTTGCATAATGAATTCTAGAATGTGGGTAGTGTCAGTTTCAGCTGTGGATGGAGGAAGCGGTCTTCACCAAACTGATGACAGCTGTGAAAGCTGGCACAGAGACTGGACAAAGAACACATGCCAGGATAACCACTGGACACCTGTCTTTCTTGGCTCTATGAAAATATATGCTACCTTATACGTGGGCAGAGGTAGAGAAATGAGAAAGCACATCCCTAGACACTGAAGTCCAAAACCTGATGCCAAGTTCAAGTGCTGTCTCACCAGAGTATTTCCAAGTCTATTTAGGGATTGAGACTATAGTCACTCAAGAAACACTAGTCATGGCCTCAGTCTACAGGACCAGCAGGTACCATCCCCTCAAGTGTCAAGCCATGTTGATAATTTGAGACCTCGCAGCTGGTGATATTCCCTCTTCACACACCAGCTGCCTCTACTAGGCCAGTGCACATCTCAGCCAAAGGAGATGTTTCTGGTGTTCGTCTAGACATTGAGAGCATCCACTGGCTTGATGGACAGCAACTGGCAAGAAGGGAAACCCCCAGCCAAGGAGAGTTTTGAGAAGACCCTATTTTGGCCTTTTAGAAGTAGTTGCATTCATACCACTCACTAGAGGAGGCGCACAGAGCCACTGTACGTGTGTCCTCTGCCTTCTTCAGTCAATGGGAGGGAGGACAGTTAATGGTTTTTTCCAACTCTTTATCAAAATCAGTTAACACATTGCTACCCTTAGATAGTGGCACCTACGCAGGCAACCACCAGGCTCCCCCCACAGCCTTTTCATTAAGGAGATACATTTTAGGTCTATCGTCCCCTACATGTAGCATAATATGACACCCCAAATCTCAGGCTTTTTGGTCTCACAAAGGGTCACAGCCCCTTCAAGCAACAGAGTCAACTTAAGTCTGACTTAACCTGTTTTTTACTATCATCGATGACTGAAGACTGGCTCAGGCACAGGCAGAGAATTAGCAGGAAGACACAATGTGAGGACATGGGGATATGGCTAGAGAAGGGCAGAGGATGTGCTGCTCACAGGAAATGAAAAGCTCTAAAGTCCAAAGTATTTCCTTTCATTTTTTCCATGTAGTTCCCTTGAGGTTATGCAGCTGAATATTCTCAGAGCTGAGAGCAGACTGGTTTATTATAAATGATTTGTTCTACGTTCTGATATTTCCAGGCTCTCTGTTATGACGATTGAATCAGCACTCAGTAATTCCTCAAATCAAAGCAGATGTGCATCTAAGGTGTCCAATCCTAGGGTCTTGGAAGGCAAAAAAATGAAAGAACATACGGAATTTTGGTTGTCACTGTACTTCTTCCTTTAAAGACAGTTCTCCCGTTTATGTAAACTAAGCCTGGAATAATAGAGTTTTGACAAATGAGAAAGGGAAGAATTTCTAAGTCAATTAATGACATATACCTTGAGAAGGAATACATAGTAAACATTTCAGTATAAGTCACAGTTTCTTCCAGTGTGGGACATACTGAAGACATTTCAAAAAATGTCACACGGTTGACTAACAAATCTAGTGCATTATCCCAGATTGGCCTTTTCTGTCAGATCAGAGGAAATTTTAGACTAAAAATACTAACAATAACAACACAGCATTTAGCCATTTCCTGCTCTGTATATTATCCACATTTTACAGATGAGAAAATTGAGGTACAGTACAGTTGAATAACTTGCTTACATCACATAACTAGAGACGAATACTTATAAACTGGCAAGGACATGAGATTAAATTTTATGACATGCAGCCATGAATTAATTAAAATCACAAAATTCTCTGTATTCTCCTCCATTTTTGAAAGAAAAGCTGTTTCCTGAGAGGCAGCGACTTATAGAATATACGCAGTAGAGTTAAACTGAAATTGTTTAGCTGACGCGTACTAAAGAAGTCATTAAAATACAAAAAAAGATTCTCAAGGAGGGTAGTTCTCTTGTAGTCAATGAAGCAGAGCCAAAAAAGTATGTTTGTAGATTGATTATAATTCACGGAAAAAGAAAATATATAAAGAAATGTTTAAAAAAATATTAACTAGGGGCACCAGGGTGGCTCAGTCAGTTAAGTGTCTGCTTTCGGCTCAGGTCATCATCTCAGGGTCCTGGGATCCAGCCCTGCTTCTCCCTTTCTCAGCTCACTCTCTCTCTCTGTCTCCCTCAAATAAATAAATAAAATATTTTAAAAACAAAATAAGAACATGCTAACTGTAATTTTTGTGTACTTGTATTAGAACGATAGGCAAGATTATTTTTTAACTTCTTGGTCTACAGTTTCTGAATGTGTGTGTGTGTGTGTGTGTGTGTGTGTGTGTGTGTGTGTTTGTAATTAACAACAGTGTGTTTAAGAAATAAACTATGGAAGCCCAGCCTCTTTCTGCACAAGATGGCTGTGGATGTTATAATCTTTTAGCTCAATTTACATATAGATTAATTTTTATGATTTTTTAAAAAAGATTTTATTTATTTATTTCACAGAGGGAAAGAGATCACAAGGAGGCAGAGAGGCAGGCAGAGAGAGAGAGAGGGGGAAGCAGTCTCCCCGCTGAGCAGGGAGCCCGATGCGGGCCTCTATCCCAGGACCCTGAGATCATGACCTGAGCTGAAAGCAGAGGCTTTAACCCACTGAGCCACCCAGGCACCCTAATTTTTATGATCTTTTATCACCAGTCATGAAGTTGGGAAATTCTTCCTTTATTTTAAGAAGACAGAAGAACATAGTCTTTTGATGCATTTTGGGCAATCGTTAGTTAAGACAACACACAGGAAAAAGACAAATTATTAACTGTGCTGGGTATTTTACTTAAAAAAAAAAGTCCCGGGCGCCTGGGTGGCTCAGTGGGTTAAAGCCGCTGCCTTCGGCTCAGGTCATGATCTCAGGGTCCTGGGATCGAGGCCCATATCGGGCTCTCTGCTCGGCGGGGAGCCTGCTTCCCCCTCTCTCTCTGCCTGCCTCTCTGCCTACTTGTGATCTCTCTCGCTCTGTCAAAATAAATAAATTAAAAAAAGAAAACATATTTAAAANTACTTAAAAAAAAAAGTCCCTCTTTCAAAGTGCTTAGAATCTATTGAAAGACAAGTTAAACTCAGTTGTGGAACTGGTGTTCAGTATCCTTCGACTGCATGCTAATTGCAAATATGGGAGAATATGCATACATTTTTTGTTTCCAGAAGCCCTTTCTCCCCATTTAAAAAAAATCCTTTTACCAAAGGAAAAGAAATGAAATGAAATGGTTTGGAGTTGACTCAAACTTTGAATATTTGAATTCTAATTTGGCTCTAAACTCAGGGAAAAAAAAGTCTACTCTCCTGGTATAATACTTTTAAAGCTAATGGGATCCATCATGCATGAAAAACTAATTTCTGACCTTTAATGGTCATTTTACCAATTGAAAAGAGTTTCAAACACTCAGTTGTGGAAACGAAACAGACATTTGCTCACAGTCTGTAGAGTCCAGCTCAGCTGAGAGTAATTTTCCGTCGATGGGGAGAAATCATGGAAATGATACAGCTATGGCTAGCCTTGGGCTGATCCTATATAAACTTCAGCCACCATACTGTTTTTTCTTTTGTGTGGGTAAAATATCAGCCAAGTCTGTGTACAAAGATGTTACTACTAATATTTTCGAGGTGACCTGTACTTACAGTATGTGATACAGTTTTGTCTCTTAGATTTACGGCCTGTATAGCTGATACACTTACAATACTTTCACAAGTACAGTTAAAATTCTGCTGGAAAAGCAAAAAGTACTCTGTTTCAAAATTGTTTTTATAAATGATATAGAACAGTTTTCCAAGACTTTAAATTTTCTATATCAGATGGTTATGAAATGTATTTTTCCAAATGCAGATCTGGGAGGACACCTTCTAAACCCTGAGCCATTTCTGCAGGTACAAAGAGGAACATCAAAGAGTAAAATAAAGCAAAAACCTATCTCCCACTTATAAAGCAATGAAGTAAAACTACTGCCAAGGATGGGTGAGGAGCTACGTGGCCCCCACACATAAACGCCAGGATAGTCCTGATGACATCTCCAGACACATCTTTCTGAATCTTTGCGGCCAATCTTGTGCTCTTTATGTTTTAGAATTCCACAATAGCCAGAATTCCAACTGCAAGTGTGTGTGTGTGTGTGTGTGTGTGTGTAGGCAAACTCACTTACTCACTTGTTAGGGGTAAAGTGTTGGTAAGGCTAGAGAAATACTAACCAAACAACCTAAATGAAATCACACACATAAAGCACTTAGAACAATTCTTGACACTTAGAATTAGAGTCTGGAAATACAGGTGACTACACATAATATCCAAATATCTATTTAGACATCTTTAGTCAATGAAAATATAAACTTATCTGTATTTCCAGACTTTACAGACACTCCATAAGGTATTATTTAGGAGAAGCCTTTAAACAAGGGGAAAGTAGGGGGAATTACTTTTAATCATAACAATTTATTGAATTTTAACTTAAAAGCATTTACTTTTAATTATACTTATTTGATATAATTTGCTATTCATATTTTGTCTTCAGCAACCTATAAAAAAACTTTGAGCTGCTAACATTGTTAATCACCTATTTAAAATAAAAAAACATTGAGATGTGATGAATTTAAGTAGTGAAGATTGAAAAAAAGTGGTACAAGATTTGATTAGAGTGTATAACTTATTAATGATAAACAGTGGCTTTCAAAAACAGTAAAATGAGAGCCCATGCTTTCCTTCCCAATCCCCCTCCCTTGCTTCCTTTCCTCCTTCATTTCTTTCCATCCTCCCCCCTTCCTTTCCTTCCTTTTTGTTTATTCACTTCCCACACAATCCACCAACTGAGCAGCGATTTGTTGAATTTGTTAATTTTTCATTAAGACAAACCAATTAAGTGGTCTACCAGTTTTTCAACTGATAAATTTGTTTGTAGCAAATAGAATAATTTAAAGTTCTTCGATTTCAAAAGTCGGCTGCTCTAAGGACTCACTGCAGCAGGAACAGTCCTTAACTCAGGGACAGAACATAGAGTCTCACAATGTTCATAGTAAACTTGACCTTACTTGACCTTAACTCTATCTGTACCTTGTTCAGTCCCCGTTTATTTTGTCTATTGTGCTTTCAAACCCTCTTCTGACTTCTCTTCCACTCTTATTCCTCCAACTCATGGCACTCTCATGGTTCTCAAAGCACATCTGCTATGTTACCTAGACTATGTCTTCTCTCCAGCTCCTTAGGAGAACATTCTGGGGAACTGGCTTTGACTAAGCCCTCCTCCTCTGACAGGTACAGTGATGAATCCTCAGATGTACAAGATACTTATGCTCAGGGCTGGAATCTGATTTTTTAAGCACAATCCCTGAAACAGCTAATATTTAAGGGTCTCAGGAAGATTTAATTTTTGAAAGATTAAACATGAATATATTTTTTAAATATGGCCTCTTGCTCATCTTGTTTTCGTGTTCCCCCGGTTCTTTCCTCTCTCTTGAAGTTCTCCAACATCAAGAAAAGTCTGCAGTAGAAAAGTAATCATAAAAGAAAAGACAGGGGCGCCTGGGTGGCTCAGTGGGTTAAAGCCTCTGTCTTCAGCTCAGGTCATGATCTCAGGGTCCTGGGATCAAGCCCCCACATTGGGCTCCCTGCTCAGCAGGGAGCCTGCTTCCTTCTCTCTCTCTGCCTGCCTCTCTGCCTACTTGTGATCTCTCTCTGTCAAATAAATGAATAAAATCTTAAAAAAAAAAAAAAAGACAGAGCTTTGCTCTGAAATGTTTATGGGATGGAGAGGAGAGAAGCAGTCACACATTATTGTCTCAGTAGTATGAAAAGAAACCTCTGGACAGAACTATACCTGGAAAGAAACCATTTTTTTTTCACTGTATATGGTCTTCTTGAGTCACTGGTTATTGCTAGCAGCACAGAACCCACAGAATGAACTAAGAAAAGTGCTGAGCGGAATTTGGGTAGTGGAGAGAGAAAAGAAGCGAAGTCACCCGGCGTATTTTAGAGCTATGTCACCAGTATCCATATTAAAAGATGATCTTCTAAAAATGGGACACACGCACAC
The DNA here is from genome assembly GCA_002007465.1 of Ailurus styani. Taxonomy (NCBI): domain Eukaryota; kingdom Metazoa; phylum Chordata; class Mammalia; order Carnivora; family Ailuridae; genus Ailurus; species Ailurus styani. Next base: position 24,223 of record LNAC01000493.1, on the reverse strand, counting down.
GGTTCTACTCAAGCACCATGAGACGATTTGGGCTTGAGAATTTATGGGTCAATTAATGCAATTATAGTCATGTATCTTCAACTTAGAAACTCAAAAATGGCTAAAATCTCTTGCTTATGCAGAGAGATTTAGAGAGAGCATAGCTAGAGGATATCTACAGGTCTGACGTATGTAACTTAGTTATGCCATGATGGGAATATTATTTCACTTCCACGGGCCACATATTTTCTCAGAGATAATTAAGACACATTATTAGTATAATAACCAGCACAAGGCCTTAGCGTGGCTTTCACAAATGTGCTAGATTTTTGGTAGAAGTCCAGAAACTACATATTAAGGAAAACAGTGAAATCATTTTTTTGTTTGTTTTAGTTCTTATCACTCACATGTAGTGTTGGTGAGAGAGGTAGTATTAACCTCTAACTAGCCCTTGAGGAATAACTGATATTGTTGCATGAAACTAAAGGAAACTAACCGTGACCATGAGATGGGCATGAAGCATCTGCTTCTGATTCAGCGCCATGAGCAGTTTATGTGCCCCTGTTATCCCTTTGGAAAGCACAAGTATAGGGCCAAAAAAGGGGGCCACTCAAATTTGGTTGCTTTCCTGATTTTGTCTAAGAAGTCAAATGGATACTCCCTAGCTGAGAACCCTGATGTTCCAGGAATTGTGTGGTGGATGGTCAAACCCCATGACAACTCAAGTTTCTATCTATCCTTGTGTCACAGATTAAATTATTATCCAGCAAATTATTAGTCAGTAAATTATTCTCTGCCTTCCCTGCCCCCCCCCAGTGCCCCACCAACTCCCTGAATGATATTGAGCTTGGCCATATTGCATGTTTTGACCAACAGAAGGAGGCTCGGAGGATTCTGCCTATTTCAAACTGAGCCCTTACAAAGTTATAAAATGTTTCCACTTGCCACTCTGGGAGTTCTCAACTCTGCCATGAGAAGAACAGGCCCTGGGAAACGGCTGATTGAAGAAGGAGAAACATGAGGAACAAACATGAAGATAACCTACAGCCTAAAACAGAGCCACCCCAGCCCACTAGCAGACCCAGGAGTAAGAAATAAATGCTTTATTGTTATATGCTACTGATATTTTATGGTTGGTTGTTATGTAGCATTACTGTATCTATAGCTAACTAACACACCATGCAATAAAGATCATTACAGGTAATATGTATAAATTTTTTTCTCTTGGGATTCCAGGTGTTCTGACCAATACAAGCTGCATTTTACTGTACCCATTTGAACTTGCCCTAGCAACCCAGAGAACTGCCATGCCTCATAGAGAGTGTGGTGTTCCCACCCCTCTACAATTCCCATTCGTCTAATTTCAGGTTCTCCCGTTCTTTTATCCCTCAGGGAGGAGCATTTCCTTCTCTAAACCATATCTGACTCCTTTTTTACTTAGCACCTTCAGCAACAAATTATACAGTACTTCTAGTATGGTCTACATCACTCACTAGGGAATATATCCCCTAACACTTGAAAGTACTCTAAGAACAGGAATAACTCTCTTGAATTTCAGACAGAATAGACCCCTCAAACTAATTGAGTACAATGTAAATTAGTCCATCTCACCTCCAGATTGGCCTCTCCTTTGTTATCCTAAATAAATATCACCTCTGTCCTCCTAGGTACCACATCAAAAATCTAATTATGGATCTCTACTTCTCTCATCTCCTATTAACCAAGTCTTGTTTAGTCAAAACTCCTAATGTCCACTAGATCTATCCACCTCTCTGCAGCCCCCTCACCATTTTTTCCCCCTGAGATTACTGTAATTGATTCTCACCTGTTTCTATCTCCACTCTTTTTCATATACAAACCAATATCCCACAGCAGCCAGAGAATTTTTTTTCTTTTTTGGAGTGTAAATCTGATTATGTCATTTGCTACCTAAAATCTTTCACTGGCTCCCCACTACAGCAAAATGAAGTGTAAACTTCTACTGTATTTTTTAGCTCAGCATGCTTCTCCAGTCTGATTTCAGATCAATACCCCTGCCTTGTGTTCTATACCTTAGGCAAACTGAATTTTTTGCATTTCCCAAACCTAATATGTTCTCTTTTATCCTCAGCCACCTGCACGTGATATTCTATCCGATACCCTCTTTCTCCTCCCAACGCCCTTCCCTTGGTTATCTTCCTGTGCACTTTATGCCTCTGGTCAGGTAACTTTCTTTTAGGAGACCACTCTAACTCTCTCTTTCTTGTTCTTGTAACCCTAGCTAGATGTCCGTCTTATGTGTTTCTATAGTGTCTTGAACTTAGATGCTTCCCCTAGCACTTATTATCCCATATTGTTCTGATTACCTTGTGGCTGACTCTAGAAGGAGCCTATCAAGAGCCATTTCTACTTCCAACTAGACCCTGAATACAATTCAAATATCCACACGCCATCGCACGTACTTATGGGGAGGCGAGTCTCAGTCTCCCATGAGGGAGAAACCCAACTGCCCCAACTAATCACGGAGGTAACATTTCTGTGGTAGTAATTGGTTAGGACAAGTGATACAATTCTGAAAAATGAGACGTGGAAGAGAAGTCAGACACAGGAAGTCTGTTTGGGAAACATGTTTTTCCATCTTAAAAGAAGACTTAAAGAAAAGAAGATCCTTTTGTAAACAAACAAAACAAAAAAACAAAAAAACCTCTGATAGTTACCTGAATTTTATAGCTACAACTGTGACAAACATCTTGAGGTTATGGGGGAGGAGAGGAAGGTCACCACTACTTGAGGGTGGCAAAAATTAACAAAGGACGGGCCTTTGATAATGTCATTGAATTACTTATAGTGACCTGAATTTCCCACTCTAGGGTTGCTTATGTTTTAAGCCAATTTAGTTACAGTTTTCTGGTACAGCTACAAAGATTCTAGTTAACACACTCACTACACTGATATTAATAACAATTCAGGCTTGTATATAGGAGCTGTAAAAGAACTAAGGATTAAAAACAACAACAACAACAACATCTTGGAAGGCTGCATGGCCTGATGACAGCTGAGAAGGAAGACATTATTAATGTGGTACCATGTAGAGAATCAGAGTCAGCATTTGAGGAAAAGGCTGTAGAAGTCTACTGATTTATCCCGAGCCAGAAAATAAAATGAAACTGTGATAGCCCTTTGAGAAGCTGAGTATGAAATGATCACAGGGATCACATTGTAGCAAATTCAGAAGCCTTGAGAAATGTCACCTGGCTTTTCTGTTCTGTCGCTTGCCTTTCCCTTTCTTGCTCGTGCCAGTTTAGGTTTTACTTCAAAAGCTGACGAACTTAAAAGAGGAAAGCCTCACCAACATAGTCACCTAAGCTCTGAGCAAAGATCCAAGAAAAGGTCAAGGTGAGAGCCAAACTCGCAATTACATCAGCTTTTTGTGGACTGAACATCGAATAATGCAGAAGACTCTTTGCTTCTGCAGAATTTTTTATTAGAAATTAGAATTTGAAGAATATAGCAATAGAGAAAACCTCTATTTTTGGTCTATAAATCACTAAAAATAATTGGCAAGCTTAGATTCCTCTGACAGATAACTTCTTCCTCTTTCTTTCTTCTTCTTCTTTTTTTTAAATTTAATATTAAGTGCTTGGCATGGAGGGCCTATACAGCAGTCTGTTAAACAGTTGCAGCCTGCTATTTATCAACAATAAAACTAATTGTCCACTTTCAGAAGGAAGTGAAAAATAGTGGTAGATAGTATAGATAACTAAGATTATTGTCTGATCACATTTAAAAAAAATTAGTTAACAATTTAAGCTTCTACTAGTGCTGCACAGGAAACTGTATACTTGAGGATAGTCACTTGTAAAATGAGACAATTTGTAGAAGGTACAAGTTCTCTCTTCCTTGAAAGTTTGGTAGAAGTTGTAGGTAGAACCATCTGAGTCAGTACTTTGATGACTTGTTTATTTACTCATTTGGAGCAGGGTGGTTAAAATGGTACTGATTCAATTTCTCTAATGGTTACAGGTAATTTTTTTTTTAATCTCGTTGAGTCAGGTAGAGTTTCACTTTTGTGCCTTTACATTAAAATCAAACTTTAAAAATAAGCAATAATAAAAATACTGTAGCTTTAAAAAAGCATAGTAATTTTATCTCTGTGTTCTAGAGCTATATTGTCTCATAGGGTAGCTCCAAGCCACATTGACCTACCTATGAAGTGCCTGAAATATGGCCAGTCCAAATTGAGATTGTCAAAAGTTTAATATATACTCTGAGTTTTGAGAACTTTGTACAAAAAAATTTTAAGATAGCCCATTAATAATTTTTATACTGATTACATCTTGAAATTATATTCTGGATATATTGAGTTAAATAAAATACATTCTAAAATTAATTTCACTTTTTTGAACCCTTTGAAAGTGGCTACTAAAAAATTAAAATTGCAGGATACATTATATTTTCATTGGGTAATACTGTTCTAGGACATTCATCAGCTCCTCTCCCATGATGCTCTGTACATAGACATTGACATAGGTATAATCTCTAAAACACAGCATGATAATGAAAACAGTATCCTCCCAAGTAGATGTGTGTTCTTGGAAAATTCATACAATTTGCCTGGGTTCTCCACTGCATCTTCTCTTAAAATAAAAGGGCTCTATGAGATGATTCTTAAATTCCTTTATGATTTTCATATATTTCATGAATTCATAATTTCCTGAACAGAAACCAAGGCAGGAGGATACAGTTCACGGGATAGCCCAATTCGGTTTAACAAAGTATTCCTGAAGCATCTATCATGTGTCAGGTCCTGTGATAAGGTAATTTTACATCTTACATTTCCCATTATATTTAGCACTATTCTTCACTCTTGGTAACTCTTTGAGAAATAGTTATGGAATAAATACATTATTATGCTGCTCTGTCTTACACATTAATACAGAAAGGAAAAATTTACACACACACACACCCTGATACTCCAAGAAACTGCCTGTAAATGAAATATCAAAAATAATTTAAAAAAAAAACTGAGTTGTGATTCTCAGCAGAAACTCGAGTGCTCATACAATACAACTGAATGGTTTCTGAACTTCACAGCTAAAAATGCCTTGCTCCTTCTGAAAAATGGAAAATGCATTTTGATTGTGCATAAAGAGCACTCCAATTTTATCTGCCTTTGTCCTCTTTGAGCCTTGTCTGGGTCAGTAATTAGCAACACAGCTTCTGGGGCTGAGTGAAGAAAGGGACGATAAACAAGTGCAAATGAGCTACCTTAAAAAAGCAATAGCATAAAGCAAGAGAGCACTTGAGACTTGTCCTCTCAAGGTGTTCACGTTAGCTGCCCAAGAAATGAAAATTAATAAACTGGAACCGAGCTATATGCACTTACTTGACTAGTCCGCAGTTAACACAATGCATTTTCACCTTCTACTTTAGGAGAACTAAAATTATCTAAAATTATTCTAAATGTTTCTCACAAAATGGTTTGCCAGTTTTGTTAGGATTCTTAAACTTCTCACTTCTTTTTCAAACTATAAGACAAAGAAGTGAGGGAATAGTATGATATTCTCAAAAAAGTGCTGTAGATTGAGAGCCAGGAAATCTGATTTCTGGTCTTAGAACTGCTACAAACTTGTGATGTGAAGCTGAACAAACCCTTTAATCTTTCTGATGTTTCTTCATTTGCAAAATGGGGATAAAGCCCTATGCATTCTAAAGACTAGGAGATCAAATGAGATAATTGTAAAGTGAAACATTTAACAATACATAAATGTTCTACAAATGTAAACTATTTTATGTATGATCATCAGTGAAGTCTTTTACGAGCTAAAATCTGGTAATATTACATGTGGTCCTAGATCCAAAGGAGAAGACAAAGAGGAAATATAAATAACAAAAAACATTACATCTACTATTAGAAACAGCACAATAGTCATAAACCAATATTTAAAAGCATATGGTACAGCAGTTAATTGTACAGACTCTGGAGACAGACCAGTAAGATCTGGGGTCTGACTGCTGTTTACTAGCTGTGTGATTTGGAACACACCACGTCACTGCTGTATTCTTTAGTTTTCACATCTGTAAATGGGGGTAATAATAGTACGTACCTCACAGGTTTATTGTTAAGAATAAAGTACTTAATACATATAAAACATTAGAATGGTGTCAGCATATAGTAGGTATTATATACATGTAGCTGCTTTTTAGGAGTTCATTCTATGATGCTTTAAACATNTTTATTTATTTGACACAGAGAGAGAGATTACAAGTAGGCAGAGAGGCAGACAGAGAGACAGGGAGAGGAGGAAGCAGGCTCCCCGCTGAGCAGAGAGCCCGATGCGGGCCTCGATCCCAGGACCCTGGGATCATGACCTGAGCCGAAAGCAGAGGCTTAAACCCACTGAGCCACCCAGGCGCCCTCTATGATGCTTTAAACACGAGGCTAACCAAACTAGCCTTTGTCTCACATTGTTTGAAAAAGAGCATAGATTTCCCATTTGCACAGCAGATGGTGGAAGTATGGCAAGGGCATGTTGAAGAACGAAGAAATCAACTTTAATACAAAGTTCACAAATCGACAGCCTAGGTGAGCTACACGTTCTAGATGCCTGCAGCAGATGGGAAGATGAAGCTATCTCACGTGGGACCTTAGTAAAATTTGTGGCTCTTTATTTTTACATTCTCCTCAGGTACTGAAATAACAACTAAAAGTGTCTTGCGCTTGCACTGTGATTTCCAAAATCACTTTCATATCCATTACCTCATTAGAACTTCAGGGTTATTAAAGATCAACAATGAACTCACTTTCACCTGCATGCACATAGCTCTTTGAGGAATGGAGTCGATTGAATACTTTCACTGGAGAAAAAAGGTGGGCTCTTTGCCAGACACTTTCCGGCAGCTCCTAAGCCTGAGCTTTCATCTGAGCCAACGGTAGGCCTGGAAGCATGCAAAGGGGCAGCTCATCTGCTCAGCAGATCTTGTTGCCCCTGTACTGTGGCTGGGCCACACTTTCCACAAGCAGCTCTGTCAATAGGTGAATCACTGACTACACCTTCCTCTAAAGGAAAGACATTTTGAATGCTTCACTAAGTTCAAGAGCGTGAAGCAGAGAAGACTGACTAGTTGGGGATTTCCTTTAGGATTTTCCCATTGGATACACCCAGTGGCGTCATGCCATCTGTTGGATTCAAAGGTAATTTTCCGTGAGACTATACCAACTGGAAAGGAAAGTCTTGGGCTGTTGCTTATCTCATTTGACAACTGTTACATCAACCTTGTTGATTTAGAGCCCCAACATGAGGCAAATATTGCAGAGTTCCATGCAAATGTTTTCATGGAGTCATACCTTAAGAAACCTCCCTAGAGAAAAGGATTGACATAAGCTATTTTGTAGGGCCCAGGTTAAATCCAATCCGAATGCTTGCTTCACAAATAAATTGTTCTCAGAAATTACACTGCCTATAGTAAGTTTCTCTCTTTTGTCTAAATACTTACTGAAATCCTTAAATATATCTTGACAATGAAATGTACTAAACACAGGTTAATCTTTTATCATGAAACACAGTGTAATGTCTGAAGGTCCAAGATTTGGATTAACGATCATAAGACTTTAGGTATNTCCTTAAATATATCTTGACAATGAAATGTACTAAACACAGGTTAATCTTTTATCATGAAACAGTGTAATGTCTGAAGGTCCAAGATTTGGATTAATGATCATAAGACTTTAGGTACTGAATGTATAAAATTGAGCACATCTGTATTCACTCTGGAACAAAACAAGGTTGTTCTAAAAATTCTTTCATCATCTTGTGTTCTTTGATTTTGGTCCTTCCTCCTATGATTTGAACTTAAACCCTTAAGGGTTAAACAAGAACGTAAAAGAATGTAAAATACCTAAAGACAATTACACATTTTCTGCTTATTCAGAATCCTTCCCCCAACACCTAGAGCATTGCCTGAAATATAGTAGTTATTAAAAAATATGTATAAAATAAATAGCTATCTCAGAAGTTTGGGTCATTCTAACCACACTAACATTTTTATTCATCTACAGTGAATAATAGTGTTAAACACAGTAAAGTGAACTGATCACCATTTCTTTTAATTAACATATAATGTATTATTTGTTTCAGGGGTACAGGTCTGTGAGTCATCAGTCTTACACAATTCACAGCACTCACCACAGCACATACCCTCCCCAATATCCATCTCCCAGCCACCCCATCCCTCCCACCCACCTCCCTTCCAGCAAACCTCACTGTTAAATAACAGCAACAAAAATGTTTTCGTTTGCAGGAACATAATGCTAAATTGCACAAAGCCAAAAAGTAATCTTCAAATTAATTACAGAGCATTATTAAATGAGTCAAAACCATTCTATAAATAAATAATGCAGTACTTTGCTAAAGGTTGTTGCTATTACGTGTAAGCCCTCAGGATGAAAAGTATGAGTCCTATTTTTAATATGTTCGTCACATTAATTAATGAACAATATAAACAATTCATGCAAGCACGTCAGCTAAGCTTTACTCTTGGGAACCAGTGGGACATTTCAATAACAAGAGATAAAAGCAGGGAGCACTCTCTTGACTTGGAAAGCTAATTCTAAATTCTTGATTTTCCCCAATGGGTAGGGTTTAAGCAAAATATGGCACAGAAGTGAAATATATAATCAAAGCCTTTCCCTTAGTAGGGGAAATATGATCCTTTCACTATTTTGAGATGATTTGGATGCTGTCTCCAAACTGGCCCCAGGTAACCTCTTCCGTGTGGTACTCATGGCAACTGCTCTTGCCCCATATGCTGTCTTGCAGAAGGAGGGGGAGCTAAGTCTCAGTGCTTTCCCACTCCCCACTAATGCCAATTAAAGTATGTTCTCGAGAAGGAATCTAATCTCACGTATTCATACTTGCATGAATTCAAATCATTATTTGACGTTTCCATGAACCATTTATTTGCCTTTTTGGTCTTACCTCTGTGCAGAAAGACCAAAACACAAAAGCTTCAGTTTTTTTGGCTTTTTTCCTTTTCAAAATAAATTTTAAGCATTAGACATCAGAAAGACAAGGTCTCTTTGTTGGTTTATTTGGTTTTAAAATCAAAGAGCTTTGTCTGTCACTGAAATGACATATAAAGAAATTTAGTCATACTACTGTTTCAGCTATTTAAAAGGAACTAAACAGTTCATTTTTTGGTGGTTCAGGCTCTGGCACTTTGTTTATACTCAATATTGGCTATGTGTCTGATTAATGTCTGATGCACATTTCTGACTTCTTGATGGATGTCTCTACTGTAAGGATCCAGCACCTTCTGAATGGAAACACAGCTGAAACCATATCCATCTTTTTCTTCTACCAAGCCACTGTCCTTTTGGACTTGCCCATCCCCAGTCTTTACAGCTCAGTCACGACTGACCTTTTCTCTCCACACCCCACTGCATTGGTTGTGAATTTCAATGATGTTCTACCTAGACAATATGTCCAGAAACTTCCTTTGTTCTACTTCCATGAATTTAGTTTATTATCTCACTACTCTTTTTTTTTTAAACAAAAACAGTATTTGCTCATTGTATTAGTTTGCTAGGGCTGCCATAACAAATGCCACAGATTCTGTGGCTTACACAACAGAAATTTATTTTCTTCCAGTTCTGGAGGCTAGAAGTCCAAGATCACGGTATGGACAGGATTGGTTGCTTCTAGAGGACTCTCTCCTTGTCTTGTAGATGGTCATCTCCCTTTGTCTTCACAAAGTCTCTGCCTGTCTGTGTTCTAATCCCTTCTTAGAAGGACACCAATTATATGGGGTTAGGGCCCACCCAGATGACCTCATTTTTTACCTTAATCATGTCTTTAAAGGCCTTATCTCTAAATATAATCACATTCTGAGGTACTGGAGTTAGAATCTCAACACGAATTTTGGGAGAACACAATTCAATCCCGAACACTTACATGTTTCCTATGGTACATGCCCTCATCCCAGAATGTTGTAGTTCCCCCTTATCCATGGGAGATACGTTTCAAGACTCCCAGCAGATGTGTGAAACTGCAGAGAATACTGAACCCTCTATATACTATTTTTTTTCTATACATGCCTACCTATGATAAAATTTCATTTATAAATTAGGCACATTAAGAGATGAACAACAATAATGAATAATAAAATAGAACGATTGTAACAATATACTATAATAAAACTTATGTGAATGGGGTCTTGACTTCTCTCGCAAAACATTGTACCATACTGTACTCACTTATCGTACTGTACTCTCCTTCCTCTCGTGATCACATGAGATGATAAAATGCCTATGTGAGGAGATGCAGCGAGGTGAGTGACATAGGCATTGTGACGTAGCGTTAGGCTACTACTAACCTTCTGATGATACGTCAGAAAGAGGATCATCTGTTTCTGGACTGTGGTTGACTGTGGTAATGGCAACCATAGATTAGGGAGGACTACACTAATATTTTTTTCCCAGACCATTTTGATAGTCTTTAGAAAAACCATGTCCCGCAGCCACAGACACATCTTTTAAACAAAGCACCATTCTTCAGAATGTCCCATGTTAATGCCCCCATTTCCTCACTGAAGGCCTTTTATAGTTCAAATTTCCATTTTCTAGTTTTCTTCCCTATGATTCCAGGAAAACGCAGTCACTCTGGATTACTAACACACAGACCTCTATATCCTATGTTTGTTGTTTCCACTTCCATTTTTCCAGGAATAGTGTCATTCTGCAAGACTCTAAATGAATGCTAGTATGCTTCAGCATAACCTTTCTCAAACTTATACACACCCTTCCAAATGACAATCGTTTCCAGTTCCTTGAACCACAGCCCATCTATTCGACCTTCTCCTATTNTCTGGATTACTAACACATAGACCTCTATATCCTATGTTTGTTGTTTCCACTTCCATTTTTCCAGGAATAGTGTCATTCTGCAAGACTCTAAATGAATGCTAGTATGCTTCAGCATAACCTTTCTCAAACTTATACACACCCTTCCAAACGACAATCATTTCCAGTTCCTTGAACCACAGCCCATCTATTCGACCTTCTCCTATTTCATTTATGATTCTCTGCCAGTTTCCTCACTCCCCAAATCCTAAATACTCGTTTAGCAGAAGACTTGTTACATCATGGGTACTGAATAAACAATTGATTGAGTTGATTAAAGCCAGTTTATTCACCATCACTTGTTTCAGGGGATAATATGATTAAAATACCCCAAACAATTATTATTTGTTCTTGTGCTCATCCTACACATAGGGCATAAATCATGGCTTAATGACTAAGAGAGAGGAATGATTATTTTGGTTGATTATTTTTCTCCTGCAAATAACAAATTTTTCACTTTAAATAATTACAGATTGTTAATTTTATATCCATATTTTTATAAATTTATATACTTTACCAAAAATTTTTTGGTGTCATCTGTGAAAACTAGGAGAAATACTCTGATTATCTACATTATGGGTTAGAGATCCTTAGGGTCAATTCCTGACTGCCTTACCTAAAGGTTTGTAAGATCTGGTGTCGAGGCGCTTTTTGATCATTTCTAGTTGATCTTCCATTGTACTTCGCTCTTTCCAAGGTTTGTTTTGCATTTGGCATGAAGATTTTAGTTCTTCTCTATCGTCTTGTTCTTGAGAAAGCTTAACAAATTAACTTAAGGCTTTGAAAACAATGTATGAATATAGAGTAAATGTGGCCACCTGATAGTCTTGTTCATATCTTTTCATAGCTTTTTCCATCTCCCAATCATCCCTGCTGCACTTATTATAGAGACTAGAGAGTAAATACTAACTTTCTAATTTCCTTCCCATTAGAGATGGCCATATGGTATGGTCCTGGCTAATGGCCTATAAGCTGAAATCTTTTAAGGGCTTTGAGGAAGGCTTTTGTGTTTCTGATAAATGGAATAGACACAGAGCTGCCCCTCCTCCCCAGTCCTTTTGCTTCTCCTCATCACCGCATGGGACACCAACATGGTGTCTGCAGCCGCACTAGCATCTTGCTGTCGTGAAGAACAACCAAGAAAACTGCATCGACGTTGGCCGTCTGAGCTTGGTGCTAACATCAGAAACAGCTGAAATGCCTCCAGTGGCCACTTTGTCAAAAGCAACCCTTATCTGTTCAAGCCACTATAGGTCCTGGTATCTCATTCTTTACAGTAAAAAAATATTTAAAACGGATACAACAAAGTCAGCAGTTCGAGTTTTTCTTCTATGGCCACAGAACATGCTTCCTAATCCAGTTACAAACCCACAAATTCAGTTCCTGAGGTCAAAAGGAGGCAAGGGAAAGTGAGCTGGCTGTTTTCACATAAATTGCTCCTCAGTAAGGCAATCTCTGTTATCCTTTTCCTTTTCCCTCAGGGATTATTACTACTTTTTTTTTTCTAACGTATTTGAAGACAAGGAAAAAGTTAAAGATTAGATGGAAAGGAGGAACTTTGTAAGTTATCCATTGATAACCTTCACCTAAGGATTATTATCATCTGCTTCTCATTAGTGATGGGGCATAGAACGATATAGAATTTGGTTGTCCAACTGTTTGTTTCTGTTTTGTTTTGTTTTTACATTCCATGTCCAGAGTACCTCATAAATGTGGGGATGCCTCGGTGGCTCACAGTCAGTTAAGCATCTGACTCTTAATTTCAGCTCAGGTCCTGATCTCAGGGTATTGAATTCAAGACCCATGCTGGGCTCCTCTCTGGGCATGATGCCTACTTAAAAACAAAAACAAAAACCAAAAAAACACCTCAAAACTGATCCATAGCTGACAAGAATATCATTTATTTCTAAAAGAAATTCAGGAAGTTGAGTGTGTCTCTCTTGAGCTCATTAGTAGAACAATTAAAACAGCTGTTATGATGCTGTTTTAGGGTTCAGATTCTATAATTTATGTGGCCCAAAGCATTGTTCATTTTTAGGGAGAGATTTTGGATCCAGTTTTGCCAAGTCCTAAAGAGTTCTAATTAAAGACTCCGTGGGTGGGCGCCTGGGTGGCTCAGTGGGTTAAAGCCTCTACCTTCGGCTCAGGTCATGATCTCAGGGTCCTGGAATCGAGGCCTGAATCGGGCTCCCTGCTCGGTAGGGAGCCTGCTTCCTCCTCTCTCTGCCTCTCTCTCTGCCTGCCTCTCTGCCTACTTGTGATCTCTCTCTCTCTATGTCAAATAAATAAATAAAATCTTAAAAATAAAATAAAATAAAGACTCCTTGGGGATTTTTCCTTGATTTGCTTGATTCCAGTTTTTATACTGAATAATCTGCTAAAATTATTTCTGGTAGGGATAATTTATCTTTAATTTTAATGTCTTAATTGTTTTTTACGCACATCCTGAAATCCCAGGAGAGCAATCTCATTAAGAAATACAAAATTGTATTTATAATAAATGAAAATGAAAACAATACATTGTTTAAGGATGTATGCAAATTGTTAAACCTGCAGGCCTTATTTATGCTAAACCAAAAGTGAAAAGTAATATTGCTCCTTATCTGAATAATAGATATCCTCATATGTTTGATGATAATTATAGGGCTCTTTCAGGGACAAAATTTACACATAAAATGCACAGAATCATTATTATGTCTCTGAGCAGTTTCAAACTGAATAGTGTCCTTTCCCTTAGGTCTGATAGCCTTGTAAGACTGGTAACTTGGTGGGGGGGCGGGGGATGCCTGGGAGGCTCAGATGGTTGAGCCTCTGACTCTGGGTTGTGGGATTGAGCCCCACAGTGGGCTCCCTGCTCAATGGGGAGTCTGCTTCTCCTTCTCTTCCTGTCTGTCCCACTGCTTGTGCTGTCTTTGTCTCTCTCTTTCTCAAATGAATAAATAAAATCTTAAAAAAAAGAAAAAAAGACTGGTAACTTGTCTGACAAAAGCAGCTCAATGTGAGGAATTAAAGGAAACAAGTGGGAGGAGCTGACCTAGAGGACTTTCCTTGAAGTTGTGTTTGCATAGTAAGCACATTGGTTGCAAGGTATTTACATTTTTATATTAGTTGTCAGCACCCTGGGAAAACAGCGCCTTCCAGCAACTCCTTGACACCACCATTGTTTGACTGAAGTTTACAGGGAGGAGAGCAGAACTATATTAACAGGGGTGTATAAGATTAATGAGGCTCTCTCCCCACCTCCTCATTCCTTGAAACAAATCTCTTCTTATATTCTATTAATTACATTGTATGCATATCATCTATGGAAGAGAGAAACCGATGAGTCAGTCCCTCCTCAGTAAAAATAATGGAGATCACCTGGCTCTTCCCACCCCTCCTTGAAATTACTGGCACGTATTTTTTCCCTTTTCTAAAACACTTTGTCTTCTGTTTTTCATTTGGCTACTTCCTATTCACCCTTCATTTCTCAGCGTTTATATTATTTCCTCCCATAAACTTTGATTTTCTGACCCCATATTAATTGTTTCTCCCCTTTATAAAATTGGGCTTTTTATTTCTTTGATGCACTTTATCTGATTATGCATTTAATTTTGGTATGACAAGTTTAATGTTTGTCCCCCTTATGAGGGCAGAAACGATAACCTGCTTCATTCACCGATGTTTTCTGAGAGCCCAGCTCAGGCCAGGATAATATAATATAGATGCTTATATCATATAAGTAAATAATACATTTTTCTGCAGTAAAGGGCTCAGATTGGCTTCCTGGACTGAGAGCATGGGGATCACCCCCGGATAACAGCAGCACTAGGAGTCCTCAGATAGTAGAACGCCCATTTTGCAGAGAAGAAACCTGTGAAGACTGGACAGTGTCCAGACTCTGGAACAAAGGAGGAAGGCAAGGAAGAAATGCATCTTTTTCACAGTCTTGCTCAGGGTCATAGTGGTGGCTAATAATCTTTGTTACTCAAGAAACATACTTCTTGTCCCCATAAAGCATGGAGGGGAGGGTCAATGCTTAGTGATTGTAAATGGTGAACCATACAACATGCATTCATCATTTTTACCCAAAGATCAGCTTAAAATAAAGAAAGACACAAGTAGAATAATAATGAGGGCTTTTTTTTTTCTTCTTTTTCTTTTCAAAGATTCTGTGAGTACCATTACAAGTGTCTCCCTCTCAGGGATAAAAGAATTGCTTCTTTAACACCTACCTTTCTGTGATGGGGGAAATATTTGCCTGAAATGGAAACAGTAAAAACGAGATGGTAGCAGACTGCCTTGGGCTTATCATTAGCTTCCCATACCCTTATTAATGAACATATAGAAGCAGGCTTACAATTGATAAGGTATTCACACACACAATAGGAATAGTTCGAAAGATTCCAAACATAAATTCTGAAGCCACTCCCCGCCATTTGGAACAAGTATGGTTTGGAATGCTCCCCATCTCCGTAATTCTGAGAAAAATGGTCTAGACTAGATGTCTACAACTATATTCAGATGATCCCAATTCATAAAACGAGAACACAGAAGAGACCGGCTTCTGTAACAGTGACACCACTGGGAGAACAAATGGGCTCCAGAGACAATAAAATAACTGGGAAGTCACCTTAAGGTAATCAATTTTGTTGTATCACTTTTTGCTGTGACTCTGAAGAAAGCTAATTTAGTTTCTGAAAGTAGTATCTTGCTGCCTGGAATTGGTACCCACAAGCTTCAAATAAACTCTGCCATGAACTTTAAGCTGCCCTTGACAGAAAGAAGGGCACACTCAGCTGCCAGCCACCAGGGAAGGTATAATTTCACAAAGCCAGACAGCCAGGGAAAGTGATCCTCAGAGGGAACCCTTGCAGAGGGGAAAAAACAAAAACAAAAAAACAAAAAACACCTTACATTTCTTTTTGTCTGTCCATCAGTAACCTCAACAGAGCTATTTTTGGATTATTTCTCTTTATCCTTATTTATGACTATTATCATATTTTTGGAAATGTATTTTTGGTGTTTGTTGTCAGGAGCAGGTACAGTCCATAAGAATTTAATGGCAGAGCGAGGCATCCCAGGGTTCAAACCTAAGCTACCTAGCTCCTCCTGAGCCGTGACATTCAGCAAGCCCCTCACCCACATGACTCCTGTTTTCAGAGCTGTTAACAAAAGGTACATGTGTAATAATAATGCCCACCTCTCAGAACTGTTGTGAGGATTAGTCAAATTACCACTGAAAATGCCCAGCACAAGGCCAGGCCTACAGAATGGACTTAATACACTGAAATTGTGTTCCCTGAAAATGCCCAGCACAAGGCCAGGCCTACAGAATGGACTTAATACACTGAAATTGTGTTCCCTTTAATTTTTTTAGCCTTCTCTCCTTCCTGTCTTTTTTCCATCTTCAGCGTATCAGCCTAGTCCTAGATGATTATCCGGCGTGCCTGCCAAGCCTGCTGCCCACAGAGATGTTCTGTGTGGCTGACCCAGCCACAGCCCCGTTAGGGATGGAGTCTGTTTATTCAGGGCTCAGTTCATGTCAGCATGCAAATGCTTCTGAGAGAAAATAAAGCACTAATTCGTGTCTAATGACTTATTTACACTTTTAAGTCTTTTTCTTTTTTTTTCTTTTTTTTTTTTTTTTACAACTTACGGTCAACAGATTCTGCTAAGGAATATACCCAGGAAGAAGAATGGCTTCAGCTTTGAGGACATGTAGGTGGGCAGTGGGGCACAGAAGGGAAGAAGGGAGTAGGGAGAAGCGGATGTCAAAGCAAGCTGCCTGCCTCAGTCGCTCTGTTGACCCCACCCACCCCGCCCGGGCCCAGTTCCTGGGTAAATCAAACAGGGATGCTTTTCAAACTTTCTACTATTAGTTTTCATGTTTTAACGGCCAAAACAGTTAGGTGTAATATTTGTGAATGGCAGTGTTTCACTTTCACAGGGATGATTTACAGAGTGAACCAAAAACTAATCCTCAATCCCGCCTGTTCCAGTAAACTCATCCATTCCTGAAAGCTCTATTAGGTAGGATTCTTTGAAACTTTATTTCAGGGATTGGTACATTAACACTGTATTAGTTCTGGGACTCCTGGATGGGTCAGTCAGTTAAATGTCTACCTTCGTTTCAGGTCATGATCCCTGCACTCTGGGATCCAGTCCCTCTGGGAACCGGCTTCTCCCTCTGCCTCTGCCCCTCCCCCTGCACTCTCTCTCACACAAATAAATAAATAAAAGCTTTTAAAAAATGTGGCATTAGTTCTATGGGTAGCTATATTTAAATTTAAAAACAAGGGGGGAGACAATAAATTGTAAGTATTTTAAATATATGGATCAATCTTTTCTTTAAAAATCTAGCAGCCTAGCTAAAGTTGGAATGGAAATCTAGCATGTCCTACATTGAGATATCATCCAGAAAAATACCATTAAAGTGAAATGTCTTCCCTTTTGTTATAATAAAAGTTGACAGTTATCTTCCAATTATTTTTAGAATAAGTTGCACCTATATGAGGTAAGCACATCAATGATTGGATTCGTTAAGGGTTTATGGGTTTCAAGAGCCTGAGTTTCTCCATCCTTAAGATGTAGCTCATCTTTATTATATATTTGAAGTGGGCATATAATCTTTAAGTTTTGCATTATTTATGCTAAATATTTTCCTGATAGTTGCTGACTATATTGAATACATTCGATAGGGATTTTGTTAAAATTATATATTCAAGCAAAACTGTTGCCAAAGAAAATTTTTAAAATTCTAAAATGCTGTTAAAAGCGCACTTCTAATCATTAAGAAAATTAATTTTAATATTCTGAAAAGTAAACAGAAAAGTATGAATTTCATTTGTTCACTGGATTGGATTGAGAACAACTTCAGAAGTTATGGTGGACTACTATTCTTTGACTAAAAATAAAATATAAGAGATTTAGGAATCTCTTAGAATGGAAGTTACTCTCTTCAAGTACAAGCACAGACCTCGTGAATAGTATCTTGAGTTTACCCAATGTTAATTATTTTGTTTCCTAAACAGTATCTTGAAAAAATATCACCTATATAAACTTCTCTTAACCCTGAATACAGAAGTGTTGGCTTGCCAAAAAAAAGAGGTCATAGCCATTTTTCATTCTCTATTCATTTTTATAATACACAGAACATTTTAAACAAGTTGCAGGTTTGCCAGAACAGAATTTAGTAGCCAAGGGCCTATTGTTGTTTGCAATTATTGTTAGCCTTTTTATATTCTCTTAATGGAGCTACTGGTATTTTTTTAAAGGAATTAGTACAAGTGAAGGGCATTCATAAATCCCCCTCTTTAATAATGATAGTTGCAAACAGCAGCAGCAGAAGTAGTAAATATCTAATGTTTATGGGGTACTATACCATATGCCAGGCACTATATTAAGCCTTTTACAATACTCTCTAATTTCCACAGAAACTTTATGATTTGGGTACTACTGTTATTTCCATTTACAAATGGGGACACTGAGGCAGAGAGAGGGTTCACAGCTAGTAAGTGAAGGAATTAGCTCATAGGCAAAGGAGCAACCTGGTCTGACTCCAGAGACCAGGACTATGCTTCTCTTGGATGAACTCAATAGGACCTGCACAAGATTCTACCAGAACATTCATAATGATTTCATAAAGTTATTTTTTTCTGCCTCCAAGGTGATTCTTAGGCAATTGTGAAAGGGCACGAAGAGATTTTATGAGATCATAGGATAATTAGCTTAAATCTAGGAATGGCATGAGAATCCTCTGTCTTCTGGATTCTCTTACCTACCACCTCCATTCCCATCTTCATTCATGTTACATAACATATTACTGTAAACTACTTTTCTTTGGTAGTGGGGAGGGATGATGTGAGGAAGAGACATGGGAAATTTCATAGGTTAAAAATCGGGAGAACCACTGGTTTTATATATAATTTCATGTGAATGTTTAATACGATCTCTCAAGGATTCTTCAAGGTTCCATAATCTGTGATGCCCACCAGCAAATGTTGCATCACACAATAAAACTTTATACTCCTATGTTATTTCACAAACATATCTCATTTGACTCACAGAACACCTGTGAGCTGAGGAGGAAAGAGAAAAATAGCCCTACTTCACAGAAACAAAGATAAGGATCCAAGGCCATATGGTGCAGTACAAACAGGACCCAAAGCTAGCATCTAGGTTCTCAATCCCAATCAGTCTTTCCTGAGTGTAAAGATGTTCTGCTGTAAAACAGCCTATGGTTTGGTGGAAATAGTCTTCTCAGTGAACTACATTTTGCACAAGGAAACCAAGGGCTCAGTAATCTCATATCCTTTGTTTACTGCATATCAGGATTTAATGAATTATCAAATCTAAAGGATCTGGTTATCTCAAAAGAATGTCAGGTGAAGCAGGGCTAGAAGAATGCATGTCATTAATGCTTGAAACTTGTTACCACTGAGTTTGTGTTCCTAAATTGTTTCTTTCTGGGAGGAAGCTGGAGGATTATGTTCTGAACCCAAGATAATCTAAGTCAGGTAGACAGGACAGGAATGTGATCAGGATACTAATCAGGAACTCCAGAGTAAGTATGCAGTTTCTGAGGTCCCAGAGACAGAAGTGCCTCTCAGAAATGCTCAATTTCCAAATATAGAAAAGCTAAGTAACAAGGTTCTGCTTTTTGTTTGAACTCTTTCAAATTTCTCACTGCTATGGGAACTCTCGACAACAGTCTGTTCTCATGATCCTTGATGGCATTTTTAGCACAATTTCTAGAAAAAAATCATAAAATAAAAAATAATGCAAACCAGGAAATACATTATGAAACTTTAGTCCAGTAGGTAATCAGTACCAACTGTGGAACCATTACATTTCTGATGGCAATGATATATTTGTTATATTGCCAATGCTTCTCCAAATCCCAAGTTCGTTCTTAAAAGTGTAATTTTATTAGAAGCAAACCCTACCCTATGTCCACTGAAAACAGACTCTGAGACAGTGATGAGTCTAAACATAGCTTTCTTTGAATCTCTCTGGATCACATGCTATGGATATAATAACTAAGAAATGTACCCAAGTGTATTTTTAAATCCCAGGTTTGATTCTCTGATCAAGCTAGAAGTGAGCCATCTGAACATCACATGATATATCTTCCTGAACATTTTATATTTTCTCAAAGTCACCTTCACTTGTAATTAATAATAAAAATCAGCAATGACGGATAATAGGAAACAGTTGAATATATTTCGGTACTCCCAAGTTGTGTTCTCTAGAGGAGTTCCGGCATATACAGGTGGATATGTGATATATAAATGCATGGGATGGGGAAGAGGTGTTCTGTGATAAAATAAGTTTGAGGAAAAAATGTAACAAAGTTCAACAGATTTTCAGGACTTCCAAGTGCCTTTAATATGCTAATGAATGGATAATGTTCCCCAGGGAAACAGAATATGCAGCTTTTCTGAAAACTGTTTGAGCATAAAAGCATTATTTTGGGAATGCCTGGGTGGCTCAGTTGGTTAAGCAGCTGCCTTCGGCTCAGGTCATGATCCCATGGTTCTGAGATCAAGTCCCGCATTGGGCTCCTTGCTCAGCAGGGAGCCTGCTTCTCCCTCTGCCTCCGCCTGCCTATCTCCTACCTGTGATCTCTCTTTCTCTCTCTCTGGCATGCATAAATAAATAAATAAATAAATAAATTTAAAAAAGCATTATTTTGCAGAGTAGTTCCGGGGACCAAGGTCTCAGGGATGCATTTTGTCACAGGAGCCTACGAATCCGATAGATATGGATTCCCATTATAGCTCAACATTGCCGTGCAACCTTGAAAGCATTCATGCAGTACAGTAGCCCCTCCCTTATTCACGGTTTCTCCTTCTGCAGTTTCACTTACCTCTGGCCAACTACAGTCCAGAAGCAGATGATCCTCCTTCTGCCATGTCTGCAGAAGGTCAATAGTAGCCTAACCCTAACCCTACGTCACAATGCCCACATCATTCACCTCACTTTATCCAAACACATAGGCATTTTATCATCTCACATCATCACAAGAAGGGTGAGTATAGTACAAAAATAAATTTCCACATAACTTTCATTACTGTATATTGTCATAATTTCTCTATTCTATTTTTATTGTTGGTCATCTCTTACTGTGCCTAATTTATAAATTAAACTTCATCACAGGTATGTATTTATAGGAAAAACAGTATGTTTGGGGTATTGTACTATCTGTGGTTTCAGGCATCCACTGGGAGTCTAGGAACATATGCCCCACAGATATGATACTGTACTCGAAGCTTTGATGTCTTGAGGTTTAAAAAAAAAAAGTTATAAAATTTAAAAATGCTGGGGAAAACCACATTATATCTTTGACATTCAAATGCATCTAGGATCTTCACAAATCTCCAAATTCACTAATATCACCACAAGATACAGTTTTCCCTTAGAAAATTTACTAAAATACTCTCATTGCTGCTTTCACCTCATCACTTTATAGAATTCAGTCTTCTTGCCTTTCCTAGAATCTGACTTCTATTAACAGCTCCAGTTTGCTAAAGTTTCAATTCTCACTTGGCCAACAATTTGGCACTGACTGGAACACTATATGAAGTATTCCAAATCTTTTTTTTTTTTAAACAAGCATATCATCGACTATGGTGGACTTGTTCATAGAATTTATTGTTATTTATCACTTTAAATTTCATGCCTTTTATCATTTTTCTAAAAATTATTTTCTTAGCTGTTTTCTTTCTTGTCACTTCTGTCTAGATCAGTGCTATTCAATAGAAATATAACGGGAACCATGAATGGGGACCATATACGTAATTTAAAATTTTCTAAAACCCACATTATAAAAAGTTTTTTAAAGAGCAGGTGAAATTAATTTTTTTAAGATTTTATTTTTAAGTAATCTCTATACTCAATGTGGGGCTCAAACCCACAACCCCTAGATCGAATCACGCATTCTATTGACTGAGCCAGCCAGGTGCCTCCCGTTAAATTAATTTTAGTAATTTATTTACCCCAATATATGCAAAATATTATCACATACATGCAATCTTAATAAAATTACTAATGAGATATTTTTCACTTTCGTTCATACCAAGTATTTGAAATCTCTGCCTTTTACACCTACAACACATCTCAGATGGATTAGCCACAGTTCAAGTGCTCTGGGGCTAGTGGCTATCTTGCTGGACAGCCCAGGTCTAGATTAGCAATCAGCTTTCTTTGGGGGCTGTTTTCCTACACAGATACAAGATATGCTGATACATAGATCTACTGCATCTGCAAGGAAGAATGGAGAAAGAGAATACCATACTGTGATGTGCATACTGGGTAATCTATAGGCTCATTCAATGAGAGTTAAGTACCTTAAATCCACCAAAGAGCTAAGTTTTACATGGGTTCCTTATTGCTACTTGACATGAAGCCCCAGAGTCCTTCATAATAGCTCAATTCGCTAAAGCCAATGGGTTATTGTAATTGATTTTCAAGTAGAAAAAGCAATAACAGTAATTGGAAATGTAAAACAAAATAAATGCTGTAAATAAAGACCATTTGCATACATAACACCTGACTAGGTTCTGACATTTTGGAATAGTTAATAGGTATAAGAAATCCAATTTCTCAGGCAGTGGTATGTATGTATGTATGTATGTATGTATGTACACAAGCACACACACACACACACACACATCCAAACATACACATAAATGCACACAAGTATGTATGGCATAAATCCCACTTTTTAAAAAAGATTTATTATTTATTTGATAGAGAAAGTGCGAGTGAACACAAGCAGTAAAGGCAGAGAGAGAGGGAGAAGCAGACTCCCTGCTGTGCAAGGAGCCCAATGTGGGGCTTGATCCCAGGACCCTGGGCCAAAGGCAGCTGTTTACCAGAATGAGCCACCCAGGCACCCCTAAATCTCACTTTTTAAAGGGTCAGGGGCTGTGATTGTTATTTCTCTTTTTTTAAATAATGGGCACTACAGAACAGAAGCTAGAGACTCATTCTTGTTCCATAGACAAGCTTGCTATTCACACTTAAGCTTGCCTTCAAGGGAAAGAAATATGTAGCTTATTCTTGCAAGTAATGATAACTGACATAAACAGACTGCTTCTGTGTGTCACAGTGGTCTAAGGGTGATACGCAGATCATCTCACTTAATACTCACAGCAGTTAATGATGTAGGTGCAGAGGCAACTGAACAGAGTCCCTTGAGGAAGCTTCACAAATACCATACAACCCATAAATGGAATAGCCACGATCTGAACTCAGGAGTCTCGGCTCAGCCATGAAGTTAAATTCCTCACTTTAAATGCATGATATTCTGAACACTCTCTTTGTAGATACAATTGGTTATCTAACCTGAATTAGGTACTTAGAAGCAATACCAATATTTCTTAGGACTGAGATATCTCTGAAGATCTTAATGGGGAAAAACTTTGTAAATACCTAGTTTTACACTTAGCATAACCTCTCATTTTATTTTATTAGAAGACCCATCCCGGAAAAGGCTCAGCTTCTTTCCTTATCTCTGACAAATACCAGAATCTATAATATATGGTGCCTTCTACTGGCATCATTTCTCCCAGGGCTTACATTCAGCTTTGATGTGATTATTTTGTGGTCTGCTGCTTCTTGAGAAATGATAGACACCTTCTCCTTTGGACTGTGAATTACCATATTTGGACTTGCTTCTTCATACGCTTTTTACTAGTCCTTTTTGTTTCTCTCATTTGTTAAATTGAAACACTAAAATGATCAAATTGACCCTAACAGTATCTAAATTTTTGTTTTGGTGATGTGACAGAGTTTAACTTACTAGTAGTTGCACATAAACTGGTTGAATCAACTAGACAAGTAAATAGCCCACTGATTTCACAGGAATCCAGCAACAAGGAGGTTTCTTTTTTGGAACACCGGAATATACAATATAAGGTAAGAAACTAGTCTTCCTTTTCACATCTATCCTCTTGCTTGCACTAACCAGCATTCAAAAGAATAATTACTATTGTTCAGAAGAACAATGTTACTAATAGGATCACTTTTGAAAGTCTGCCAACCCCTGATTTAAGCAATATATATCAGAATTGAGCACATAAAAGTTGGGGCTTCACATATCTAGCAGATTATACATCCTCATACATTGGTTGAATGAATGACTGAATGGCATATAGGCTCATAGGGACAATGACCTATTCATTGATGATTCCTTGATCTTTCCTGAGCTTGGTGTTAATATCACGAAAAAGCCTGAAGAAATATTTAGGCAAATACCCTGGGTCACTTATAGTTTTTTATACTTCCATGATGCTATTTCTATAAATTTAAAGAGATACAGTAAGGGAGGAGCGGCAAGATGGCGGAGGAGTAGGAGACCGATTATCATCAGGTCCCAGG
>LNAC01000492.1:1167535-1223987 GCA_002007465.1 Ailurus styani | reverse complement strand
GGGCGGAGCGGCTCGGGGCAGGGGCTCGCTCGGCCGGGGTCCGCGCGCCGGCGCCCAGGCCGTTGTCATTACCTGGCCAGTGTAGTTTTCCCCGAGCCCGGGAGGCCTCGCAGGAGGTAGAGGTGTTTCCTAAAGCTGTGGCGGCGCGGAGGTGTCCCACGCGGGGGCGGCGGGGCCGGCGGCCGAGGTTTCTGCTGCTGCTGCTGCTGGAGGCTCAGCCTCCCAAAGGATTCAAGAAAACTCTCCTCCATGGGGTGGGGGCTGGCTGCGAGAGCCCTGGGTTCCCCTTCCTGAAGTCACGGTCTTGGCCAAAGCTGTTGTTTTTGTGGCTCTCCGGCCATGTGATAGATGGAGGGGCGGGCGCTCGGAGCCCAGCCCCTCCTTCCCACCCGAGCGAACCGCGCTGCGTGGGAGGGGGCGTCCCTACCTGGAAAGCTGGGGACGCTGGGAGACTGGCAGCCAGGAGAACCTGGGTGACGCTCCCCACCCTCGGACCCCCGCCCCGCTCGCCGACCCTCTCCCTTGCCTCTCCGTGCCCTTCGCCCTGAGGGGCGAGGGCCTGCCCGGTGGGACACAGATACTTCCCCGGGCCGCCCGCCATAGAAGTCGGGCCCTCTGCAACAGCCCTCCTCCACCCTACCCCCGACTGGCCTAGACCTTGAAAGTGAAATAATTTTAGACGACGATTAAAGAACATGAACAGCATTTGTATAGTAACAGTAAAGTCCATTGTCTTCCCCAGTTTGTGAGCCCCAATATCTGGCTAGTGTCCCAGCGGCTAATACCGCTGTCCCAGGGCCTGTATCATTTCTTTCTTCTTCTTTTTTTTAATCCTTCTTTGGCCTGCCAAAAATATTCTTAGAAAGCTTTGTTGCCTCTACATGACTTTAAATCTCATCAGGAAAAGCACCCCTTAAAACTCAGATTGATCTATGGACAGTAGCATAAACGAGGTCTCCGTAGAAGACCTGTACTGTCCAGGTACTTGCTCCGCTGCCACCGGAGAAGACGTGGTCTCTCTGGAAGGATTTCAGCTCCCCAGGGAAAGGAGCAGTCTCCTGAAATCATTTATAGAGAAGTATCCAGAATTAAGTTCTAAGTTGCAGGAACTGGTGAGTGCCAGTTGCTTGATCACCATAGCACTCTCCAATATTTCACACTCAAGAGTGTGATAGACTGATCCTATTTTTTTAACCAAAATTCAAGATGTATGGACTGAAAGAGACAATATTAAAAGTACCATGCTGGAAAAATCCAGGATGTATGGTGGCTCTGACTGTAATAACTACTGTAAAGGAAATTCATTTTGTTTCTGGCAGCTAAGGTATGAAAATTTTGAAAAGAAATTGTGAAACACAATCCAGAGATTTCATAATAAACTTTCGAAAGAAGAGCCCAACTAGGGAGGGGCTCTGTGCTGAGAATCTCACCTTCCCCCTGGGATTCCCCTGGACAGGTGGGGGCGGGGAGATGAGCCGCTCTCCCTTGAAAATCCCTTCCCAGAATCAGAGGATGGATCTTGGCACTGCTGAGAAAACTAGAATTTCAAAAGCTTCTCTAAATATTAGGGGGGAAACCATAAGGAACAGAGAACACACATGACTCCTAAAAATAGCGTTGCTTAAATGTAGGTATCCTCTATTTCTATGTATTGTATTATACTTCTTATAAGAGAGTTTTGGCCCAGCCTCAAATACTACCTTTTTCATTCTAGACTTGCATAGTACAATATAGGAGCCACTAGCCACACAGGGCTAGGAGCACTTGAAATGTGGCAAGTACAAGTTAAGATTAAAATACATACTGAATTTTGAAGGTTCAGTATGAAAAAAATGTAAAACATCTCAGTAATTTTTATACTGATTATGTGTTAAAATGATAACATGTTGGTATGTTGGGTTAATATATAATTAAAATTAATACCACCTGTTTCTTTTTGCTTTTTAAATGCAGATACTAGAAAAGTTTAAATTAGATATGTAGCTAGTATAATTCCATTAGTGCTGCACGAGACCTCCATCCACTTCTATTTCCTTCTGCAGAGGAGGTCCCGGGCAATGTGGGATAGGGCACAGGAAGACACACAGCTTTGGGGTCTAGAGGTTGTAGTATATGGAGTCCGCAGAGTCTGGCAGATGGAACAACATAGTAGAGGCTAAGGTAGGAGTGTGTTGCTCAGAACAAAAGTCTGAACTAGAGACAGAGCTTTGGAAAGCCTTGCCCTATGAGAAGATAGAGGAATAGAGCAGACAGCTGAAGAGAGGGCCCTGGAGACACCAGCATTTAAGTACTGTGCCTTTGAAGTGGATCTGCCAAAGGAGAGTATGAGAAAATGATCAGCAAAGCAGACAGAGTTCTAAAATAGAGATGTATGGAGGCCCAGGGAAAAAGAGCTTCAAGGAGGAGAAAATGGACAGCAGTACCTAGAAGTGACCCTAAACACTTTTCCTTTCTTTCAACACCCACATTTAACTAGTCAGCAAACTCTGGCTGTTTCTTCTGATTTATTCCTCTAAACCACACTGTTGAAAGTAATCTGTGTATCTGTTTCCCCCACTAGACTGTAAGTAGGAACAGTATCACCCTTGTCATCCCAAGATCTAACAACACAGCCTGGCATTCAGGAGGAGCTCAATAATTACATGTGGACCTGAACTCAATAGATAAGTGTGATCTTGGGATTTACTAAATATTAAGAATAAACCAAGATCATGATAATGTCAGCTAAGGAGTAAACAGTAAACATATTGAACATATTGACGGATCTGAGGTCCAGCTTGCTTTGAGCTGCATTCATATCTTTGCTTGTTCTTCTAGGTGGCAGCCTCCAGAGATCTGGGCTATACCCGAGTCAGAGGATCCCTGTGATAACACTCCCGAGTACCCTCATTTCATCCAACCAACTTTTCAGCTCTAGGGTTCTGTTCCATTTCTCACTTACATGATGACCAGCACAATCTCATTTTGCTGCACTAGAAACCATTACCATGACAGATGGAAAGAAAATTATAAGTCATTTTTGGCAAATGAAGAAACATTCAAATGTTTCTCTAATTACTACTGTTTAAAAGACATGGAAAAATTATGTACATAAGAAGAACTCGTGAAAACCAGGAATTTAACCCTCAAATCTACAGCTCCAAATACCCCAGGTTTCTACCCCAGAGATGCCAAGATGGCAAAAAGTCTATGACCAAGATGGAGCTTCCGAAGCAGTCTAACCAAAGACCTTTGGACACAGTAGAACCAGTTAAAACATGTAGGTGCAGCTTTCCTGACACTCTCTAATCCTATGTCTTTTCTTCCTCTACCAAAATGGTTATGAATTTTTCCCTCAAAAACATAAACTAGTCTTATCCACATCCATATTCCTCTTATTATATAAAAGTGGTATAAATGGACAGGACTAGAAGTAAGTAGATTCCTGATCGCCCAGCAGCTCCACTTGCACCTGCTGCCACTTTCTGCCCAATCTGGCCAGTCAGAGACAGGACCTTGTCCTCCTCTCTACTAACATTGCTCCCTACTGGCTCTTCCCTCATCCTTCCCCTAGAAGCCAGATGGAGGCTGCAGTAACCTAAGAGGAGTTAGGGAAAGGGGAACGAGGGAAGAGAAGTGATGCAGCATATGTATGTCTACTTGGCTGAATTGACAGGGGAAATGCACAGGACTCTGGTGGCCTGGGAGAGGTCTGCCATGCAAAATGTTCTCTGGAGACAAGCCCGATTTTGCTCACTGTACCCCACCTGCCTCTGTCTCCCACAATCTATCCCTTATTCTTTTTAGTGCCACACTCCTTCCCCAAGGTAAGGATCATATCTTCTTTTCCACAGCACCTATATTCCACTGTGCACAAGGGTACTTAAGGACTATAAGCTTTAAAGCCTGGGAGCAAGAGAAAGTAGCCCCAGCCCATTTTTCTAAAGTTCCATTCTGGAAATTGGGGCAAGATAATAAAGACAGGGGCTGGAGAAAGCTGGGGACATTCTGGAACCCAGGCACTAGCCTGGATAGATGGTCAGCTGGTTTGCATCAGTACAGCATAAAGGTGTTTCAGAACTGGTCACTACTCATGACATAGTCATTGTTAAACATTTATAATATTACCCTTGGTAAGGCATGGCAGTGTGGATTCTAATGTATTCATTAGAAATCCATAAATATCGCTGGTGAAGGCCCCTAAGGAAGCAAGACTTTGCCAGATGCCTGAATCCCCTCCGCTGATGTTTATGCCTCCACACTAACACCAGTCGTTCTCCCCTGAAATCATTCCATCCTCGGCCAAAAGCAAGTTCAGTTTCACAATGGCTCCAGGAGCCTACAGAGAGAGCAAGACTCGAGGAGTTCAAGTAAACACTGAAGACCCTGGTCTCCATCTGGAGCAGACCCACCGTCTGTAGAAAGATGAACTAAAGCTGTATGAAATGAGCATAAGGGTAAAAATAGAGCTATTTTAAATAAAGCCCTTAACTCCCAATAAAGATGGAAGATGGAACACAGATATTTAACTGCCCCTCCTTCTTGAAACCCCACTAAAATGTCTGGAGGGGCGCAGTTGTTCTGTTATTATTACTAAGCATAAACTATAAGAAAAAAGAGAGAAGATTACAGCAACAAAATTTTGAAAACTGCAGAGCAAAGGCCATGTTAATTTGGCAAGACAAACAAACAAACAAACAAAAAATCCTGAATTGCAGAAAGCCATGAGTCAACACAATTTACCCTGTATAACCCTTAACATTTCAGGAACTAGAAGATTTGGGGCAGGAGGTGAGGCTCTAAACAGGAAGGAATTCTGTTTAAGAAACAAACATCTGGAGTCAGGCAATTGCCCACCTCCTAGAGAAGCCCAGAGGTTTATTCCCTGGAGATCAGACAGGATAGGGTGAAGTAGGAGGTAAGATAAGACAGTGGGGGCTCCCTTTCTGAAAACAGAGTAAGAAAATGCCTATACGTTGGACAGTGAGTGATCACCCCTCGTTTCTATTTTTCAAATATGAGCTTTCATATTTGAAGTTTGTTAAACTAAACAGTTTTTAAACTAAAACAGAGTTTTAAAAGATAGTTACTTGCTGCTGTATGGCAAAAGTCCCACCATCCCTAACCAATATCCTTGAGGTCAGATCTGTTTCAGAATTCAGGAAGTGTGTGTTTGTTTGTTTGTCTGTATAAAGAATGTGTGTATGTGTATATATAACCTTATATTCTGAGCAGGGGCTGGACAGCCTATGGTAATTAAACACATTAATATTTCCAAAATGAAATGTATGAATGGCCGCACTAGGTGGGAGAAATAAGGAGTAAAATTACCCTGTTAGAGTCAAGTTTTGCTCCCAACTTAGTTTTAATGCCAAACATTTAAGAAACAAAACAAAACAAAAACAACTTTTGATTCAGAGCTTTTTGGATTTCAGAATTTTAGAAATGGAATCGTAGACCCATACTAAGATATAAGGCCTGCCCTTCCATCCTGATATGATTTTTAAAATAAACTAGTGAAGTTTTCTGTGCCTTATTTTCTTCCATAAAACAAATTAAAGTAGGGGAAACATCTTCAAAATTAGATAATAAAATGTTCAAGTTGTTACCTCTTTTGTTGAGTTTTTTATTGTTCAGATAACTAATCAAGAATGGTTGGAAAGATTATCCAAGCCAATTTTGGTATCCTTCGAGTATATCACTGGAAATAATCCTTTGGGTGGGCACTGAGCACTCTTCTTGATGGTTAGGATCTTCAACAGCACCAGGATGACCGAAGAATTCAACTACAAACAAAACACAGGCCAAACAAGTCCAGACAAAACGGTGAACTACATGGAATCTGCTGTCAGTTTCTCAGGCTATTTCCCTATTTATGCCACTCCCCTGGCATCTAGGCCTTTACTCTGTCCCCACAGTCCCCACATCCTGCCTGGTCCTGCCTCATCTGAGAGGGTCAGTCTCCCTCACACTGCCCCACCAATCCAAACCTGTTCTCTGCCCCATTCCCTGAGGATCCAGCTATTTACATGAGAAAGTTAATAAAATAAATACACTAATTCATGCAACTGTGTTACCAAGTTTATTGAGTCAGAGTGTTACTCTCCTCGATAACATAACACAATTTCTGTTCTGTTCTGTTCTTTAAAATGCCTGGGACATTTCAAAGACAATGCCTTAACTCAAGGAGGTATTTAGAGAAAGGAAATTAACCCTTCTAAGAGCCTATTATTTTTCATGCACTACGTTAAGTATTTTGCACAAGTTGTTTTGCTAATCCTCATGTAATGTTCCCATGATAGGTTGCTATTATAAATCTATTTTCTTACAGGTGAAGAAATTGAGGCTCTAAGAGGGTGTCCTGTTTAAGGTCAGAGAGCCAGCCAGCAAGAGTTTCAAGCTGGGAACCCATCCTCCTTCCAGCACTCAGCCCCACCTCCTTCCCCAAGAGACAAGAGAAGGCGCTGGTTACCACAGGAAGATTTTGAAACAGGCAGGGACTCGTGGGTCCTACAGCCAAGCACATTCTCCTGCTGTTTCCCTCTGTGCATTTCTATCTACCCCTTGAGGCCCACTAATCAGTACATTATACCAGATACAAAACAGGGAGGCATGTCCTCATTATAATTGTAAAAAAACCTGTACATAGCTTCAGTGCTCATAAAGCTCCCCCACAAGAAAAGATTAATAATTAGGGGAGACTGCTCTGTAGGAGAAGACCAGAAAGCAGTCTAGCACGAATGTGGAAGATGAATATAAAAATCAAAAGTATCATCCACAAAATGTCCTTGACACAAACATCCAAATTTAGCAGGTGGAAAAGACTCCCGAATTGGCCACAGCCAAATCTGTCCGTGCTGGCTGCGTGTAGCCTGTACTGGTGTTCCTGTGGGGCCGCCTCATGGAGCAGGGAGGGAAAACACTCCCTTCTTAACTTCAGTCCCAACATAAACTCCACGAGGGAAGGATTATTTTCACTGCTAGAGCCTCCAGGTATAGAAAGGTGTCTGAATTGAGGCAACTCAAGAAATATTTGTTGAATGAATAAATTAATTTCTTCACCTGCCTTTTCTGGAATTGCTCATGGCCTCTTATCCCTTATCAGACTACATTTATCCCACATTTTCTAAGGGTCCCTCCAAATCTGACTCTTCTCCCAAACCTTCAGTCCTTCTCCTTCTTGCAGCAGAACCAGGTTTAAAAGAAACAAAAACATTTTTACTGTGTGTATGTGTATTTCAAGCTGGGAAAAGGGAACACAGAAAACTCTTAGAAATATGATTAAAAGGAAGAAAGAAAACATATGGTAAATGCAGAGTGCATTCAATTCTTATCAAATGCAGACACATATACACTAAAATCATAGCAGCTGTGTTTATTTCATAATTTAGGCATTTGAAAAAAGTGCAATGTGTTTATTTTAAAGTCAGTTTGATGTCAAATTTAAAATATAACGTAAGTCTGTCTACATGTTTTACCTCCTTTCCTACAGAATTTTTTAATATTTAAATATAACCTATATTCCTAATTCCCAGCTCTCATCACACAACAATCTGGGGCAGAGGGGCGGGGGTGGTAATCCCTCATAAACTGTGTGTTGACAGAATGCTCTAAAATATGTTCTAACCAATACAGTTGGAAAATAAATTTGGTAACAACAATCTAAGCTTTGTTGTATTTCACAAAAAGATCTACATTTAAAGGAAATGGAAAATCACATGTGCAATGGCACACAGGGTTGCTATGGTAACAGACTACATTTTTTGTATTTACTCTTCAATTGTGGTACATAGAGCTATTACAGCCAAATAATGTCAACATCCACTTCCTTCTGATCATACAGAGGCCTCTGGAAAAAGTTGTACTTACAGTTCCGGAAATTCTCATTTTTAACCAATCTTCTGTCTTTTCTAGAAATTATAATTAAAATACATATAATAATGATTAATATTTGGCATTGGGGTTAAGTTTGCATCATCATTTTACTCATATAGGAACATTCTCAAAATGGCAAAAGATACCTAATAACCACAAATGTCCATTTAAATGTTTAAAATATTGGAATTGCAGATGAGTGTGTGTGTGAGCGTGTGTGTGTGTGTGTGTGCGTTTGANTAAATGTTTAAAATATTGGAATTGCAGATGAGTGTGTGTGTGAGCGTGTGTGTGTGTGTGTGCGTGTGTGTTTGGGGCAATAAGTTCTCCATGGGGAATAAAAAGAAATAAGAAATTTAGAAAAACATATTTGGTTTTACTAACTGGGTGCACAAAACAAATCTACTTTTCCCACAGCTGTGCTTGTATGAACAGTTAAGAGATACCTACTATCCTGAACTATGTAATTTTATATTTCACTAAACCTTGCTTTTACCATTTATCTCATAATGTACCCCTAGCATTGCCTCTGGGAACATTTAAATCACTATCAACTAATATCAACTCTCTCCCCTCTACTTTATATAGTGCACTGCCTTTTCCAGAATTTCTATTACCTTTCTTCTATCCTTCCCCACTAGTCTTCCTCAGCCTACCTGGAAAATTAACAGCCTGACAGAATAGTCATGTCTCGGGCGCCTGGGTGGCTCAGTGGGTTAAAGCCTCTGCCTTCAGCTCAGGTCATGATCTCAGGGTCCTGGGATCGAGGCCCACATCGGGCTCTCTGCTCGGCAGGGAGCCTGCTTTCCGCCCCCCCTCTGCCTGCCTCTCTGCCTACTTGTGATCTCTCTCTCTCTCTCTGTGTCAAATAAATAAAATCTTTAAAAAAAAAAAAAGAATAGTCATGTCTCTCACTATGGACCAATAGAAAATGCCAATAATGAGGTGCTTTCAAGTCAAGCAAATATGAATCTAATGTGTAGCTGTTACTCTATCATAACAGGATAAGACTGAGGGCTGGACAGGAGAAAAGATGTAATGAAGAAAGGGCTGTCCTAAACTGGGCACCTCAGTCATCCACAGTAGGACCTTATACCAGCCTACACTGCAGCAGACTGGGGAATCAAACACAACTTTCTCTTAGGGACAAATTGAAAGAGCATGTATTATCCACCCACCCACATACAGTCTTTCTCTAATTTAACATAGGAATGTAGCCCTTTGTACTACATTTGGTGATAAAGGTTTTCTCCAGTTGTCCATTGTTGTGTGTGTGTGTGTGTGTGTGTGTGTGTGTGTGTGTGTGTGTGTGTTTTAAGGAAATAAGTTAGAGAAGGTCTTCTTTGAAAGCCATAAAAATATACCTCAACTGATGTCTTCCATTGTAAATAGATCATCCTCAGTGTCTTCCAGTCAAGGGAAACCACACAGTCATCAGGTAACAAAGATTCTGTGAAAATAAAAGGGAACAAATTTCATCTTTAATGTCATGCAGATTTTTACCCTAAATGTGAAGATACGCAAACATGATATTTAGACTGACGTAATGGTAAAAGTCTGGTTTGGAAGGTATTTCACTGACAGTTTGTCTCAGAGCTTTATTAGTAAACACTATCCTGACTCAATGAAAATGCTTATGTATACATGTAAAATGATATGTATCATAGCTCTTATCCTCATTAAGTACAAATATATATATCA
The DNA here is from genome assembly GCA_002007465.1 of Ailurus styani. Classification (NCBI taxonomy): domain Eukaryota; kingdom Metazoa; phylum Chordata; class Mammalia; order Carnivora; family Ailuridae; genus Ailurus; species Ailurus styani. The sequence continues at coordinate 1,214,432 of LNAC01000492.1, read as the reverse complement.
ATAATATATACATATTATATAATAACATACATATTATATATGTAACAGCTTTAAGTGTTACTGTCACAGGGCATAGAATTTAGGTAGTCATCTTTTCCTGTGACATGTATAAGCAGTGCGACTGTAGTTGGTTTAGTCTTCTCGCAAACTGGTCCTTCCACATAAGAGTGTCTGGGGGAAAAATCCTCACAGACAATTAAGATGATCACAAATAAGTCAAAACACTGATTTGTACATATCGGCCTTATCAAACCACACAAAATATTTTTCCTATACTCACATACCCCTGGCAACATAGGTAGTTTGGTTTCTTCAGGCCTGAATGTCGCTTTACTATATAATGCATCCTAATACTAGGATTCATTTGAGTTCCCTGCCTCATTTACAAGGCCACTGGCTACAGACACATCAAAGCTTCGCTTGTCCAACCTGCCCAAACAGATCAGCGCAGTTTCCACTTACAGTTTTCTTCTCTCCTTTTTTAAGCACCTGCCATTTCCAAACATGAAACTCTTTCCCTATATTTTTCTATTCAGCCACATTTGTATAAGCACTGCTTATAATTCACTTCCACATTGAAGCCATCCCCCAAAAACCATAACCCTATATTCTCTTCAACAATCCCTTAAGCACTGCTAACCTCGCTCATAAAATATTCATAAGCTTGTCATTTATATTTTCTATGTGCAATAATTTTGTTTGGTGTTAGTCTTGTCTCCCCATTTAGAAGGTAAGCTATTTGATGAACGAGGTCTATTTCCTCTAAAAAGCTTTCCAAAGCTTAATTAATGGATGCTTGATCATTATTGTTGATTTTGATGGGATTGTGCATTCACAGAAGGAGGAGGTTTAGAATCTTTTCACTTCGGTGCCTTCATGCTTTCTGATGCTGATCTAAGGCAGTGATTGTTCATCTTTTTGAGCCATGCGCTGCCATCCCCTCGCCCCCACCCCAGAAACTGATAAAATCTATGAACTCTCTCAGAAAAATAGTAGTCCAGAATGACACAAAAATTTTTGAATATAATTTTAAAATATGGACCTAGGACTAAAACCCCTGACCTAAAATAACTTCACTTATCATTTAAAATTCCCTATAGCAAATATAGTTTAATTTTTTTAATTGGCGTATTTCTTCAGTGCATCTAGAAAGATAGCATATTGCAGCAAACTGTTTAAGATGTGATTATAGGCAAAGTTTACAATAATGATAAACATAATGCTAGAACCTCAAGGGCAGGTTAATAACTACGATCCCTCACCCTGAGACTTAGCCAATCTCAGGTCTGGGCTGTGAGGACAAATTCTGTCCAGAACAGCAGAAATTTAGGAGCAAAGTAAAAACCTCTGGAAGATAAGCTGTGAGACAAGAGCAGGGCCCAGGGACCCAGTAGGTATAGAAAAGAAAGAACATCAAGAAAATAAAGGAGAAGTGTGGGGACTGGAGCTTTGATTTCCTGGCTCTTATAGTTCTGTCCCCTAGGAAGGGGACACATTCAACTCCAGGAGATCACTGACACTGCAACTGATTTACAGATAAGCAAAAATTGGGATATGTGCTCCATTTCCTGTGTAAGACATGTTGCATCTTAAATATGTTTAGTATTTAGAAGAAATTTACTTAGAATTTTACTTAGAATGTTACAAAAACATTTTCATATGTTTTAATCACAGGTGAGTTTTTCATTTAAAAAAAAAAAACAATAGCCAGAAGGAATCTTTCAAGTCAACTAGTCAGACTCCTTCTTAATCTTTTTAGTATTCCTCTCAGATAGTTGTAAAACTTAAACTCAACTTATTTCAGATATTTTTTCATCATTTAATCTTTACTCTTCTCCCCTCTTTACTATTCTCGTATCTATGAGTCATACTGTGAATGAGAACGAAAAGGGTCATGTAGCAAATAAGGGAAATGTATAACATAGAAAGATGAAAAAAAAAAAAGGAAGGTAACCCTTCTCTATTTGTTACATAATTACTGTTTGCCTGCCTCATCCCTTGTTCTTGTTAGTGTCTGTTTATATTGAGAGTCCAAGGATTCTAAGTGTTCAAAAACATTTAAGACTGCCAGTCTGGAAGGTGGAGGCGTGACTTTGAAGACTCAGCACTGTTGGCCACGGGTCCTCTACTTCCACTGCTGAAAAGCATCACAAGATCAATTAACTGCATGAAATCACTAACACAAGGTAGAAACACTTCAGAAAATTACTCCTATATGTTAAACTAGACTTTTTATTTGGAGTGAATAAACACAATTTACCCATTGGAACTCCAGGGGATCCAAAAAGCTTTACAAGTTGAAAGGCAAACCCTTGTGATAATTGCAGCTCAAGGGACTCAAAGCCAGTGCTTGTTAAATCTTGGTTATCTTCAGTTTGCAAGAACTGTAACGGCTTAGGTTCTTCCCATGTCTTCAGCTTCTCATCAAAACTTTCATTTAAAAAGTGAAGATCAGAAGTGACCCTAAAAGAGTAGAAAGGATCAGGTTGGCTACATAAAATTTCTGAAGAACCAAACCCTATGTCACTTAGTTGGTTATCTACTCTTGTTTGAGATTTGAAAGTCAAAAATGATTTCTTGCTTGTAAAAGATACCATCCGAAAGCTAGATGTATATTGCAGCACAAGAGAAGGGATAGGGTTTTTGTAAAAATATACAGAGTGTCTATTAAATGGTAGGTAATGAGAATAAGATGGTCTACCAACATTTAGAGGAGGATCTTTGATAATATCAAAGTAAAGCCATGATGGATGATGATTAAAGGTCATAAGTTTTTGTGTAGTCTCTTCTTTATTATGTATTTCTGAAATTCTATCTTTTTCTTCTTCCAAAATAATTTTTAGTCCATGGCTTTCTGTTAACAAGCCACATTCACCTCTTTCTTTTACACTGATATAGCTCTGTGCCAGTAAGTTAAAGTTTGGTGCCAAATTGAAAATCCTTTTCTCTCTCCTTTTCTTATTCCTCGTTGGGTGTAAGTCACTCTTTGGGATATCCAGTTTAGGCAAGCAGCTTCTAAAGATACTTGTTTCTGTTGCAATGATTGAATCTGTATTCTCAGTTGAAGGTGACAAATCTTCATTTTCTATCAATAGCTTCTCCTCTACCAATGTTTCAGTACTGATTGCTGGTACCAAGGTTTCTTCAGAAGTGGAGATCAATGTAATCAATTGTCCCCTGCTGTCTGGAGAGGCCAGTTTTTGCCATCTATCTTTCTTTGGTCTTTGTTCACAAATAAACTTATGAGGTCCCTCAGGCCAACTCCCCAAACAGGGTTGTCTCTCAGAGCCCGCCTGTAATTCTTCAGCAATTAAATTGTTTGGGGGAAAAGCCCAAAAATTGCTTTTAGTTGCATTTACTCCTTGTTCCTTTCTTAAACCTTTATCTGAGGTTCTGGATGCATACTGATGGCACAGAATTGCTTGATTCTGGAGTCTTTTATCTACCTTCTCTCTCTTCTGCATAAATGAGCAGGGAATGTCAGCAGATCCACTCTGGAGGTCTGATGCCGTGGGATGCCTATTTCCAGGATGCTTGCCTACGTTTGTGCCAGAGCAGTCATCACTTGTTATGCAGGAAAGATTCTGAGTCATTGCCAGGCAACTCACAGAGTTTTCATTTGGCATCAATGACACACTTAGAAACAAATCATTGTTTTCTTTAGGGAGGTTTTTTGGCGTATTATCCAGCTCAACTGCAGATACATTTGGAAAACTATCTACAGGATTTATGCTTTTCCATACTTCATCTTCGTGGCTATTCCTTAAGTCTCCTTGTTCATTTCCCAGTGCACCAGTGAAAGTGCACACTGATTCTCTTTTGGTGTCTTCAAAATCTTCCTCTTCACTCTGAGATGGGTCCTGATCTCCTAGTGTATGATAACTTAAGGCTTCAAATGAGTTTTCACCCATGATTTTACTATGATTGTTCGGCTTTTTATTTCTTTTTCTGCTTCTCTTCTGTTTGGTTTTGCTGAGCCTATGCCCAGTTTTCTTCAAATCTCTTTCTCTGAAATATAAAAGAATTAAGAACATTTATAACTTAATTATTTGTATAACACTAGCAAACTAAAACATACTCTTATTGTGCAAAGTTACAAATCATTAGTATAAGAGATTCTAAAGCATTATGTAATTTGTAGTTATTTTTTTTTAAGATTTTATTTATTCATTTGACACAGAGAGAGAGATTACAAGTAGGCAGAGAGGCAGGCAGAGAGGAGAGAGGAGGAAGCAGGCTCCCTACTGAGCAGAGAGCCTGATGCGGGCCTCAATCCCAGGACCCTGGGATCATGACCTGAGCCGAAGGCAGCGGCTTTAACCCACTGAGCCACCCAGGCGCCCAGTTATTTTTAAACAACTTTTAAAAAGAGAAAAACTGCCCCCCCAAAAAGAAAGACTTTAATTCTCTCAATAAAATGAGGACACTTTAAGAAAGTTACAAGTCATTTTCACATACTTGTTTCATAAACCAGTAACTTTATGAAAACCTAATATTTTTCTTAAGAAAATATTTAATATGCAAAATATTATATAAATAGCCTACCAATATACATCTTGGTTTTCCTAAATCTTGAATTTTGAAAAGTGTAGCTTTTCAAGTCACAGAATGGGACAACTGTAGTAGTTTTAATAGCTAGATTTTTACTAGACATGTAAAGTTTGCCAATTAAATTGCTCCATCAAATTACAAAGAACATTTGATGAAAAGCAGCAAAGTCCAGCATTTGCAGATACGCTTCTAATTGCCTACCTGGCAGTGGTTCTAAAGGAGAGGTTCCACCACTACTTTGTGAGGTGTTTGTAAATGTGTGAAGGCGTTTTTGGTGGTCACAATGATGAGATGTGTTACTGGCACTTGGTCCTGAGGCCAGGGATGTTTACTATCCTGCAATGCCAGGGACAATTCCACAGTAAAAAATTACCCACCTAAAAGAACAACAGTGTTCCCACTAAGCATACTAAAAGTTCACAGTTCTCTTTAATTCAAGATAGTCTTTTGATGCTAACAGAAAAAAGAGGATTTAGAACGTTATCTAATTTAGAATATAAAGGTCTAGTTATCTGCTATAAGGTACAGATAGAGACATAGTAAAATGCCGTGGGGGGAAGGACAACAGACACAGCTGAGGAAAAAAAAAAAAAACCAGGATAGAGAACAGAAAAACAAATAAAAAATTAAAAAAGCAAACAAACATGGAAGCCGAAAGAGATAATGAGGCAAAAAATCAGTTGATAGGCTGGATGTTGGACAAAGGAACTTGTCAAATCTACCCCTGGCCCCTGGCCTGGTTTATTCCATCCTGTGCTGTTGGGCAATTTTCAATAGACAGGATCCCTCAACACCTTGTTCTTTATCCCCTAATTGTTGCTGTCCTCATTTACACATTCCTGGATGTTAGCATAGAAAGAATATTAGGAAATGCTAAATTACCGAGAAGCAGTTGTGATGGGACTTCTATAAAAAGGATGTCAAGTAAAGAATGCCAACTTTGGCAGTAACTCCTCCTAGTCAGTTCTAGCTGATTCCAGTGAAAGCTTTAGTGGAAGCCTAAGGTGCAGTATGTTAATGAGATTCATACTACAGACTAGGATGTTACTCCAAAAACAAACTCCACTCTTTGCCCAAACATCAACCGTCCTGTTGCAGGGAAAGGAGGAAAGGAATAGGTAGAGCTTATTGTTGCCCTATTTACTGGAATAAGTGGTAATATACTGAGGACTTAAAACTCATGCCAGGACTGCTGATTCTGTGGAGATGAAAGCACTTAATGTATAGCTTTAAACAGCTCTCCACAGCACAAGGAAAGAGAGCCCTAATCAATGGAAATAGGGTTACTAGATATGCATGGTTTAACACAAAAAGGTTTATAACTCCCTTTGCTATCAGGATTCTAATGTCCACGATGTGACTTTGAAAACTGACTTAAAAAAAAAAAACTATTCATTGCACACTTGCTATGTGTATTAAGACTAGTTGCTTTATACGTACTAACTCACCTAATCTTCACAACAGTGATATGCAGTAAGGCAAACGCTAGTCTTATCCCCATCTCAGAAAGGCAACTGAGAAAAGAGAAAGAATTTGCTGAGCTACAGCCACTGTGGAAAACATTATGGAGGTTCCTCAAAAAATTAAAAACAGAACTACCATATGATCCAGTAATTCCACTGCTGAGAATACCGAGAATATATCCCAAGGATAAAAAAACACTAACTCAAAAAGTCATCTGCACTCCTGTGTTCATAGCAGCATTATTTACAATAGCCAAGAAAGAAACAACCAGAGTCCCTTGAGAGATGAAGAGATAAAGAAGCTGTGGTAAATGTATACAATGGAATATTATTCGGCCATTAAAAACAAGGAATTCTTATCATTTGCAACAACATGGATGGACCTTGAAGGCATTATGCCAAATGAAATAAGTGAGAGAGAGAAAGACAAATACTGTATGACCTCACTTACATGTGAAACCTTAAAAACTACAAAACAAAAACCAAATTCATAGAAAAGGAAATCAGAGTTGTGGTTACCCAACGTGGGGGACTGGTGGAGGAGGAATTCGAGGAAGGTGGTCAAAAGGCACAAACTTCCAGTTATAAAGTAAATAAGTCCTAGGGATGTAATGTACCAGATGATGACTATTGTTAACACTGCTGTGAGGTATGCGGAGAAGTTGTGAAGACAATAGATCCCAATAGACAAAGAGGATTTTCTTTCTTTTTTAAAAATTGCATCTACATGACATGATAAATGTTAACAGAACCTATTGGGGTAACTCTTTATCAACACACATAAATTAAAATATCATGCTATCCACCTTAAAGGTATATGGTGATAGATGCCAATTATTTCTCAATAGAACTGGAAAAAGAAAAAAGAATTTTCCCAATGTCACATGGCTTCTGGCAGGATTCAGACCAAAGCTGACTGTCTCTAAGAGTTCATACTCTTTAACCATCCAGCAAAACGGTTTCTTAATTTAAAAAGAGAATTTTATAAAAACATTTTCCTTCTCTCACTTTCTTCTCTCCTTCCTTTGATCTTCAAATTGTCACATATACATAAACACAGAGATATTCAGCTGGTAAGGGCTAAGTCCTTCCTGTGGAAAGAGCAGTTGGGCCTTGACTTCTATTACCACCTTGTAGTGACTTGAGAGTTTTCTATTGTCCTCTCTCTTTCTGAATCAAAGCAAATAATAAACAACAGCAGAAAGTGAGAGGAGGTGGTATAGAGCAGAACCCATCTCCCTAATCAGCCTTTATGTCAAGGCTCCATATGAGCAATATATAGATGGCCTAAAACTTAGATAGGCAAATGGGCATAATAGTCTTCTTCTGGAGTTTATTCATTTGTCACAGGGTGGAAGTAGTGAGAAATGATCACATTCTGGATATAGTTTAAAGGAAAAACAAGCAAGACTTGAAAATAAATTGGATATAGAGTATAAGAAAAAGATCAAGGATGAGTAAAAGGATTTGGGCCTGAACATTGAAGTGATGAAGTGGCCATTTACTGAGATATAGAAAGAAGCCTATGAAAGGTATGGGTTTGGAGGCAGAGTTGCCAAATCAGTTGCCTCAAAGTTCAGTTCAGAGTTTGAACCAATATACTAATCTGTCCTTATAGCAGAGGTTAGAAAGTGGAGAAGATGAGGGTTTTGCCAGTATTCCTCAAGGGTTCTTTTGTTCTTTGAATGGATTACAATCTGATAGCTACTTAGAGAAAGGGTAGTAGAAACCTGCTAATGATGAAAATTCATGATGCTTGCAGAGAAGTTAACATGGATCATGAAAGAATGAGGTGTCTTAAAAAATAAACTATCAAAGTCTGGGAGATCATGCAATTTATTGAGGTTGTTTGCTAAGTCAGTCAGTCAAAGGAGACCCTAAGGATTGGAATTTCAATAGAAAATACAACACAATGCCAAGAAGAATGAAAATCAGAAGCCTGACTGCACAGGGAAGTATCCCTGGAACTTGTACTAGTTCTGTACCATGACGCTCTCTACAGCTACCATACCTGGTCCTGTACTTGGACCAGGCCTTCTCTAAAGGAAACACAAACCAGTAACTGACTTGTGAGACACTTGGGAGAGAGAAGGGATGGTGGTGGTGATAACTTCCACTACAACGTGTATGCATGGGAGGTGGCTAATCAGTAGATGTATTTATAAAGTGTGGGAGGCTCATCAAACCTGTGCCAAGGCTCATTAAACTTGATCTCATTTGTGCTGATTCATTTAGGGATGAGTGGCACCATTAAAAGAAAAGAAACGTCACTACATAAAAGTTAGTCATGGAGAAGAAATCAGCAGAGTTGGAGGCACAGGCTGTAGCTTTAGAAAAGAAAGGACTGAGTAGGAAATGAACAAATAGTAACACATCTCTGATTAATAATATTTTGTTTTCTAGATGGTGGCTGAGAATCCAAGCTCCTGGGTAGGAATGAGTGTACCTCTTAAGAACAGAAAAAGAGTGTTTGCTCAGAGACAAGCTAACCTGACCAAGTAAGCTGTCACTTGAAGACAGAGGTGAGGGAACATCCAGATAAAGCCAAAACTAACTACTAGGAAGGGGGAGGGGGAAGGTTTGGTAAGTGCCTAAAGTTAGGGGCTAAAACCAGTATTTTCTTTCTTTCTTTTTTTTTTTTTTTTAAGATTTTACTTATTTATTTGGGAAAGAGTGAGAGTGAGTGAGTGAGAGAGAGCATGAGCAAAGGAAGAGTAGAGGGAGAGGGAGAAGCAGACTCCCCACTGAACAGGAAGCCTGACTCAGGCTCAATTCCAGGACCCCAGGATCATGAGCTGAGCCGAAGGCAGATATTTAACAAACTGAAACACCCAGATACCCCTAAAACCAGTATTTTCAACTGCAGAGGTCTATATACTCATGAAACATGAGGGATACATGAAGTAAAATTCAATTAAAACACACACAGACTGCAAAAGAGAGTTCTAACAGCTTTTTGGAATGACTACTTGAACAAATCCAGGCCTAGATCTTAGTCCTGGTTCAATAATAAGCTAGTGGTGGGATCTTGGACAAATCAGATCTCCCTTCTAAAAGGGGGATAATATTACCTCTTTGCAGAGTTGTAATGTTTACTAATATAGATGCTCCTAAATGACCTATACTTACCTGACACATCAGATTTAATACTTCTCTCCACTGCTTCTGTATAATATAATGATTGATGCCAATGGTACAAAAAATGTTCTCAGCTAAATGGCTGCTTTCTAGTACAATCACACCCTTCTGCTCCCATTGTTTAGAGCTGTATATTTATTTACAAAGAGACAGATGAGTTTGTTCCCAAGTCTGTTTATACTAATCATAATTGTTACTAGAACTATGTGGTTTGATTAAAAACTATGTAAACATTACATCAACGAATGGAATAGGAATACAAGAAAGTTCCTATGAAAAATTAAATTGAAGTAACTGACTCAATAAAGATGAGGCATTAGATAGCTGTTATCAAATGAGGTATGGGCAGGATGACTATGAAGTTTGGTTCAAAATCGTAAAAAATCTGTAATTCTGCACTCATACTGCTTTGAAGATTTCTTTGGGTTCTCCCTCCAATTTACATCAATAGAAACTAGAAATTCTTGACAATGCATTACAGGTATGGTTTATACATAAAAAAATAAAATGACAAGAATCATACACTAAAGAGAATCATACGTAAATATTAGTGAATGGACATGTATGTAAGCATACATTTTAAGTTCAAATAAATGTTTAAAGTATGTATCATTTCTTAATGATTCCTCAACTTTTTCAATGAACTTTTTCATTGAAAAGTTATAAAATTGGGATAATTGCTTGTCCCAATTATCTTAGATAAAAAGACTTTTATTGTAAATAAAACACTTAGCACAACCTCTGGCACCTGGTCAATATTTTGTAAGTGGCAGCTCCACAACAAAATAATCTTATATAGTCACTAAGACTCTCAGGATACTATTCAAGATTAGAATGTGACATTAGCTAGTATGATTTATACAAAAAAGAACAGTTGAGATAGAAGAGCTGGAAAGTTCTCTAAATGTGATTTACTTAATATAATGGCACATTATTAGAAGTAGAGAAAGATTTTTCAAGTGTCCAAATATAGACAAACTGAAAAACCCACCATCTTTATCAGAGATTAAAAGATTTTTCTCAGTATTTGATAGAACAATCAGACCAAAAAAAGGATATAAAATTTATAAATAGCATAATTAATAATGCTCAATATAATGATCATATGGAATACTACATTCAAGAATTAAACACATTCTTTTCAAACCATATGGAATACTTACAGAAATTAATCAGGCCATCATGATAGCCTCCACAAATTTCAAAGCATTAATATTGTACAGATTATATTCTTTGACCATAATGCAATTAATTTTGAAATTAATAATATTTTTTGGGAAAAATTTTAAAATGTTGACAAATTCATGGATAGAAAAATTTGTAATGGAAATATGTAGAAATGAATAACAGGAAAAAAATACATATAAAAGTGGAATATGAAGGGATATTTCCCATAAATGTTCACTTAAAAAAAATACAGAAGTACAAAATTAAAGAGTTAACCACACAATTGAGGAAGTTAGAAAAAGAAGAGTAGAAAAAAATCCCAAAAAGTATAAGGGGAGGAATCATAAAGAATCAAAAAGATAACAAAGTAACATAAAATAAACACACTACAGTCAGGACCAACAAGTTCAGAAGTTGGTTATTCGTAAAGATTAATAGAATTCACAAACCCCTGGTAAGATTAATCTAAGGCAGAAAGAAGCAATTTAGTCTTGGGATGAAAAAGGAGGCACAAGTGGCACCTAGGTGGCTGTCAGTTAAGCAACCCACTCTTGATTTCACCTCAGTTGTGGTCTCAGGGTCATGAGATTGAGCCCTGCATCAGGCTCCATGCTAGATGTGTAGCCTCTCTCCCTCCCTCCCTCCCTCACACCCCTTCTTGTTCTGTCTTTCTCTCTCTGTCTCACTCTCTAAAAAAAAATAAATAAATAAAAAAGGAAAGGAAGCACAAATGTAGTTCCAGGAGAGATTTTAAAAGATAAAAGGATTGTGATATTATTTACAACAACCAATACATGGAAGCACTCTAAGTGTTCATCACTGAATCAATGGATAAAGAAAACTGGTGTATATATACACAATGGAATACTACCCAGCGATAAAAAGAAGAAAATCTTGCCATTTGTGACACCATGGATGGACCTTAAGGGTATTACACTAAGTGAAATAAGTCAGGCAGAGAAAGATAAATACTGCATAACCTCATTCATATGCGGAATCTAAAAAGAGCTCATAGATACAGGGAACATATTGGTGTTTAGCAGAGGGATAAGGTGGAAGATGGATAAAATGGGTGAAGGTGGACAAAAAGTCCCATGGCAGGCAGCTGAGCATGTGTTCCTGAAACAGCATGCACATAGTTTGTAGAGGCCAGGGTGAACAAAAAAGATCTTTTCCCCAAAGATAGGGATCTGTGCTCTGATCACTGATTGCTGCTTCTAAGTACAGAAGTGCAGACAAAGAAGAGGGTAGCCGTTGTTGTTGCACAACTCTTCCTACCCCATTGTTGTAAGCCATTTCTCTAGCTGAAGTGCCTTCCGGGAGATTTAAGGGGCTGACACCCTCTATCCCCCCACCTTTCATTTTTCTTTTTCTCTCTTTTTGGGAGCCAGACATTAAAGACTAGGACATTCAAAAACAATTTCATATATGGAGAAAATTAGGAAATGACTGCACAACCCAGGGACAGGCACAGGCTCAGAAAAGACTTGAGAGAGGGCACTTGTGTGGTTCAGTCAGTTAAGCATCGGCCTTTGGCTCAGATCATGATCCTGGAGTCCTGGGATGGAGACCCAAGTTGAGTTCCCTGCTCAATGCAGATGCTCCTTCTCCCTTTCCCTCTGACCCTACCCCCCTGCTTGTGCTCTTGCTCTCTCTTTCAAATGAATAAATAAAAAATAGTTAAAAAAAAAAAAAAGAAATGAAAAGACTTGAGAGGACCTTAACATCTTAACATTTACATCATAGGTTGATCCATGGCACAGAGACAACCTACAACAACATTTTTTAAAATTTTTAATTTTTTTAAAGATTTAATATATTTATGACAGAGAGAGATAGCAAGAGAGGGAACACAAGCATGAGGGAGCTAGAGAGAGAGAAGCAGGCTCCCTGCTGAGCAGGGAGCCCAACATGGGGCTTGATCTCAAGACGTCAGGATCATGACCTAAGCCGAAGGCAGATGATTAATGACTGAGCCACCCAGACGCCCCTCTACAACATTTAAAACAAACAAACAAACAAACAAAAAATCACACACACACCAAAAAACTCAGAAAACCCTGGTGAAGGGGGAAAATCTGATATTCAGAGTTCCACATTATTATATTCAAATGCCTAGTTTTATATATATATATATATATATATATATATATATATATATATATATTTAAGGTTTTATTTATTTATTTGACAGAGAGAGAGAGATCACAAGTAGGCAGAGGGCAGGCAGAGAGAGAGGAGGAAGCAGGCTCTCTGCCGAGCAGAGAACCCGATGTGGGCCTTAATCCCAGGACCCTGAGATCATGACCTGAGCCAAAGGCAGAGGCTTTAACCCACGGAGCCACCCAGGCGCCCTCAAATGCCTAGTTTTAAAACAAAAAATCATAAGACATACAAAGAAACAGAAAGGTATGGCCAATTTCAAAGAAAAAAAAAAATCAACAGAAATTGTCCCTGAAAAAATAAGTGATGGCAGATCAACTAGACAATCTTTAAAACAACGTTAAAAATGATCAAAGAACTAAAGATGTGGAGAATATCAAGACAACTTTGTATGAACAAAACAGAAATATCAATAAAGAGATCAAAAACCTGAAAAAAAGGAAAAGAAAAATTCCGAAGCCAAAAAGTACAAAAACTGTCAAGAAAATTCCACTAGAGGGATTCAAAGGCAGATTTGAGTAGGCAGAAGATGGAATATGCAAACTTGAGGATAGGACAATGGAAATTATCAAGTCTGAGAAACAGAAAGAAAAATGATTGGAGAAAAGTGGCAGAACCTAAGGTACTTTTTGGATACCATCAGTTGGATAAATATTCACATTGTGGAAGTCCCACAAAAAGTTGGGGGGGGGAAGCAAAGAGATTATCTGAAGAAATAATGGCAGAAAACTTCCCAACTTTGATGAAAGACATGAATATAAACATCTAAGAAGCTTGATAAACTCCAAGTAAGATGAACTCGAAGAGAACAACAAAAAGCCACATAGTCAAACTTTCAAAAGCCAAAAACAAAAAGAGAATCTTTAAGAGAACAATAGAGAAGCAATTTGTCACATGCAGGGATCCTCAATAAGAATATAAGCAGATTTCTCATCAGAAACTTAACAGACCAGGAGGCAGACAGCTGATACGTTCAAAGTGCTAAGAGAAAAAAAAAATGTTGACCTAGAATCCTATAGCGGGTAAATTATCCTTCAAAAGTGAGGGAGAAATTAAGGCATTCCCAGATAAACAAAAGCTGAGGAGTCTGTTATAACTATACTTGTCTTTAAGAAATGCTCAAGGGAGTTCTACAAAGTGAAATGAAAAGACACTAGTTAATAACTTGAGGCCAGATGAAGAAATAAAGATCTCAACAAAGGAAAATACATGGTAAATTATAAAAGCAAAAGCTAGTATTGTTGTAATAACAATGGTGTGTAACTCAACTTCTTGTTTTCTATATGATTTAAGAGACTAATACATTAAAAAACAATTATTTGTTTAAAAGCTAGTAACTATGGTTTGTAAGTGCACATTTGGTTTTCCACATGAGACTAATATATTTAAAAGCATTGTTACTTTATGTCTTAGGGCACACAATGTATAAAGATGTAATTTTGATACGTCAACAACTAAAAAGGATTAGGGATGAAAATATAAAGGAACAGAGTTCTTGTATATTATTGAAGTTAAGCTGGCATAAATTCAAATTACAGTGCTATAACTTTTGAGGTTAAAATCCACATAATAACCACAAAGAAATATCTATAGAATAAACATAAAAGGAAATGAGAAAGAAACTTAACTATCTCAGTGCAAAAAATCAACACAAAAGAAGGCAGTAATGCAGAAAAAGATGGACAAAAAGCTATAAGCCATACAGAAAACAAATAGCAAAATGACAGAAGTCCCTCCTTATCAGTAGTTATTTTAAATGTAAGTGGGTTAAACTTTTCAGTCAAAAGATAGAGATTGATAGAATGGAAAAAAACATATGATCCAACTACATATTGTCTACAAAAAAAAAACCAAAACAACTCACTTTAGCTCCAAAGATACAAAGAGTGAAAATGAAAAGATGAAAAAATGTTCCACACAAAGAGTAACCAAAAGAGAGAAAGGGTGCCTATACCAATATCAGACAAAATAGACAATAGACTTTAAATCAAAAAAGATCACAAGAAAAAAAGAACATTATATATTAAAAGGTTCAAGATAACAAGAATGTATAACAATTATAAACATGCACAAAATATCAGACCATCAAAGTAGATGAAGCAAAAATTGACAACACTGAAGGGAGAAACAAACAGTGGTACAATAATTTTGGAGACTTCAATACCCCACTTTCAGTAATGGGTAAAAAAAACAGAGAAGATAAATAAGAAAATAGAGGATTTAACATAGTAAACCAACTGGATCTAACAGGCATATACAGAACACTGTATCCAACAACAGCACAAATATTCTTCTCAAGCACATGTGGGACATTTTCCAGAACAAATTATAAATTAGGCCACAAATTAAGTCTCAATAGAATTTAACAGATAGCAAATTATCTTCTCCTACAACAACGGGATAAAGTTAGAAATGAATAAAAGAAGTAAAAATGGAAAACTCACAGATTTGTAGAAATTAAGCAATATACTCTTAAAAAGCTAGTAAATCAAAGAAAAAATCACAAAGGAAATACTTTGGATGAATGGAAACAAAATCACAATGCACTAAAATGTATGGCACACAGTGAAAGCAGTGAGAAAGAGAAAATTTAAAGTTATAAACACATTTTTAAAAAATCCCGAAGATTCCAAATCAACAACTTAACTTTAAAACTTAAGGAACTAGAAGAAGAAAACCAAACTAAATCTAAAGCTAGCAGGAGGAAGGAAACAATAAAGATCAGAATACAACAAATGAAACAGATAATAAACAATAGAAAAAAATTAATGAAATCACAAGTTCTTCAAAAAGATTAACGAAATTGTCAAACTGTTAGCAGGAGGGACTAAGAAAAAAAGAGGACCCAATTATAAATCAGAAATGAAAATGAGGACATTACAACCAATTCTACAGAAATAAAAAGGATAATAAGAGAGTACTATGAAAAATTGTATGCCAACAGATTGGATAACCTAGATGAAATGGAAACATTCCTAGAAACACAAAACCTACCAAGACTGAATTACTAAGAAGTAAAAAATCTGAATAGAACTACAGCTAGTAAGGAGATTGACTCAAAAATCAAAAATCTCTAGACAAAGAAAAGCTCTGTACTTGGTGACTTTACTGATGAATTTTATCAAAACATTTTAAAACACCAATCTCTTCTCAAGTGTTCCCAAAAAATTGAAGAGGAGAAAACATTCTGTAATTAATTTATGATGCCAGTATTATCCTGACACCAAAGCCAGACAAAGGCACAAAGAAAGAAAACTGCAGACCAATATGTCATATGAACATGAAAGCAAAAATCTTTGACCAAACACAATAGCATATTAAAACAGCATTATTATAGAGATGCCTGGCTGGCTCAGTTGGGAGAGCATGCACCACTTGATCTTGGGGTTGTAAGTTTGAGCCCCACGTTGGGTGAAGAGATTAGTTAAAAATAAAATCTTTTTTTTTTTAAATAAACAAAATAAGTAAATAAAAGGATTATAAACCATGACCAAGTGGGAATGATTCCTGGAATGCAAGGATGGTCCACCATATGAAAATTCATCAGTGTCATATACTGTGCATGGAAAAAAATACTCAACTGATCATCTCAATTGATGCAGAAAAAGCATTTGACAAAATCTGACATTCTTTCATGATAGAAAAAGGAAACACTAAACATAATAAAAGCCATATATGAAAACCACATGAACATCATACTCAATGTTGAAAGAATGAAAGCTTTTCCTCCAAGATTAAAAACAGTAGTTACCTACAAGTTAGAAACAGTAACCACCTCTATTCAACACAGTATTGCAAGTTCTAGCCTGAGCAATTAAGCAAGAAATAAAAGGCATCCAAACTGGAAAGAAGGGAGTAAAATTATCTGCTGGCTGATTGTATAATCTTTTATTTAGAAATTCTAAAGATTATACAAAAAATTTTTACAACTAATAAATGAATTCAGCAAAGTAGCAGGATATAAACTCAATACATAAAAATTAGTTGCATTTCTACAGACTAACAATGAAAAATCTGAAAAGAAAACTACAAAAACAATTCCATTTACAATAGCATCAAAGAGAATAATATATTTAGGAACTAATCAAAGAAGCAAAAGACTTGTACAATGAAAACCAGAAGGCATTACTGAAAAAAATTAAAGAAGACATGAATAAAATATCCCATGTTTATGAATTGAGACACTTAATATTGTTCAGATGTCAATACTACCCAAAGTGTCCAACAGACAATCCCTCTCTAACTCCCAATGACTTTTTTATAGAAATAGAAAAACCTATCCTAAAATTCATATGGAATCTCTAAGATATACTAAATAGCCAAAACAATTTTGTTTAAAAAAAAAGAATAAAGCTATAATAATCAAAATAGTATGGTACAGGCATGAAGGGAGACATATAGACCAAAAGAACAGAATAGAGAGTACAGAAATAAACCCTCATGTATATGGTCAAATGATTTTTGACAAGAGTGCTAAGATTATTGATGGAGAGAGGACAGTCTTTTCAACAAATAATACTGAGAAAACTGGATATCTATAGGCAAAAGAATGAACTTGGACCCTTACTGAATACTATGTCCAAAAATTAACTCAAAATGGATCAAAGATTTAAATGTAAAATCTAAAACTATAAGAGTCTTAGAATACAATTGGGAAAAAACTTCACAACATTGGATTTGGCAATGATTTCTTGGATATGACATCAGAGATACAGGCAACAAAAATAAAATAGAAAAACTGGACTTCATGAAAATTAAAACATCTTATGCATCAAAAGACTATACAAACAGAATTAAAAAGTCCATAGAAGAGTGGAAAATATTTGCAAATCATATATTTCATAAGGGATTAATGTATAGAACATACAGAGAACTTCTAAAACTCAAAAACAAAATAACTTGACTCAAAAATGAAGGACTTGCAAAGACATTTCTTCACAGAAGATATACAAATAGCCAATAAGTACATGAAAATATTATCAATATCATCAATCATTAGGGAAATGCAAATCAAACTACAATGAAATACTACCTTATAGCCATTAGGGTGATTATTAATAAAGTAAAAAAAAAAACAAGTGTTGGCAAGGATGTGGAGAAATTAGAACCCCTATACGTTGTATGAAAAATAGTATGGCCATTCCTCAAAAAATTAAAAATCAAATTACCATATGGTCCAACAATTCCACTTCTGGGTATATACCCCAAATAATTGAAAGCAGTGTCTTAAAGAGACATATGAATATCTTTACAAGAAGTAGAACCCATCTATTAATATTTTAAATAGAATCCAAACAAACAGGTAAAAGTGCAGAAAGTTGATCTGATTGAAGAGTGTGGCCAAAAACCCCAGTTACCCAGATCTCTACTACCTAACTGTAGCAGTGACAAACTTCTCCCTCCCCCACCCCACCAGCTTTATTAAGGTATGATTGAAAATAAAAGTCTTGGGACACCTGGGTGGCTCAGCAGGTTAAGTGGCTGCCTTCAGCTCAGGTCACGATCCTAAGGTCCTGGGATCATGTCCTGCATCTGGCTCCTTGCTGAGGCGGGGAGCCTGCTTCTCCCTCTGCCTGCCACTCCCCTTGTTTGTGCTCACTCTCTCTCTGATGAAAGAGAGAAAAGAAGAGAAAAGAAAAGAAAAGAAGAGAAAAGAAAAGAAAAGAAAAGAAAAGAAAAGAAAAAAGAAGAGAGGAGAGGAGAGGGGAGGGAAGGGGCAAGGGGAGGAGAGAGAAAAAGAAAGAAAAGGGAAGGGAAGGGAAGGGAAGGGAAAAGAAAAAAGAAGAGAAGAGGAAAGAAAAGACAAAAAAGGAAAAGAGCTTCTGGGGAGGNAGGAGAGGAGAGGAGAGGAGAGGAGAGGAAAGGAGAGGAGAGGAGAGGAAAGAAAAGTCTTCTGTGGAACATGAAGCCTACCGCTTTTGAGGCCATCAGCCTTCTCTCATTTTATGAAGATGCCTCAGACTCATTCACACTCTGACCCAAATCACTTTCTCTAATCCATTTTGCATTCTCTCTACCCCAAACTTATGCCAACATTCATTTACAGGTATCCAAGACTTCAGAGGATCTGTAAATTCCCTGTATGTACATGTGTGTAATTTTTATAGGAAGAAGGACTATGAGCTTTCATTGAATTCTGCAAGTGGTCTATTAGCCAAAAAAGTTGATGCCCTGTTTCTGGTTCATCTGTTTCTGGTTCATCTGATTTAATGGCTTTAATTCACACCTCAACTCATACTCAGGACCAATTTTCCAGTTTTTTCCTTTACTTTCCTCCTTGACCATTATGCAATTTATTCTGAAAATACACATCACTCAGGGGGTGTCTGGGTGGCTCAGTTAGTTAAGCTTCCAACTCCTGATTTCAGCTCAGGTCATAATTTAAGTGTCCAGACATCAAGCCCCGCATCAGGCTCTGTGCTCAACAGGGAGTCTGGTTCCTCCTTCTTCCTCTCCTTCTGCCCCCAACTAAAATAAATAAATCCTTAATTTTTTTTTAAAGATTTTTTATTTATTTGACACAGAGAGAGAGAGGGAGAGGTCAGATCACAAGTAGGCAGAGAGGCAGGCAGAGAGAGAGGAGGAAGCAGGCTCCCTGCCGAGCAGAGAGCCCGATGTGGGTCTCGATCCCAGGACCCTGGGATCATGACCTGAGCCGAAGGCAGAGGCTTTAACCCACTGAGCCACCCAGGCGCCCTCCTTATTTTTTTAAAAGATTTTATTCATGTATTTGTCAGAGAGAGAGAGCAAGAGTGAGCCTAAGCAGGGGGAGAAGCAGGCAGAGGGAGAAGCAGGAGCTCCACTTAGTAAGGAGTCTGATGTGGGACTCCACCCCAGGTATTTGGGATCATGACCTGAGTCAAAGGCAGACACTTAACCCACTGAGCCATCCAGGAGTCCCAATAAACAAACCTTTTTTAAAAAAACAAAAACAAAAACAAAACAAAAAAACCCCACATCATTCAGTCTAGCCCTGTCTCTGGAACTTTATATCTCAATGCAGATGGTGACCCTGTCTTACTGTAGCCTCAGAGCTAAAACCAAATATGGCCCATACTGTCTTTGTTTTGTGTAATGAACTTCAGTATAGTATAGTATAGTATAGTATAGTATAGTATAGTATAGTATAGTATAGTATAGTATAGTATAACTTCAGAGTTCAACACCAATGTTTATGAGCAAAATCAAGTTTCAAGTTTCACATGACTATATACACATATATAGAGACTTTCACAACCAGCATTTTCACAAATGTATGTATCTGAAGATGAGTCTGTGAGAGCATGGAATGAGGAAAGCAAATCCATTGAGGTGCTAGAAAAATAAGTCAAGTTCATATGCTTCTAATGGGGAGAAGTGCCATCTTGTTTTTGAAAGAACAAAATTGGTATCTGATGACTAGATTGTTTCTCTTCAGCTTATTTTTACCCAGACAATCTATATTCTTATTAAAATTTTAGTAAAACTATGTTTCTTGGATGGGTTATGGACATTGGGGAGGGTTTGTGCCATGGTGAGTGCTGTGAAAGGTGTAACCTTGATGATTCATAGACCTGTACTCTTGGGGCAAAAAAACAAAACAAAACAAAACAAAACTATGTTTCTTGCTTATAAGTACTTATTAGCAAG
This sequence comes from Ailurus styani, assembly GCA_002007465.1. Lineage (NCBI taxonomy): Eukaryota > Metazoa > Chordata > Mammalia > Carnivora > Ailuridae > Ailurus > Ailurus styani. The sequence continues at coordinate 1,194,321 of LNAC01000492.1, read as the reverse complement.
ACTAATTAGTGCATAATAATAAAATAGATTTTTGTAGGCTTCCCATCCCTAAATTTCAGACACATCTGGTATCTAGACTGACAATATGGGTAAAGACAGGAACATGTCAAGTACCCTTGCTTACACTTAATGAGGGTAGAGCAGAAGTTGGTAATGGTAGTGCATGATTACTGTTTATGTTTTTCAATTTTTATTTTGTTTACATTACTTTTTAAAACCTGATTTATAAAATAATAATCTAGTAATTTATACCCCAGCTTTTCTTACTAACATCCCTTAGCATTTACATAACACATTTACAAGATGGGATTGAAACTGTCAGGCTCACTACCAGAAACTGTGTAAGTCCTGGTTTAAGTTAAATCAATCTGAAGTGCTATAAGTTGCATTTAACTTCATACATATCATTTAAAAACATCTAGTCAAAGGTTTTCCATTCTTAGTAATTTTTTATTTTTATTTTTTTATTTTTATTTTTTTAAAGATTTTATTTATTTATTTGACACAGAGAGAGCGGTTACAAGTAGACAGAGAGGCAGGCAGAGAGACAGGGAGAGGAGGAAGCAGGCTCCCTGCTGAGCAGAGAGCCCAATGCAGCCTCGATCCCAGGACGCTGAGGTCATGACCTGAGCCGAAAGCAGAGGCTTTAACCCATTGAGCCACCCAAGTGCCCTCTTAGTAATTTTTTATTAATGTTACTTTTGATGATCATGATCTAAGACAGTAATTATTAAAAATAGCTAGAAAATGTAATATTATTTTAAAATATGTGAAATACTATTAAACTATGTTGGATCATTTTTACATAGATAACCTCATAATAAATTATTGCCATAATGTAGAACAGAGTTTAAATATAAAATTAAAACTTTAGAAACAAAACATAACAATTATTGAGAATACTTAAAATCTAAGGAATTTTCAACTTACAAAATGACTGTTTTCTAAATGGCTATTTTTTACTTAAAAGCAAAATTGATACAATGATATAAAATGACATTATTATATTCACAGGCCAACCACAAAAACATTTCATTGAAAATGTGTGGTTTGTTTTACTTCCTTTGTTCCTACCTTCCTTTGTTCCTTTTTGTTTTGTTTGTTTGGGGATTAAAAAGTCACATAATATAACTATTATTCTTCTCAAATAAAATTAGGGTCACACTTTTTTACCCACACAAGAAGGAATGAAAAAGAGTTCCTAAAGTAAATTAAAAACAGTTGGAAAGGAAAGCAAACTACATTTTAAAAGATGTTCAGAACTTCCCACAAAGAAAAGCTCAGGCCCAGATGGCTTCACAGATGAATTCCATCAAGTATTTAAAGAAGAATAAAATTCAACTTTTTCACAAACTCTTCCAAAAAATAAGAAGAAACATACCCCTATTTATGCTATGAAGACAGTCCATTTTTATACCAAAACCAAACAAAGACATCCCAAGGAAACTACAGACCAATATCTCTTATGGATATATTTGCAAAAACCTTAAAAAAAGAAGGAACAAACAAACAAAAACTAGCAAACTGAATCCAGCAACACATAAAAAGTATTATACAGCATGCTCAAGTGAGATGTATTCCAGGAATGCAGGGTTGGTTTAACATCCAAAAATCAATTAGAATAATACCCCATATCAACAGAATAAAGTACAAAAACCCCGTGATCATTTCAATGGATGCAGATACAAGCTTTACAAAATCCAACATTCTTTCAAGACAGAAATGCTTTAAAAAATAGAAACAGATGGAAACATCGTGAACTTGATATTAGACTTCTACGAAAAAGCCACAGCTAACATCATAGTTAATGGTGAAAGACTGAATGTTTTCCCCCTAAAATCAAAAAGAGGCAAAGAAGGGCACCTGGCTGGCTTAGTCGGTAGAGCATGTGACTCTTAATCCCAGGGTTGTGAGTTCAAACCCCATGTTGGGTATGGAGCCTACTTAATTAAGGAAAGAAGAGAAAGGAAGAGAAAAGAAGAGAAAAGAGAAAGGAAAAGAAAAAAAAAGAAACGAAAGGAAGAGAAAAGAAAAGGAAAGAAAAAGAAAAAGACAAGGATGTCTGTTCTCACCGTTCCTATTTAGTATTGTACTAAATGTTCTAGTCAGGGCAAATAGGAAAGAAAAAGAAATTAAAAATCTCCCAGATTGGAAAGAAAGAAGTAAAATTATCTCTAGTCACTGATCACAGATGACATGATCTTATATAGAGAAAATCTTGTGCACCTGGGTAGCTCAGTCAGTTGAGTGTCTGCCTTCAGCTCAGGTCATGATCCCAGGGTCCTGGGATCAAGCCCCACGTTGGGTTCCCTGCTCAGCAGGGAGTTTGCTTCTCCCTCTCCCTCTGCCCCTGCCCCTGCTATTGCTCTCTAGCCCTCTCTCTCTCTCAAATAAATACAATCTTTATAAAACACAAAAGAAAATCTTAAGAAATGTACTAAAAAAAGATTAAAAACTAATAAACTAGCTCAGCAAAGTTTCAGGGTATGAGATCAAGATACAAAAATCAATAGTATTTCTATATATTAGCAACATACAATCTGAAAATTACCAAAATTCTTTATATAATATCATCAAAAAGAATAAAATATTTAGGAATAAATTTAACAAAAGCAACTATAAAACATTGCTGAAAGAAATTAAAAGAAGATCTAAGCATATGAAAGGCATTTCACGTTCATGAACCAGGAGATACAGTATTGCTAAGATGGCAATGCTCCCCACATTGATCTACAGATTCAATGAAATTCCTATCAGAAATCCCATCTGCCAGAAATTGGCAAACTAATTCTAAAATTCATATAAAAATTCAAGGCCCGTGGATGGCCATAACAGTCTCAAAATAGAAAAAAAACTGGAGGACTCATACATCCTCATTTCAAAACCTGCCATAAGCTGTAGTAGTCAAGGCTGTATGGTACTAGCATAAGGATAAACCTAGAGAGCAATGGAAGAGAATTGAGGTTCAAATATAAACTCATATTTATGGCCAATTGATTTTTGCCAAGTAATTCAATGGAGAAAAACCAGTCTTTTAAATAAAGGTTGGACAACTGGATATCCAAATGCAGAAGAAACAAGTTGAACTCTACCTCAAACCATATATAAAATTTAATTCAAAATAAAGACTTAAGTATAAAAGCTAAAACCACAAAACTCCTATTAGAAAAGATAGGTGTAAATCTCCATCATCTTGAATTAGACAGTGGTTTTGAGATAACAATAAAACACATGTGACCAAATAAAAGAATAGATAAATTGGATTTCATCAAAATTTAAAGCCTGTTTTTCAACAGATCTCAAGATGGTGAAAGGAAATCCAAAGAATGGGAGAAAATATTTGTAAATTATATATCTGAGAAGAAATTTCTACCCAGAGTACATAAAGAATTCTCACAACTCAATAATAAAAAGACAAACCCAATTTAAAAATGAACAAAGATCAAAACAGACCATTCTCCAAAGAAGATATACAAATGGCCAATAGGCACATGAAAAGATGCTCAACCTCATTAGCCATCAAAGAAAGACAAATCAAAGCCGCAATGAAATACCATTTCACACCCACTAGAATGGCTATAATAAAAAAGATCAACAATGACAAGAATGGGTGAGGGTGTGGAGAAACTGGAATTCAAAAAATGCCTGAATTACGTACTCCTTGCTGAATTACATACCTTGTCTGCAGTGACAAAATGTGAGCATAAACATTTTTATATCCAACCAGTAATTATTATAGTTATAAAATTACTGTAAGTCATTATTTTAATTAAAACTTTAAAAGTAAAAAAATTCAGGTAACAAATTTCAGTTAATATAATAGGAAATATTCAGAAAAATATTGAGCTTGTAAGACTGCTTACAACATATTGAAGTAAAAAAATTTACTATAAAACAGCAATAATGGCTCATATTTCCTATATACCTATGGGGCATATATGTGTTACATATATAGAATTTCATTTAATCCTACCTACAAACAACCTGTGAGGAAAGTACTATAACCATCATCTTCCTCATTTAACACATAGGGAAACTGAGACTCAGAAACTTGCCCAGGTCACACAATTAATAAACATGTGGAGTTAGACTTAAACTCCAGTTTAATTCCAAGGTCTAAGTTCTCAATCATTATGCTATATAGCTGTTAAAATTATATATCCCACAATTGTAATAAAGCTATATATGTATTTGTATATTTACATATTTTAAAATATGTACATATATATATAAAAACATGGGAATATGCAAAATATCGGTGGTGGTGAATTATGGGGTTTGTTTCTTTGTGATTTTCTGTGTTCCAGAACTTCCTACATTGAGCATGTCCTGCTTTTATAATAGAAAAAAATACATAAATGCATCCCTGAGATCTTCAGTAAATTAGGCAAAGAAAAAACATAAATATGTTTAAAGTTTTTTCAAAATTTTAGCTTCACCCTAGAATAATAAATGTACTTGTGCACTGACTGAGCATAAACTTACCCCACATACAAAAATAGCCTGTATGCAAATTCAGTTCTAGCTAGTAATACCCCAAAATTATTAACACCCATCTTCTAAAAAAGCTCTTTATTACTTGATGACTTCTCTATATCCTCATCAGTCATGAACAAGAGTAATTCCAATTAGAACTGCAGCACAGTGTTTTGAATCAGTTTTTCCTGTTTCTATCATGGGAACTTTGAAGATTTCACTTTGCTTTAAATGCTATTATTGCCAATAATGATGATGAACTGCAGGTCCTCAAAGATAACATCTAGCTTCTTCTTAAACATACTGTTTTCATTACTTCTATCCTTAAATTTTTAAAAAATGTATGAAGAGACAAAGCAGCATATATTTTAAAATATATTGGATAAAAGTCACCATTTTCCTGAAAGTTAAATCCCCCAAGGGAACTAATTTCCAAATCTTCTAACACCTTTTCAAATAAATTCTCATTACTGCAGTGGGATTGCTTCAAATACAGAAAACCCTTTTTACTTTCCCTTGACAAGATCATGCTGCTGCATGCATAAAATTCACGATTAACAAGGTAAATGAGTTCAATATTCTAACATATTAACTCCAGTTTTATCAATTACATTTCACATCTTCTATTACAAATCCAGTTTAATTGCCACGATTTGGACAGTTCTAATTTTTTTAAATGATGCTTGCAGTTCAGTTTCACTGCTAACAAATAATTTACACTGACAGTATTGCTTCACAGATACCCTATATTCACTAAGAAAAATGTATAGCTAATTATAATTTATTTTTTATATGGTCATAAAATAAATACAAAAAAACTTGGCTTGGACTTTATGTTGTTCAAAAAAACCCTTTAATTACTGCTTAAACCAAGATTAGGAGAACTAGGGTACTTTCTCAGGTAAAGCCTATCCTGTCCCCTGAGTTTAAAATTGCAACAACTCCCTCCCTCTTCTACCCCCAATACCTGTCCTCTTACCCTGGGCCAGACACTCTTTATCCTCTTTCTCCTACTTTATTTTTCTCCTTAGCACCTACCACCTCCTAACATACCACATGATTAATTTGTCTTAAGTTCTTATGAAGTTTTGTCTTGCTCCCACCTGACCCCTAGTACCTGGAATAGTGCCTGTGACATCGAAGGTGCTATTAAGTGAATGATAATTTTACTACTAGGTTAAAAGTGGGAACAATTGCTCTTATTTGAGCTTATTTGGTGACTTACACAAATATGTAGGAAATGCAATGTTTAATTTTACAATTAGAGTAATCCTCATTTTTCACTGTTTATTTTTTTTAAGATTTTATTTATTTGTGAGAGATAGAGAGAGAATGCACAAGCAAGAGGAATGGCAGGCAGAGGGAGAAGCAAGCTCCCCACTGAGCAAGGAGCCTGATGCGGGACTGGATCCAAGGACCCCAGGATAATGACCAAAGTCAAAGGTAGGCACTTAACCAACTGAACCACCCAGGTGTCCCTTTCACCCTGTTAATGAACAAGCAGGAAAATACTTTCTCTAGTAGCCTCAACTGAGACATACCAATGCATTCACAGTTGAAGAGAGGCTTATATCCCTAGGACAGTGTCTCAGAACCTGAAAATACAAAACAAACCCAAGCCAAGAAAATTCATAGGTAACAGATTTTGCAGGAAAAGGGAGCAGGAGGCTGCTTTTCCTTTTTAAATATTCTTTGGGATTCACAAGACTCTTCTTATTTATTAATCATATCAATATTTTTCCTCATTATACTTACTATATATACTTTACATGTATTACCTTATTTAATCTTCACAATAGTCCTATGAGGCAGATACTATTAATAAACCACTTTGCAAATCGAAGACACTGAAATTTAAGTGGTAGGTTAAATCCGATAGGTGGTAGAGATCTCTGGCATTTAAAGTTTGCATTCTTTTTTTTTTTTTTAAGATTTTATTTATTTATTTGTCAGAGAGAGAGCACAAGCAGGGTTAGCGGCAGGCAGAGGGAGAAGCAGACTCCCTGCCCTAAAGTTTGCATTCTTAAACACTATGCAATACTGCTTCTTAATTCATCATGACAAATTACATGGTCATGATGAAGTCCAAGAATTCAGAGTCCAACATCACTATTATTACCTGACTAACCCTGCTCATGTTATACAAAGTAGAGACCAAATACAAAAGAGATGTTTTTGGTAAAAAGTTCTAGTAATTTGAAATTATTAAAAATACCTTTTGATGGACTAGTCATACTAAAGAAACTTTAGACTACAAAGTGATTAGGCCAATAATCAAAACAGAAACAAATAAAACAAACAAAAAACCCAGAAGTTCACAACAATTTATCGACAAAAAACTGCAGAAAGTGTTACTTACTTACCAGAAGCTCTTCCTAACTGAAATGGTCATTTATTATGGAATTTGCATATATGGAAAAGTAAATATTACTTTGTAAAAACAAAACAAAAACAAAACCTTTTTACATACTCTCCCAAAAGGCCTAACTCTGACAATTTGAAAAAGCAACAAATTGAATACTAAAGCTAAATGACTTTCTGAAAACTACAGGAAAAGAAAAATATATTAAGAAGCTTGTTTAAGTTTACTTCTTATCCTAAGCCTGAAATGAGAAATGTGATATCCATGCATGATCTCATAAGCACACATCCCTACTGCCTTAAGATTTAGCACTTTCTAATGATGGTTTTTTTAACTTTTTATTTTTTAAAAAAGATTTTATTTATTTATTTGACAGAGAGAGCGTGCTAGAGAGCACAAGCAGTGGGAACGGCAGGTGGAGAGGGAGAAGCAGGCTCCCTGCTGAGTAGGGAGCCAGACTTGGAGCTTGATCCCAGGACCCTGGGATCAAGACCTGAGCTAAAAGCAGACAGATGCTTAACCGACTGAAGCCACACAGGTGCCCCAAATGATGTTTATTTTAAACATCCCAAAGACTAAAATTTTTTAAATCTTTTTTCCTACATGTATTTTACAGGTTATTTTTAGGCTCAGAATGTTTTCTAATCAGAAATTAATATGATTAAAGTGAGAATTCATTGATTTACTATGTGTGAAAAGAATATTAATACCCTTTCAAATTGCAAACTTACTCCTGTTTGGTAAATCCCATTAGTAGCAAGCAGTCTTAAGATAGCCCTGATTTGCTACAACTTTTCAAGTTCCTAACATGTTTGACACATTTAAAAGTCACAGCTGGTGTTTTAAAATAAATATAGTAACTATACATCTAAATCTTTCCAAACATGAAATTAAGAAGAAAGTATCATCCTCTCTAAGAATAAGTAATTTCCCAAACTGGATGGCCTCATAAGCACAAATTTAAAGTTTCATACATTTAAAATTGGGGGGTTATTTTTAAATCCATCATTTATGCAAATAGAAAGAACTGATGGAAATCAACAAAATGTGTGCATTTGAAGCCCTTATTTTCTAACACACACACAAAAATCATATACAACTTGGCCAACTGATACCCATAATTCTATTCACTGAAAATGGTTTATGTTCCTAGATGTTTTTAAACAAATGTTTATGTCAATTAATGCCTCCCATGTGTTGTCACTGCAAATAAGTTACCTTTACTGTCACTGAGCTGTAGTTATACCTTAAATGTCTTCAAATGCATTGTAACTACTTACTGGCTCTCTTTCAAACAGCCCCACATAGTTAAGCTTTTGGAGTTCTTCTATCTGCATTTTATAGTGTTTTTGTATCATCAAATGTTTTTAGGCTATCAAATCTAATTTCTTATTCTTCTCTCTGGGACTGCCCAGGCTACCACCACCTGCTACTGCTAAAAGATTTGTGGTAGCGAAACCATTAAAATAGCCTTATTGGAATTTTGTACAAAAAATGTAAATTGCCTCAGAGAGAGAGCCTTTAAAATAGGGATGTAGGTATACAGAGCATGTGCCATCTACCTTAACAAATCATAATTCTTTTCTTACTTTTGAGATTTTAGTCATGTTCCAAACAAAGTTCATAAGGAAATGACTACTGAATAAGTGAATTGTTCTTGTATTTGTGATTTGTGTTTGGAACAAAAGAACATCTGGAACAAGATCTGGAACACAACAGGTCCTCAATGTATACACAGATTGTGTGTGTGTGTGTTTAACACACACAAAAAGAGCTCAAAGGATGCACACCAAATTGTTTACTCTGTTTAGGAAGTAGAATGTGAATGGGGATTAGGAATAAAAAGAAGTTACTTTTGCTTCATCTGCGTCTGTGTGAATTTTTTTAGGTCACACTTGAATTATCTGTATGTATAATTTATATCCCGGTTTGTGTTTCCCAAGACAATTCAAGCACAACAGATCATTTCCACACCATGTCCTTGGGATGACTGTCCTCACTGTGTACATGCCAGTCACACTTGGAATTCTCTCTTCTTGCCACAAGAAATGCTCACATGGAGCACCTCCCACTTAAGGCTTCATGGCATGTTAATCCGTGCTTTTTCACAGTTTAGTAGCATGGTTTTCAATCATTCTTTAGAGTACACTGGTAGATTTTTTTTACTTTCCTGCTTGCAGTTGTTCTCTTTTTAGTTCATGACATATTATGTAAGTGGATCCTAACATATATAGTACCATTGGATTTATGACCCAGACTATATCATCTTTGTAATGGGCTGGCTACATTCCTGGATCTCACAAGTGACTATTTTTCCCCTTCATGTTCCAAAGGAAAAACCGTCTAAAAACTTCAATCTTAGGCTAAGTCTATGGCCATAAAGTTCAGACAATGCCATTCTTCTATAGATCTCTGGCTATTTCTTAAGAGTTAGTTCAAAACACATTTTCTGGCTCTCTGCCAGGCAGCAGACAGCCTGACTTCTTTGACTCAGTTTTTACTTCTCTATTCCATGCATCCTGTTGCACACACAGAATTGTGACTTTGTGACCTGTAGAACTTTAAATTGTCTAAAAGTAACAAAAGCCTTACCTATGTATAGTACCTTCATGTTGAAATTGGTACACAATCTTGATCTTCCTTAGGCTTTTCTCATCAGCCATTATACCCACAATCATTCAAACAAAATAGTTTATAAAGTGTCATATAACTTCTGGTTTCTTTTTGCCTATCTGAAGAACTCAGGGTGCTGAGCACTGCTGAACTGGATAAGTGTCCTCACCCTACCCCTAACTTACAGCAAAGTCTCTTGTCAACATTTCTTATTAAAATGTTAAATGTACTTAAAGACGTGACTAAAACAGCTTATTTTCAATCATGCTTTATGCTGTTTTTAACATGTAAATTAAGAAGGAAATCAACTTTCACTTAAGTGCCTTAAAAATCTTCATGAACTTCTCTGGGTAGCCAACTCGGCAAATACCAAGGACTCAGACTTAATGATGAACTATTAAAACACTATAAGCTGATATTACTCAGTATAAATACTGAGATTTTTGGTAAAGGAAAGAAATGACCTAAAGCCAGGAATCCTGGATGCTAATCCTAGTACCGTCACTGAGTTTAAGTGGCAAGTTATTTCACCTCTTTGGACCTCAATTTCTTCATCTACAAAATATGAGTTTTTAGCTAGGTGTCCTAAAAATCTCTTTTAGCCCTAATATCTCATTTTTTAACAAAAATAGAAACCAGCAATATGTTTGGTATTTTTTGCAGAATTTCGAGTACACCATAAATAGCACCTCATTATTTATAAGAAAACAAAAAGGTATTATATCTTATTTTAAAGATTTATTTATTTTAGAGAGACAGCATGAGCAGGAGGGGCAGAGAGAGAGAGAATCTCAAGCAGATTCTGTGGTGAGCATGGAGCCTGACACTAGGCTCAATCACACAACTGAGATCATGACCTGAGCCAAAATCAAGAGTCATATGTTCAACTGGCTGTGCCACCCAGTACCCCAAAAAGATTATTATCTTTATATGCAATATTTGATTCATTATCTAGAAGAGTAATTTGTAAAAGATCACAAAACTATAGTATAATGAGAACAATGATTCTCATTTCCTGACCGTGGTATTCTATTCACTATACTATCTTTGTTGCTGTTTTGTTACTTAGAAAGCAGTATTTTGTTTTAACCCTTCTCACTCCCAATCAGCCAATCTGCTCTCTAATGTACTCAAAACCACCCTGCTCAATTCTTTACTACTTGAAGTCTCCACAGCATTCTCTTTCCCTTTCAACTCTTTCACTGGAATAACTGCCTGTTTTCCTACAGAACTGCTTTAGAATTCTCGGTGCATTATTTGTCTCATTTTCTACATAATTTCTATTAATTTCCTAATAAATTTCAACCATATACAGAAAGATCTATCACTACCATCTCTACATTCACCAGTATCTGCTTGGAGCTTGCACCTTTACACAGAACCAATACATTCTCAGTATCAAAATGGTTGAAAAGGACACCAGAGATGTTTTGTACTATTTACTTCAATGGTTTAGGACCTTCCTCTTTCAGTGGCCTTTCTCATATTCCGTTCTAGGATTCCCAAGCCCTTGGTCCTTGAAATCAATTTATGAAATTAGTTTTCCAAAGATTTGGCTTGAATGCCCCTTCTGCATCACTCCCAGCTTCCCTACCTAGCTGAGGTCTCCAAGATGTAAGCTCTTTCACACACCTGTCTGACCAGAACCTCAACCAAGTCCATTTGCTCTCAACTCCCTACACAAGTTTTCAGACTTGTCATAAAACTAGCAAACACAGAGACACTGTTAATTCAACATGTACAAGTGAGAGACACACTCTGCTCCATGGATCCAGGAAAGAGAGGGAAGGAGGCCAATTCTAACTTCCAATCAACTCCCGCCAATAGGAGAGATGAAGGAGGTACTATTCACCTAATTTCAGGCACTCCTCATCTCACAGTCTCTCTAGGACAGCACCTATCCCAGAAAAGAATTAGAAGAAAACTGGAGAAACTATACAATTTTATTATGCATATAAAAACTGCCATGGATACCCAAGAGTCCATAACTCTCAGACCTTAAAGGGCTACAATAATGTGGCCAACACGATTTGTTAAAATACTTAAATTCTTCTGTACCATTTAGTATGTAATTATCCTGGGCTCCTCCTAATTTGCAGCCCAGGCCCTTTTCTAGGACTCTCACTGACCCACTAACAGGTTAGTGACTGGCACCACAAAGGGTCCATAGGTTTCCTCTCTAGCACAGTAACCAGCTTCAATTATGACTAGTCGGTGCCCATGCAATCAATCCACAAAAATCTTGCCTCCTGAACATTGCTATTGGCTCCCTTCAGGAACAGACCCGCAAGAGCAAGCCTGTGTTTCACCTGCCTTTCCTGCCCATTCCTGGGGAAACTCAAGTGGATCTTGACCAGGAACAGACCTGGCACTAGCAATCAGCTAGCCAGATCCTGTTCTTTCATGTCCCCTCTGCTAGAGCTGGCCTGGAAGACAGTGAGAGATGAGATACCAGTGGCAGTACCACTGGCACCCCAGCAGGCCCTTTTGGCCCCCTGACCAAAAGGCTGTTATTACTCATCATGTGGAGTTGCCTTCATGTGGTTACTTAGAGGAACTGCAGCTTCCCCAGGATTTTGACTGAGAGCCAGAAAAAGAGCAGATGTGCAAGCTGGCCAACTGGCTGACCACACCATTAAGTAATTTGAACACTACCTCTGCAAAAACACATGTGCAATCAAGCTACCTCTGGGTTTTGACCACTCTTTTGATATACCTGAGACTCACCCCTGGTGAGGAAGACAAAGATACTTACTGACTATGAGAAAGGGTGGGTCAGTTAGCTGAAATGCCACCAGATTCTAAATTCTGACTGCATACTCAAGAGCCATCTTGCAATGACCCCCTCACTCAGAGTATATTTCCAACAATAGGAACTCTCAAATCTATCAGCTACCTTAAGAATTTGGATTCTGACCTAGCACCTTCTCACTATTCCTGCCCAAGACTTGACCAGTCAGCCCAAGTTGGGGTGGGTATGTTTAGATAGGGGCTGTGGTGAGGAGTCCATACGAATGGAAGTGAACTTGTGCTTACCACAGACAAACAGGCCTTTTTTAAACAGCTAAAAAAAAGAAGTTTGATTAAATAACATACTTGGTGATCCCACATCTCTGTCAGACGGTTATATTCACTTCCAGAGGGCAGTTCAGGTCCTTCAGAATACAAAGAGAGAAACATAACATGGGTTCAGGATCTCATCTTCCTCTGTTAATTGATGGTGCTTTTAGTAGGGAAACAAGAACAAAAACAGAAAAACAAGGAACACTGGCCCTACCAGGACAAGGGCAGCCTTCATGCACTAACTATGCAGAAAGACTCATCATTCCACTCACCTTTAATTTGAGTCAATTCAGGGAGACCTGCTTGCTCCAGAGTTTCTAGTTTTTTATAAATTATATATTGGACAGCTAAAATAGCTCAGGTGATTTTCTCTCACATAAGCTGGAAAACCAGGCAACAAACAACAAAGGTCATTCTACCATATTCTGCCCAAATCCTTTGTAACCCTCTGGTGACCACTGAAACTAAAACAAATAATCAAATTCTACCAACCAAAAGATGGTTAAACATAAGCTATGCTTGACCAAGTTCAGGGCTACCCTGAAGTGGCTCCCCAACAGCAGAATGCTGAGGAAATGGAGATCACACATACTGTCAGAATGGCCGATTGTACTTATCAGTGGTGTAAGCCCCACCAGAAGTTGTATGCCTCTGTCAAACCACTGCCTTGAGAGGCTGCCTCAGGCCACTCCACATATTCAACAAACATGACAAAATGTTTGGTGGCTTTCCAACTAACAGGTAAGTAGTCCACAGATATTTCTTTCTTTCTATTACTACTCTGTCAAGTATAATCCGTTCCAAACAGTGCTACTCAAAAGTAATATCCACATTGATGCTAATCTATAAGCAGTTTGCTACTAGTCCATAACTACAGAAATTGAGAGTAAGTTTTAAAAACTTTTATAGTAATCTGGATTTTTATTTCTGTTGAATTTAATAAAATACTTACATTTAATTTTTTTGTAATTCATTTACCGAGGTATCAGACTGTGATAGGTTAGAAATTTTTAAAAACTAACCTTTCACCAGTTTGAAAGGTGCTTATCTAAAACAAATGCAACTATGTCATATTTCTGCTGAAATCTCTTTAGTGATACCCATTATCTGCATGACAAAGTCTTAGTTCATTAACACGGTTAGGTTTTCCTTGATCTGACCCTTTGATCAGACTACTTTGAAGCAGAACTTCCCAACAGGGTGCTTGGAAATGCCTTGAACGGGTGAAAGGAAAGACCACTGAACGTGGCTCGTGCAAAGTGGAATTTCCAAGCCCTAGGACCAGTAGCCTCGGGAATAGTAGCTTGGTCCATTTACTCCAGCAAATCCTACAGATTTTGTTTTCTCTGTGTCATAATGAGGAAAAGACTGAGAACTGATAAATGAAATTATCTTCTACTATATTATACACCAAATTTTATGTTCCAACAATGAAAAGCCTACTTTCCAACCCATCCCAAAATTTGTATTGCTAACACAGACCTCTCACCTAAACACACTACATATTCTACGTCTCCATATAGATGTGTTCCTTAGGCGGTATCTCAAACTTAACATGTCCAGAAGTGAGCATCTGTTTTCCTTTCCAAATGTGCTTCTCCTACAATACATTATTTCCCAGTAAACTTTTTCTCTCTCATGCCCATTATTTGATCTATTCAGGAAATCCTGCCAACTCAGCTTCAACAACTCTCACCAACACCTTTACCCCGTGGTTGAAGTCATGGTCATCTCTCACTTGGCTTATGACAAGAGCCCTGCTTCCACTCTTGCCTGAAACTGATTCTTAAGACAGCAGCCAGAACTGACTTGTGTAACTTGAAACTCAGAACTCTCAAATAGTTTCCTGTCTCAAGGGAAGTAAAGGCCTATGGTCCTTCAATAATTCACAAGACCCAGGTTATTTGGTTGTTTCTTCCTCTTTGACTCTCTTCTACTATTTTGCCCTATGATCACTTGGCTCCAGGCAAATGGATCTCCTGCTAGTTCTTAACCACACCAAGCACAGTCCCACCTCACCTGGACCCCCACTTGCAGGATCCATTGTCTGGAATACTCTTCCTACACTGCTGTCCTTGCTAATTCACTCTCTTCGAGTCTCTGCTCAAATGTTACCTCTTCAGTTAGGCCTTTATGATGACTCCAGGTAAAGTAGCACCCATTGCCCTAAGCCCCACCTTCCCTGTCCCATTTATGCTGCTTCCAATGTTTCCCATAACACTTATCACCTATTTATTGGTGTAGGGTCTGCTTCCCTACACTGACTCTAGGACAGCAGAGGATTTGTCTATTTTGTTCACCGCTGTATCTTTATCACCTAGAACAATGTCTGGCACGTAGTAGGCACTCATGAAATACTGTTGAATAAATATATGCATGGATAAATATATTACTGCTTCCTGACTCTGAGCCCTTGATCACTGAGTTGGTATTGCCTATAGGACCGTTTCCCATACTCTTTTTCTCTTGCTAAAACCCCACTTTTAGACTAGGCTTTTCTATCCAATTCCTCTAGGAAGACTTCACCACACTTAGTCTTCCACATTTCAGTCACTGACTACCAACTCATTAACTGAACAGTGGAAAAGCAGAAAACATTTTACTGCCTCTTTTCACCACTGGCTCGTATTTCCCAAACACATTCCTCCAATCAGAAAACATCATTCCATTCCCAGTAGCTATTGCTTCCACCTATTTCCCTACTGCACTGAGTACTTCTACTACATATCTGCAAAGATTGTCCCAAGAGTACCTGATGTACTTAGGAAAAACATAAAGCATTTCTGATACGCACTAGGAAAGACAATTTAAGGAAGTCTTGTTTTCCTAGTCCAATTCTGTAAATTAAAATCAGTACATTTCCCACGAAGAAATGATACAGCTAACAATAAAGCATGCCTCCAGCATCTCAACACTACTCATGACATTGCTACATGCAGCCAACCTTACTAAGTTCTCTTTCAGTTTCTGGTTCCTGACTCTATTGTCTTCCAGTTCACCATACCTTTGTTTCATATTTGTTGACTGAACTTATGCTTCCTTAGCATAATCTTCATGTTTTCACAGACTTACAGTGGTAAGACCCATTATGGCTGTTTTTCCTGCTGTGGGCAAGATGCTCCCCTGAGTTTCAGGAGACCTACTATTGCTCTATACCCTAGGCAAATCTAACCTAGCTCCTATAAAGAGAGAATTCATATAACCAAAACATGTCCAAATATTCCATATCATTTCCATACCACAGCAATTTATTGATATTTTACTTGGGAAGTCTCAAGATTCTTTATTTTTTAAAAAAGATTTTATTTATGGGATGCCTGGGTGGGTTAAAGCCTCTGCCTTCGGCTCAGGTCATGATCTCAGGGTCTCTCTGTCTGCCTCTTTGCCTACTTGTAATCGCTCTCTGTCAAATAAATAAATAAAATCTTTAAAAAAAAAGATTTTATTTATTTGATAGTGAAAGAGAGAGCAGCAGGCAGAGGGAGAAGCAGGCTCCCCACCAAGCAAAGAGCCTGATGTGGGGCTTGATCCCAGGATGCTTAACCAACTGAGTCACCCAGGTACCCCTATCTAACTAATTAAAAACTGCTTTTTCTTCAGATTTCCCTTCTCCATTGAATGCTATTTATTTTGCCTACAGACGATCTCATTTTTCTATGAGCAAATTGCTTCTAAATATAGTAATTTCATCTACTTCACTGCAAGAGTACAAAATAATCTGAGTCAAGAAGAACGGTATGTCATAAAAAATTTAGAACGCTATCATTTAACAAAATAAAATGAGGGGCACCTGGTTGGCTCAGTCAGTTAGGCATCCAACTCTGGATTTTGGCTCAGGTCATGAGATGAACCCTGTGTTGGGTTCCGTGCTCAGCAGGGAGACTACTTGAGATTCTTTCCCTCTCTCCCCCACCCCCACCTATACACAGGCACTTTCTCTAATAAATCTTTAAACATAAAGAAAAAAAATGAGGTACTACTAATTGTATCTCAAAATATTACAAATTGCCTCTTACCTTTCACCCTTTGCCTAATGAATCTTGTGACTTTTTTTTATCACTTTTCTAACCATATTACAAAAATTGAAAATGGACACACACTCAAACTGATGTTTCCCATTTTTGAATAACTCATTTTACAAAAGCCCAGTCTGCAATTAACTGTTCCATACAACTACAAGTAAGCTGGTATCACACCAAGACATAAACTTTACATAAAAGGTCATACATGAAAAACAAGGGAAAAACTGTCTCCATGAAGACTGGGGGGGGGGGAGGAGTCTCATTATGCTTGGCATTAGAACAAAACAAAAATCCTTCTTTCTTCTTTTAAAAAGTAATGTGTTTATATAGTCTTGCCAATACACTGCTCTGTGAAACTAATCATACCAAATTTGTTAGTAAAAATGGGAATATCCAATTGATTGGATCATACCAACAGTCCATAGAACACAGATGAATAGTGCTGATATGCATGCTAGAAGGGCATGTGCATTATCATAAATTGTTCTGGGCTGTTCTACAGCTTAACTCAAGTGCCTATGCTGATTAGGAAGGCCTATGAAGATCTTTGACAAATTTAATAACCAAAACATCAAACTTTGTCCTTCTAGATATATTCTAGCATTTCTAACTAGTATAAAAATCAATTGGTTTGTTTCCTTCTCTGCCTATTCACTAGTATATATCAAAAGAGATAAAATCACCAAAAAGCAAAACAAAATCACAGAATTTCAGGGGCAACACAAGAAGAGCTATTTCAGCTGAAACTCTAACACACCCATCTCATTTAATCCAACCAATAACCCTATGTTATAGAGTGAGAAAGTACTATTCTTATTTGAGGGCAAGTTTCAGAAAGTTAAGTGGCTTGCCCAAGCTTTAGTCAGAACTGCTACTGTTATATCTTCTAATGATGCAATTTCAGATTCTGTGTTCTACTGTAAGTGGAGGTTTCTGTCCTTCACAACAATCCCTAAGGTGTCTTGAAGGAACAGTCTGAAACACAGAACTCAATTATACTGTGAACATCGCTAGTGTCAGGCAACTGACTGTATACTTTCTGAATTATTTTTTTAAGATTTTATTTATTTATTTGACAGAGAGAGAGAGATCACAAGTAGGCAGAGAGGAAGGCAGAGGGAGGAGGAAGCAGGCTCCCCGCTGAGCAGAGAGCCTGATGTGGGACTTGATCCCAGGACCCTGAGATCATGACCTGAGCTGAAGGCAGAGGCTTTAACCCACTGAGACACCCAGGAGCCCTACTTTCTGAATTAAACACCCGCCATTTTTAGAAAGCTTTGAATTAAAAATTAAGAACCACTGATTCAGTCAAATATACTTATTTTACACATGAAAGAGCTGCAGAAGAGAGAAGGAAATATCTTACAAACATCTCTCAACTAGCTAGTAATAGTTGTGTATTAGTTTGGTAAGGCTGTGACAAAGTACCACAGACTGGGTGGGTGGCTTAATCAACAGAAATTTATTTTCTCAGAATTTTGGAGGTATCAAGTCTGAGACTGAAATGTTAGCAGGCTTGATTGGATTCTTCTAAGGCCTCTCTCCTTGGCTGACGGATGGCTGTCTTCTTCCAGTGTCTTCATATGGTCTTCCTTTTGTATGTGTCTGTGTCCTAATATCCTCTTTTTATAAGGATACCAGTCATATTAAATTAAGAGCCCATCCATATGACCTTATTCTCTATCTTCCAAAACAGTTACATTCTGGGGTACTGGGGGTTAGGACTTCAGCATATAAATTTTGAGGGAACATAATTCAGTCTGTAACACTCTACTTTCTTGTCCCCATAATTCATTTCCTTCTCACAAGCAAAACACATTCACTGCATTCCAACAACTCCTAAAGTCTTAACTCATTCCAGCATCAACTATGTTTAATACCTCATCTAAATATCATTTAAATCAGGTATGGGTGGACTTCAGTTAGGATACATCCTGAGGCAAATTCCTCTTCAACTGTGAACTATTAATCTAAATAAGTTATCTGCTTTCCAAATTCAACGGTAGGACAGGCACAGAATAGACATTCTCATTCCAAAAGGGAAAAATCAGAAAGAAGAAAGGGGTAATGGGTTACAAACAACTCAAAAACTAACAAGGCAAATTGCATTAGATTTTAAGGCTAAAGAATAATCCCTCTGGGCGCCTGGGTGGCTCAGTGGGTTAAAGCCTCTGCTTTCGGCTCAGGTCATGATCTCAGCGTCCTGGGATCGAGGCCCGCATCGGGCTCTCTGCTCAGCAGGGAGCCTGCTTCCTCCTCTCCTTGTCTCTCTGCCTGCCTCTCTGCCTACTTGTAATCTCTCTCTCTGTGTCAAATAAATAAATAAAATCTTTAAAAAAAAAAAAAAGAATAATCCCTCTTTGGCTCCATGCTGTCCTCTAGGTGGAGGCCCTGCCTTCCAGGCCCACCAGTGTGGTAGCCCCACCCACTCAGGCTTGGGGCTCTGATCCCATGGTGGCCATGACAGTCCAGCCAGCTTCTGAACCTCCTTCAGGGCCATCCTGTTCCTTAAGGACAACACATGATCACAGACAGCTAGCTCTACTGATTTGTCTTATGGAATCCCAGAAATATGGGGCCTCCCTCATTTCATCCTGTTTTGTCCCTTTCAGTCCATGCTGTTAGGGTTTCTGCTAGCATAATCCCATCTCTATTTCTGCTGAGGCAGCTTACTGGATGCCTAAATTACATGCCCATAATCTCTTTAGCAAATAGCTTTCTAGCAACAAGGTTGGTGTTATTATCTCCAGAACACATACTTTCTCACAATCAGCATAGGCTGAGAATTTTCCACATCTTCAAGTCTGGTTTCTTTTTGCTTAATAATTCCTTCCTCAATTTCTCTCTCCTCTTGAATTTTACTATAAGCAAAAAGAAATACAGCTGTGGATCTCAACACTTTGCTTAGAACTCGCAGCTAAATATTCAAGTTCATTATACAAGTTCTATTTCCCACAAAACACTGGAATATAATTTAGCCAGTTCTTTGCCAAATTTTAACAAGATCACCTTTTCTTCATTCTCCAGTAACATTTCCATATGAGGCTTCATCAAAGCATCTTTCTCATTTCTACCAAAACTCTGTAATCATATGTATACCTCTCCAAGACAATAGAAACCATCTCTTTCCTTTCACAGCCTTTACCAGGATCACCTTTAATGTCCACATATCTACTGACAAATCTCCAGAGGTAACCCTGGTTTTTTCTAACATGCACCTCAAAATTC
Source organism: Ailurus styani (assembly GCA_002007465.1). NCBI lineage: Eukaryota > Metazoa > Chordata > Mammalia > Carnivora > Ailuridae > Ailurus > Ailurus styani. Next base: position 1,174,557 of record LNAC01000492.1, on the reverse strand, counting down.
TTCAAACCTCCACCATACCCGGTCTCATAGTCACTTCAATATTTCTAAGTATTTATTAGAGCAGCATCCCACTTCCCAGTACTAAAATCTATGTTAGTTTGCAAAATCTACAAAGTACTACAGATTGGGTGGCTTAAACAACAAAAATTAACTTTCTCACAATTCTGGGGGTTAGAAGTCCAAGATCAAGTCAGCAGGATCGATTTCTTCAAAGGTCTCTCTCCTTGGCTTTTATTTTATTTTATTTTATTTTTTTTTAAAGATTTTATTTATTTATTTGACACAGAGAGAGAGATTACAAGTAGGCAGAGAGATAGGCAGAGAGAGAGGAGAGAGGAGGAAGCAGGCTCCCTGCTGAGCAGAGAGCCCGATGTGGGCCTCGATCCCAGGACCCTGGGATCATGACCTGAGCCGAAGGCAGCGGCTTTAACCCACTGAGCCACCCAGGCGCCCTCTCCTTGGCTTTTAGATAGCAGTCTTTCTCCAGTGTCTTCATAAGTTCTCCCATTTATGTGTGTCTATCCTAATCACTTCTTATAAGGAACCAGTCATATTTGATTTGGGCCCAACCACATGATCTCATTTTATCTTAATTACTTTTAAAGGTCCTATATCCCCAAATACTCACATTCTGGGTACTGGACTTCAACACATGAACTTTGAGGTGACACAATTCAGCCCACAACAAGCTGAGAATACTCACATTCACTTCTTGTATAAATACTGAACTTCACTCTTTCCTAGGTACTGTGCTAGCTGATGATGACCATGCACCCCATGGCGAACAAAACAGATACAATTTCTGACTCAAGATCTCTGACTTAAAGATAATGAGGGAAAACAACCATTTAATCATACAAATTAACAAATAAAAAGTATATGAAAACTTATACCATGTATTTTGGACCTCGCCAAGCCTGCTATTTCCAAAAGGATTCTCTGAAGAGCTCAAATCTGAAGGATAAGTATGGAAGGGGTGTGTACACACAGAACTTTCCAGGAAGGGAAACCAAACAGCAGTCAAGGAACTGAGAGGTAGCCAGTGGGGCTGGAATACAGAAAGTAAGAAGAGTAATAAAACATGAGGTTAGATAGGAAGGTACGGGTCACATCAACCAGGGTCTTAAATATCACTGTTATGGTTTTTGGTCTTTAGCCTAAAAGCAATGGGAAGCACCTGAAAAGTTTTACAGATAATTATATTTTCATTTTATAAAGATCACTCTGACAAGGAGGGTGCTGGTAATGTTCTATTTCTTGAGCAGAGTTCTGGTTACATGGATATGATCACTTTGTGAAAATCTGAGCTATACAATTAAAATTTAAGCACTTTTCCTTATGTCCATTATACCTCAGTCTGACTAGACTGTGCAAAGGGTTAGAAGAAAGCAAGAACTGATGTGGGGACTCGAGTCTCAGAGATAAATCAAACTAGAGAGATGACAGTCAAAAATGGATAGACTCAAGAGGTATTTGAGTGGCAAAATCCATAGGCCCTGGATGGTGGATTGAGTATGAAGGGGGAAAGGGAGCACCAAAGAAGATTCCCAAGTTTCTGGTGTGCAGAAATGGATGGTGGATCCATTCACTATGTAAGGAAATCATAGAAATCCAGAGATGGGAGAGAAGGTCACTGTTCAATTTTCCAGTCTTAAAGTAGAAATATTAAGTAGGCAGATAAAGTAAAAAGGCTAAAGCTCAAACACCAGGTCTAAGCAGAAAATACATTTGAGGATCAATACTAACAGAAGCAATAAGTACCAAATCCTTCAACCAATATGTAATGTTAATAAATTTGTTTTTAATTGGTAATATTTGTTAACAAATACTTAATATTTAATATTAAAATAACAAATATTTAATTGTTAATAAATATTTAATGTTAATAAATGTTTTTATTGTTAATAAAAACAATATTACAATTTAGATTCTGTGGATACAGCTCAAATAAAATAAACAAATTCTCATGGGACATATATTCTTGTTCAGGCACACCCCCAACAAATCAGTATTAAATAAGGTAACTTCAACTACTAATAAGTACTATGATGAAAACAAAATGCAACAGTGAATTAAGAGTGACAGGGATAGGTCTACTTTACTTAAGATTGAAATAATCAGGGAAGGCCTCTTTGCAAAGGTGACATTTGAGGTGAGACCTGAATGATGAAACAACGCTAGGCAGAGTAGAAGGACAGCATTCTAGGAAAAGAGCTAGTGGTTAAAGCAAAAGCAAGCTTAGCATGTTTGAAGAACAGACAAAAAGATCAATATAGATGGAATGTAGTAAGGGAAGGGAAGAGTTATGCAAGTCAGGGTCAGGGAAGAAGTAGAATTTAAGTGAGGAGTGATGTAATCTACATTAAAATTTCTTTTTTAAAATTATAGATTAGTTGCTCTGTGAATAAAATTTAGGGTGACAAAGAAAAGTGGGGAGACTACCATGCCCAAGTGAGAAATGATGAAATCTCATGGGGAAAGCTAAGATTAAGAACCGAAGTTGCTCTACTTAGATCAATTGTGTCCTTAATATCAAAAGGTTGATGATTGTTTTAGGGAGAAGACTATGTCTACCATTCAACAAATATTTTATTGACTCTTTTTAAAGGGCAAAGATCCAAAGATATACTAGTGACCAAGGGTGACAAGGAAGACCCTGTTTTATGGCACTTAGGATACAAGATAATCTTTTTTAATAACTTGGGCTCTACTGGTTTTTGAAAAGCAAAGGCAAGATAGGGAGGGAGAAATACCACTTCTTTTTTTTTTTTTTTAATTTTTATTTATTCATTTGACACACAGAGAGAGATTACAAGTAGGCAGAGAGGCAGGCAGAGAGAGAGGAGAGAAGAGGAAGCAGGCTCCCTGCTGAGCAGAGAGCCCGATGTGGGCCTCGATCCCAGGACCCTGGTATCATGACCTGAGCCGAAGGCAGCGGCTTTAACCCACTGAGCCACCCAGGCGCCCAGAAATACCACTTCTGACCACTATCCTTCTAGCCTTAACAATTTCTTCCCTATCATTTCCCAGAATATTTTTTAAAAATGGGTTTTTTTCTCATTAACTTTAAATTAATTCAAAACTTCTAACCCAGGCCAGGCCTCCTAACACATTTCCTGTACATATTTCAATTTACTTATATTTGAATTAAAATGTTTTAATCACACCTTTGCCAGTGTGACACTGTACTATAGTCCAATAACCTCAATTTGATAATGTGCTACTTTTTAGGTCCTGAACTGAAAACTATTTTAATCTACTGATGAAACTAATGCTATTTCTTTTTTCAAGAAGTCTCTCGTATTCCAACAAAAATTCTACTTCTGATTTCACATTTAGAAACAATAAAAAAAAAAATCACTATCTACTCTATGGATTAAAAAACACCAAACAAGATCCAGTCCTTCTAAAACAAAATAAGACCAATACTTAAAATTAAGAATTCATTCTGTACTTTAAAGGCTTTCCTTGTAGAATCTAATTAACTCAATATATTATTTATATATTAAACTTAACTGGCTCTTTTATTGTTTTTTAATATTGGAAAGTTAAACACAGAAGAAAAAGATGCTATTATATACAAAAGAAATGCTTAATTATTCAGAAATTCAAAAAACCGATGTAATTTCCATAACACCTACTACCAGAGCACACTTAAGGAATATGTGAATATTAAAAGAAAAATAAAGACCACTTACACAAAGCACTGATCTAGCGCTGATCTAGCCTGCCTCGAAATCAGCAAAACAAACAGCTTATGTAACTTAACAATCCATTTATTGAATACTACACATTTCAAAAGCTAATTAAAATCAAAAATTAAAATAAATTTTAAACATTAGAGCACAACAGCATATGTAAAAATTCAATTGAAAAGATGTTGCTGAAATATTATCAATTATATCAATGTATACTTTGTAGAAAACATTAAATACTAAATGGTATTTCTACTTTCAGTCTTGACTTTTAAACATAGGACTCTAAATAAATGGTCACTTACAGGTTTCTACATTCAATTTTATTACTAAATTAACATACCTTCAACCCTACATATTCAAAGGTACCATTAAGACTGATGAATCACTGACCTCTACCTCAGATACCAATAATACATTATATGTTAATTCACTGAATTTAAATTTTAAAAATGAAAAAAACAAAGGTACCATTAAAGATGCACCCAAATCTTCACTGGAATTTCCTATCTTAAAAAAAAATGGCTATATTGGTAATAATTTTTAAAAAGATGACTGTTTATTTTTTTAATTTTTTATTTATTTTAAAAAGATGACTATGTTTAAAAGATAAAATGGGCTATAATGGGGAATATGTCTGACCTAGAGTTGGATCCCAGTTACATATCTTCCCCAGAGAAATTATGTTGGAGAACTTTGCTTAACCTCTACAAGTTTCTGATTCTGGTTTATAAAACCCTTATAGGACTGCTATGAAAACCTGGAACCTGTTAACAATCACAATTACAATAGAGCTTGGCATTGACAGGCATTAAATAAACAGAAGCTACTTAAATGAACATTATTATATTAAGGTTTGTGGCTATTAACATTGTAGCAGCATTGCACAATATGAAGCACTTGTAGAGGCTGAACTCAAAACAAGCTATCAGCTTTCCTTCAAAATCACTCTGTTCTTTAATAAGGGTGGATTGGAGAATCATGACGTTAACAGTGAATTGTACAATACTGAATTCCCAACTACTACTTACCAACAAGACTACCATCACGACGCTTAAGCATTATAAAATAATTTTTTCTTGAATTCACAGATCCAAGTACTATGCTATGTTTATGGGATTCTTAACTAATGAGTAACATATTGTTAGACTTTTATAGATCTTTCCAAGTATTTTCATATCTAAGTTCTAACTAAATAGCAGGGTCAGGAAACCAACTGCAAAGCTGTTGGTCTATAAATATAACATGGTTAATTAAATAAGGTTCTCTCCTATGTATCAGTTACCTCCATTTTTGCCAGCCACTTGCCATCCCACCATCTTCATTAAAAATGTTACGCAGTTACACAAGGATGGCTGAGCAGAAAACGGACAGAAGAAAAAGAAAATGTGTACAGGAAAGATTATGAAAGAAACAAGAAACACAATTTCTAATACTATTAAGGAAGACAAAAAACAGAAAAAATAATAAAGGGCAGAGGAAGAACCCACAATCCCTTCCCAAAATCAAATTTCATTTTATTATACTAAAAAAACAAAAGAGTTCGGGATTATAACTGAAGAGACACTACAGAGTTGTACAACTGAAACTAACCCCAAGGGTAAAACTTTGATTTTAGATGTCCTGTCTGAGAATGCAGTTAAAACTGCAAAACAAGGGGCATCCGGGTGGCTCAGTTGTTAAACATCTGCCTTCGGCTTGGGCTGGCTCAGGTGATCCCAGGGTCCTGGGATCGAGCCTCCCATCTGGCTCCCTGCTCAGTGGGAAGCCTTCTTCTCCCTTTCCCACTGCCCCTGCTTGTGTTCCCTCTCTCTCCATCAAATAAATAAGTAAATAAAATCTTTAAAAAAACCCAACAAACAAAACAAAGAAACCCCTGCAAAACAAGAAAATAATCCAAATAAAGTATATTTCAAAGGACTCTACTGAACTTTAGCATAATTTCAAACATGAATGAACAGATTATTCTTTTTTTCCTCTTAGTTACTAATTTGAATGGCAAAAAGCCGCCGGGTAATCTTAAAAATCTCTCAGTCTTCCCACCAATTTACAAAAAGTTCAATTAAAAAAAAAACAACACTGAAAATATTTACAACTGGAAGACATTCCCAGATGAAGTTTTCAGCTACTCACCAAAGCAGGGGTAATGCTTGTTAATGTGATTGTGTCTTGTTCTAGGATTAGGAAACAAACTGTAACTGTGTTCACGCTAAATAAAAGAATCTATTTTATTCGTACTTAAATTTAAGACAGCTTATTGAAATCAATGCATCCTACACTGGGAAGTGTATTATAATAATATGTGATTACCACAATTATCACACCTGGAACACAACAGGGTTATCATTCAGAGAACAAAATTTGTTAGGAAAAAAAGAAAGAAGAGATTATTTCTAATCTAAATTACTAAAATAAACTATTAAATGTACCGAAAAGTCAAATTTTCCAACAGACACAGCCTTAGCTTGAGGTTCTCTTTTCAAAAAGTTATTTGTGCTACTCCTTCCCCTTGTTTCTGTGCATAATTTGACAGTGACAATGTGTTAAGAATTTCCACAGGAAATATATTAAAAATTAAGCTTACAAATGTATTCTATTATAAAACTTATGCCTTTTAGTGTAGTCTAATAAAGATACTGGATGTAAATGATAACTAATCTATTACAAGTTTTCTGAACCTAGCTGCAAATATGAACTTTTCGAGGTTTGCTCTACAATTCACAAACCATGAAAAAAGTGAAAAATTTTTAGGCTTAAGGTACTTAGCAATTTGAATCAACTGAACTGAATTAATTTAAATGTTGTTTTAAGTGTGAAAAAAGGAATCAGAAAGACACAAGAGAAAAATCTCAAATCCTCTTTCAGAAAATCCTCTTTCAGAACTTATTTCATTCAACAAACAGTACCTTTTACCATCCTAAAGACATTTTAAGAAGAAATCTGATATACATATAAGAAGACCAATTATTTTAATAATATCTTAATATTAAAAAAATTGGTATACCAATCTTAATTAGTAAAGAGAAAGAAAACCATCACAAAGGAGATATTCATTAATCTCGTAATATAATCCCTCCTTCCTTTGTAAATTCTCAAGAATTACATCTAACAATTTTAATGGAAAAAAATTTTTATTTTTAAAATTGTAACCTATAAAATTTAACTTTAAAACCATTAACTCAATCTTCTTTTTCTGCTACCACAAAATATTTATTCTGAATGGCCATCATAACAAAACTAAACAATACTTTTTTATGATTCTAAAGTGTTACTCTAATGGGTTGCAAATGTTAAAACACACACACACACACACACACACACACACAC
>LNAC01000492.1:1126683-1167468 GCA_002007465.1 Ailurus styani | reverse complement strand
ACACACACACACACACACACACACACACACACACACACACACACCCCTTCAGCCCTAATAACAAATTCTCAGTTACCACATTCATGTTAGAATACTACATAAAATTGTGCTTTGGTGAATGCTGTGAAAGATGTAAGCCTGATGATTCACAGACCTGTACCCCTTGGGCAAAGAATAAAAATAAAATTTAAAAAAAAAATTCAATGAAGGGGCGCCTGGGTGGCTCAGTGGGTTAAAGCCTCTGCCTTCAGCTCAGGTCATGATCCCAGGGTCCTGGGATCGAGGCCCGCATCCGGCTCCCTGCTCAGTGGGGAGCCTGCTTCCTCCTCTCTCTGCTTGCCTCTCTGCCTACTTGTGATCTCTCTCTGATAAGTAAATAAAAAATTTTTAAAAAAATTTTCAATGAAGACTAGCAAACCTATCTAATCAAGGCACTAATATATAAACAACTACATTTCTTCAATATTTTCCAAAGAGAACACCACCAATTTTCTTTATAAATACTTAAAAAACCAGGCTCAGAAAATCAGACGTTTCTGCAACAAAAACTCGAATGTGGTCAAAGTATTTCATATCCTTTGAAATCATGAACTCTTTCAAAAGTTACCTATACATAAAACTAGAAAATTCCACAATCTATATTAATTAGACAAGAAATAACCAAACTTCAAATACTTAAATCCACCCTATTGCTCCAACAAAATACAACCCAATCTTTTACAATCTTACTTTAAAACGGACATAAAATATTAAAAAGTTAACGTTTTCTTTTGAAAAGGTGAATACTGAAAATAAAGATTATCTATTTAAAAAGCAGTACAAAAAGGTCAACTTAATGACCACATGAAGTATTTTTGCTAGCAGGATTATGACATATAGAAAACTATAAAGGAAGTGATTTTTATACCAAGCCTATGAAAAAACAACTTAGGTTAAGTTGGATTCTGCTTAAATGTATTTTATCTTAGTTAAATATGATGACTAATGTTGCATTTATTCTTTGGGATGGAGACCAACTTAGAATGGGGCACAGCAACTGGGGGCTATTCCATTAAGAATATAACTGGGGGGTGGAATCCAAGAATATCTGAGGACAAGAAAAATTCTGATGAAATATCTTTAATCAGTAAATTTCTTTGATTTTTAAAGATTTTTATAGACTTAAAGCAATGACTTATAACTGATTTTAGTATCTTTTATTGCATATTCATAATTCAGTTATTGTTGAAAAAATAAAAATAAAATTAACCAGAATGCTAATGGGGAACTATTAATTTAATATGCTTAGAGGAACTACTAATTTTCTGTCTTTAAAAAAAAAAACCTTCAAAGTTTTTCAGAATGTTAATTTCCCTGCCTCAATATGGATTTATACTAAAATAAATAAGCAATGATTAATGATCTCTGCATGATTTAAGTACTCAGAAGTAGTAAAAGATGAAGTTGATCCATAATAAAATCTGGAAATTTATTTCAGACTTACTGTTTAACATGAACATATTTCTTTATAATTTATAACTTTCAAAGGTAATTCTCTACTTCCTTAAAATAAATTTGGCATCTATTAATCATAAACTACAGATTCATAGCACTATTAATCCCAAGAGTTTTATAACAGAGGGAAAGGAACACACAGTATATATCTAACAGTCGTTTCACCTGTCCCCAAAACAAATCCTTCAGTACTATTTTCAAAATGTGCTAATGTACATAATAAAATACTGGAAAACACAAGCCTAAATACCAAGAAGTATTACTCTGAAACAAAATACATGAAAATAGCGGATGAAGAAAATGTGTATATGTATAAATATATATACATTTACACACAAAACATGAGTTAGCATATTTACTATATATTTAGTTAAGATGAATACATATAAAGACATGTGTTAAACAAAATAAAGCAAAATAATATCCATTCAAATGTAAACAGCAGTGAACAGTACAAATAAATAGAAATCTTCTTCTCTCACTAAAGGCAATGTAATACAGACCTTGTTGAGAGTATTCTATTTAGTTTTGAGACTTGCACTTAGAATTACTTAAAAATAATAGATAAATATGGGAGAACATTTAAAGTAGGTGAAAGAATAGCAAAAGGTTTAAACAACAGATGAAGAAAGGTTACTAGATTTAGGATGGGTTGGGTTAGGAGAAAGTTAATGGACCACGAAATATCATCATGTAAAACATCTGAAGGGTCATAATATTTTTTTTTTAATAGCATGTAACTAGCTGGGGCTTTTTCCTTAAAAAGAGCAAATCAAAGATGAGGATGAATTATAAAATCTCAGAAATGAATTCCATCTCAGTTTTTAAATTTTAAGTGACAAAACACAATCTAATAAAGAAAACTATCCAATGAGACACAGTTGGTCTATAAAAAAATTGAAATGAGGAGAAGTAAAATATCCTACAAGACAAATCTTACCGTTAATGCTGAGGACCTATCCAAAATAGTTTTTATATTAGAATTAAAAAGTGTTAAATAGAGAAAAGTGATATATTATCAGAATAACCTGAGAACCTATTTCTAAGTATACAGTGATTTTCCTATTTATCCATTCCAGAACTGGGGAGTGTGGAGGGGTAGGGGGATGGTTTGAGAAGGGTGATGAATATGGATATATTATACATTATGAATATGTATATTATGGAGAAAACTACCCAAGTGGTTCATACACCTACTGTTGTATAGCATTTAATGGAGAATTTAAATAAGTGATATGCTAAGTGTAACTTAGAAATATTTTTGTCATACAGATGAATTTGCAGAAACATAATTTTACCTGTAAAATGAATAGAAAAATCAACTGAGGTGCCTGTATCAAGTATTTCTTATATGTTTAAGGTAGTTAAGAAAAAATACTAATGTTTTATGAAAAGTTAGATTTAGGTATGAGCTATAAAACTATTCAACACTATTTACAAAATAGATACAACTAGTTTAAAATTCAGTTGTAGAAAAACTATTCTAGGTCCTACCCACTCCACTAAGGTGTTTTCAAAATAACCCAAGGGAACTACAACAAAAAATTATAAAAACATTTAAAAAACAATTTTATATAATTTTTATTTACACTTTAGGATTTAAACAACTTGTGGGGAACATCCTTTGTGAGGCAACATAAGTCTTTTTTTTTAATTTGAAACTATTTAAACTTCAAGATAGGCTCACTAATTTTTTTCAAGGGTAAGCAACAAAAATGTTAGCTGAAAATAGCCAGTTTAATGATTATTTCTAACAGAGACTTGATTATGTGAGCCTAGAGAGCCTCCCCACCTCTGTGTCCCCTGTGAAGGAAGAGGTCTTTGTGTGCTTTTGTGTGGCGGTTCCACTGAATTCATTACAATAGAGATGGACATTTCGTATTCATAACGATCCAACATCTGAGCAATCTTCTTTCGAGATACACCATGTTTATTCCTCCTACCAAAAAAGAAAAGGATTTTAATTCTTTAGAATGTCTAGGCTTAGAGATTAAGCTGTTTTAGAGTACAGATTCTAAATTATATTTTACAAATAAATACTAAAAGATACATCTCATTCACCCACATTTTAGACAAAAAAAAATTTACACTGGCTCTCAAAAATTTTAACAATATAATATTTTAAAAAGATTTAAAGATACCATAAATCACAGCAAAATGTTAACTGGTAATATCTTCCTCACATAAAACCAACTACCAATTCATTGAACCACGGAATTAATCCTCCCCCCTTTTAATAACAAAATCAAAGATTATGAGACGGTGTTTTGGAAATTATAGAGGAACTGAGAGGACTTCTAGGATTACAAAAATCAGTATAAAATATTTATCGCTTTTCAAAGTTATTTTAGGATATTTCTTATTGCATTTTTAAAATTTTTTATCAATACCAAATTATTATTAGAGATATAATAACTTGGACGTATTTCACAAACATAATGTTAAGTGACAGAAACTAGACACAATGAACACACACTGTATTTTATTTATATAAAGTTTGAAAAAAAAACTATGGTGTTAGGCAAAATACGTTTTAGAAAAAAAGACACATTAAAAAAAAAAGAAAGAAAAAAGATACATTAAAGAGAAAGCAGTAATTACCAGGGAATTATTACTGGGAAAAGGAATTCAAATAACTTCTGAGGTGTTGATAACGTTCTTATATAATGGTTAAATGAATATTTGCCTTTATAAGAAATTTGTAAAGCTGTGTATTTATATTTTATGTAATTTTCTTTGAGTTTAATTATAACAACAAAAAGTGGTTTAAAAATTATTCTTGATTCTCAAAAAAAGTTTTACAATTTATTTTACCCTGTAGTTTTCTGTAACTTGACTTGGACATGGCAAAACACAGAGGAACATATTTACTAATGCTAATTAAATACTTACTAATGCTAACTAATTACTTACTAATGCTAATTAATTTCTATACTTACTAATGCTAATTAATTCTACTTACTAATGCTAATTAATTTTTCCCAGAAAAGAGATACAAAGGAAATATTTACTTTTTAAAACTATGTTTATGTTCAAGATGAGAAGAAAAAGCATAGAAGACAAAAAAAGAAAAAAACAAAAAAGAAAAAAGGAGGGATCTGAAGTTGAAATTGGCAAGATATGCCAAAATTTCTAATTCCATCAATTTACCCCCCCAAAAAATCTGTCAACTATTCCACATATCAGTTAAACTGACTTCATTTTGTAAAGTCAATTATATTAAGAATTCCAGTAAATTTCAATAGTCCCTCAAATGTTAATGAAGCCTAACTGTTTTTCATCAATTCCTTTATTCTACATAACCCAAACAGTTTTAGTTTTTAAACTTCCATCTCTTCTACCTGAGGTGTATTATATACCAAGAAGCAGATGAATATTAGTTATTAATAAATCTATCCATCTTACTCACATATGAACACATAGTGTACAAATCAGAAAGGGCAAATAGGGTAACCAAATGAATAAAAGGCAGGGGAAAAAGAAATTAGTTGAACATCACACACAGAATAACATTTAAGCTGAAAGAGGGCAAGCTGAGGTAGGGGGAAAAAACTGATTTTTAAAAAAGAAGTGATGGCTGCACAACTCTGTGCATATACAGTTGATGGTTGAACAACATAGGTTCGAACAGTGGCAGGTCCACTTACATGTGGCTTTTTTCAATAAATACAGTACAGTAAAAAAGCCACACGTAAGTGGACCTAGGAGGGCACCTGATGTAATGAGCACTGGGTATTAACTCATGTAACTCATGAATCACTAAACTCTGCCTCTGAAACTAATAAAACATTTTATGTTAACCGATTGAATTTAAATTAAAAAAATAAGAAGTAAATATAGTATTGTAAACGTACTTTCTCTTCCTTATGATTTTCCTAGTAACATTTTCTTTTTTTCTAGCTTGATTATAAGAATACAGTATATAATACAGGTAACATGCCAAATAGGTGTTAATCAACTGTTTACGTTATCAGTAAGGGTTCTGGTCAACAGTAGGCTATTAGTTAAGATTTCGAGGGAATCAAAAGTCATTATCAAAAATGGACTAAAAAATCCATTATTTGTGGATTTTTGACTGTCCCAAAGATCACACTCCTAACCCATGCATTGTTCAAGAGTCAACTGCACTGAAAACCATGAATTGTATGTATTTTTTAAAGATTTTATTTATTTATTTGAGAGAGAGAATGAAAGAGAGCACAAGAGGGGAAAAGGTGAGAGTGAGAAGCAGACTCCCCATGGAGCTGGGAACCTGATGTGGGACTTGATCCCAGGACTCCAGGATCATGACCTGAGCCAAAGATAGTTGAGTCGCTTAACCAACTGGCACCTGAACTGTTTTAATGCATAAAATGTAAGGTATGTGAATTACATTTCAAAACTGTTACGAAAAAGCACGGAGGGAGAATAAAAAGAGAAAGGAAAAGAGTCATAGGAAAACCAGTGACATGAGGGGAAAGGGATAAAGGTAAAACAAACAGAAATAAATAGAAAACAAATAGAAAGCCAGGATTGAAAGTAATAAAAGTCCAAAACCCCTCACCACAGAGTTTGAAATCTAAAACGGTCTTAACACTCAGTATTTTGTTGACTCATATGGCACAAAAATCTAACCAAACCTGTACTCATTAGGCAGTACAATCAATCAGAACAAACATTAGACTATGCAGAATCTTTCTTATCTAATTAGAGGATTAGTAGTGACTTGCCACAGAAAAAATAAGATGTGTGATTATAGCATGCAGCCCCAAGCTCTACCAGGGTATTATGATTATGTATATGTACCATATTACCTTTCTATTAAAAAAACAAACAAAAACAAATCCTGAATTCTAAAACACACTGATAACAAGGATCCTGGATTATGAATCTACAGATTATGAATCTGTAGTAGTAAAGATGGAAAAGAGAAAGAAGATGAAATCCCCAGGTAAACAGGTGAAATCCCCAGGTAAACAAGGACCTGAAATGGGAAGAAAAGTTTGAAGGGCAATGCAGATAAGTGGTCTCCTCAAAACCAGAAGGAAAAGTTCTAACTTTTCTCTCAAAGTGTTCCGGATCTCCAATAGCGTTCAATAAACTATGAAACAATGTAGAAATTTACAGAGGAAAAAATAACACACACACTTAACAAGGAAAATTTAATAAAACTGACTACAGCAAGGTACCCCAAGAAACTTTGAATTTAAGTCAATGTTCCTCTTGACAGAAAGTGAGTAGTCCCCATTCAAAGAGCAAACATACGACAAGCAAAAGCTAGTAAAGAAAATGCCCGTGTAAAGGAGAAGAGAAAGAAAAAAAGATAAAGACTCAAAAATTTTTTTCAAAGATAAGGATTCCAAAAAAATTTGAGTGCCTTACTTTTCTAATTCTTCAGGGTCAAATTTCCACCAAGTTTCAGGTTCATGAAACTCTACTCTGTATCCTTTTCCTATGGCCTACACAAAGGAAAGGAAAAAAACAAAAACCCAGAGAATACTTCTTAAAGTAAAAAAGAAGGCAGATAAATAGAAGGTTCATTTAGACAATACTTCTAAATTTGTTCAACCAAGAAACATTTTACTTTTAAATAATATGGTTCACAAAAATGTTAAGACCACTGGACAATTTCGAATTACTGTTTTCAAGTCCAGGCAAAACTAACAAGATGAACGTATTTCTTAGTAAGTACCATTCCCAGTTTTTTTAGAAACTAAGTTAACGAACACACCTCTTTAGAAAACAGGGACAAATGTTTATGTAATGAAGATCAAAGTAACCAAAATTTCGGAGTATGAAAAAACTGGTAAGATTAAATTTTAAAACTCTCTCATATCACATATTTACCATTTCCACATATGGTTTCATTTCCCAAGCTTGTGTATTAGTGTTGTCTATTATAACTGGAGATCTCCCCTGATTGATAGCTTGTTTTGCTGAAATAAAAAGTATATTTAAAAAACAAAAACAAAAACCAGAGAACTATTAGATTAAAATATACAAAATAAAACTTTAACATTCATTATTAAGAAATTTTCTACACCTCTGTACTTAAAACTAAAACTATGCAATCTCTTGAGTTAGTGCAGTTAAAAAAATAAATAAATAAAGGACCCTACTACATTAAAAGGGAATTAAGAGATAAAATCACAGGCAATGTGTATTCTCTGGATCAGATGCTGGTTTTGACAATGACATTTGGGGAAAAATATTTTCTTGAATTCACAGCTAAGGAAGCCTTCAGTCTAGAGCTAACTTTGACTTACAGGAAATGTAAGAACAAGTTACTTTGAACACAGTCTGAGTATGAAAAGAGGTGAGCATTTACTGACATGGAAAGATGAAGACTGTTAACTGAAAATGGCAAATTATAACACAGTACCTAAGTATGACCTTATTTTGGTCAAAATATAGAGATCTGGGAAGAGTTACTAAATATCAAAAGTGGTCATCTGTGGGTAACGGGAATATTAGCCATCTATGCTTATCTGTATTTTCCAATGTTCTACAATTATAAATAATGTTTCTAAATAAGAAACTTGTACCACGTAGCTAAGTACCACAGTTCAAATGACTTTGTAAGTATTTTTTAGGACTAGAATTCTCAAATTAGGAGCTGGGATCACATGGAAATTTTCTAAACTACATCTTCCTGTCTCTTTGGCATCTCTTCCCCATGAGGTAAGAATCACTGCCACAGAGAGCCACTGTTAAAAACAGGAGTGTGTGTACCCCTAAATGTAAATAGACAAGAAACATAATTAAGAACCTACAATAAAATTTAAAAGGCTGAGGCAAAAGGCAATGATAAAGAAGTTTTGTTGGGACTTAGAACTCAAAACACTAAGTTCTACATAATGAAAACACTTATACAGACGTCTAAGGGCAGACAGAATTCTAATGGTTAATTAAGTAATAATGACTATGGTAGAATATATATTTGGGAGAAGATATCTCTAAATACCAAAAGAAATTCAGAATTTGGGTCATACATAGGATATCAAGATACTATAATCTTACATTGCTCTATCCCCAATCATAAATGGTGATCAAATCTTTCATTAAAAAAAAAAACTTACTAAACTAATCCTCTTAATGTCTAATAGTTAGGCTGGCACCTCCAAGGAGTTATATTCTAAAAGAGAAGCTTAATAATCAAATTAAACCTCTGATTTGCAGGAATGGGGAAATTATCCTCTTTCCCTGAAAAATCATGCAATATCACATTCCAGTGTATTCCAGGAGGAAAGAGTTCCTAAGTAAGTAATGTCTGAATACCCTAATACAGTCATTTCTTAAAATAACCACCATACTCTTAAGAAACAGAATGACAGCTTGGGGAGGTTTTTAATTTACAGGTGGTCTAACATGAATTTAGATTCTTCTAATAATACACATGAAGCAGAGATTCCCAGAATGGTAACTAGCATTTAAGTGTTCAATAAACATCTGTTAAAAAAAGAAATTTAGTCCTAAGTCATGCTTATAATTTTCAAAATGTTTTTCATTTTGAAACTCAAACTGAAAATCAATTTCATTTTGAAACTTAATTTGAAAATCAAAAATTTTCAAAATTAGCAAATGATTGCTAGTTATTACCTTGAAAAAATTTATGCTATACTGATGATAAAACCAGCAGTGTATCTAAATACCATTTTTTATTCAGCAAGTATAACTTGCATTAACATTTTAATGTAATATTCTAGACTGGTATTACAAAGAGCAAAAATGTCCCATACAAATAAATTTCATAGTCCACCAAAGATATACTGTCTCTGCCCAATGCCTTTAATTCATTCCATTCATCATCTACTACTATTCTTCTTAACTTTAGTCCAGTAACTCCAGTTTTTCAGAATTGCAATACCATCATTACTTGATTTACACAGTAATGTTTTGTGGCATAACGTTCTGTGGAGATTCCCAGAGTGTTACAGAACCAATACTAGGAAACAATCTTAAACTCAAACTTATTTCACATTAAACTTTTTACTCGAAAATACCCTCACTGAATTTCCTTACTGTGAAAATTGTGAAAAGCATTCATCCTCTTTTTCCTGTATATACTGTACTTCAGGACAACACTAGTTGCTATTTCTAGGTGGGAAGTTCTTCATTACAGAAGAATTCTAGCATGGAAGAATGTTAGACCTAGAAAATCACCATTTATCTACCTTTAATGAAAACTCTCATTTAGGAAACAATTCACTGTTGGATAAAACCAACACTATCCAACACTGTTGGACAGACATAAGGTTGATAGGGAATTTGATAATGGAAGGAGTAGGCTGTTCCTTGGAAGCTATTAATCAATCTTAGTATCACTAAAACTGGGACAACCAGAAATACACTTATCAAAAAAATAAGCTGAACCTAGTAAGTCCTCCTGTCTAGAACAAACTTCTATTTAAGGAAATACAGGAGAACAGGTTAAATAGTTACCACAAGGAAGCAACCAGACAACTACAAAATACGGGACATTCTATAGGACAACCAACCAACTTCTAAAACAAATTAATGTTAAAAAGGCAAAATGGGAATAAAAAGAGGAAAGAGATTGATAAACTTAAAAGAGATTAATAAACTTAAAACTAAAATTAAATAAAAAATAAAATTAACACAAACCATAAGAGACTCCTAACCTCACAAAACAAACTGAGGGTTACTGGGGGGTGGGAGGGTAGGGATAGGGTGGATGGGTTATGGACATTGGGGAGGGTTTGTGCTTTGGTGAATGCTGTGAAAGATGTAAGCCTGATGATTCACAGACCTGTACCCCTTGGGCAAAGAATAAAAATAAAATTAAAAAAAATTAAAATTAAAAGAGATTAAAAAAATAAAATTAAAAGAGATTAATAAACTTAAAACTAAATGTACTACCAGGACTTGGCATGTATCCTGATTCAAAGAGAACAACTGTAAAAAAATATTTAAGATGAGGAAATTTCATTACAGGCTAGGTATTATATGATGTCAAGGAATTGTTTTGTTTTTTGGTGTGGTTTTTTTTTTTTAGGTGTGATGATGGCACTGCAATTAAATAAGTTGCCATTAAGTAAGAAAAAGGTTAATTTGAAATGCAGGATGTCTGAGGTCTAAAATCTGCTTTAAAAACCTTATCAAATAAAAAAAGGAGGAGGAATTAAAATAAAAAAGATAAAGCCAGTAAGGCAAAATCTTGATAATTGATAATTCTGAGCGATGGGAGGTATAGGAATCACTGTAATCTGAGTTAGATTTAAATTTTTTTGCAATAAAAACAATTTATGTAATCATTAATACACTCTTCATCTTTTAAAAAAGAAATCAACATACCTTAGTTCTAGATCAAAAGTTTTCAATCCTGACTGCAACATTAGAATATCTGGGTAACTTTCCCAAAAAATACTGGTGTTTAGATCCACTTCAAACCACCTAAACCAGAATCTCTGGGGCAAAGATTTGGGCATAAGTCTTTTTAAAAGGTCCCTAGGTGACTCAAATGCACAGTCAATTCCGGAATGAGAAAAAACTGAGTGACATGTTTCTAAAAAATGTATTAAGCAGATTTTTGGAGAGTAATGTCAATGGGAAAACTTTAATATTCATGGGCATTATATTAAGCCTTAGAAAACATTAGCATTACTCTTAGGGAAATACCTTTTGAGAATATACAATAGTATGAAGAGTTCTTTGAATTTATTCATGAGGTATAAAATAAAAGCTATCAAAATATCCCACACCTCTATTTTACCAGCTTGTATCACTACACTATTTAAAATTTACAAAAAATACCCATCTAAATCCTCTAATTTAACAACCTTGATCAAGTAAGGCAAGTATAAACATCATGGCTTCCAACAGATGAAAAAATTGGTCTCAAAGTTATTTAAATGGCTTGCCAAAATCATTCAGCTAGTAAAAGTCAAGTTGAGAATAAAAACTCAAGTCTTCCGACTCCTAGCCAAATATTCCATCCCAAAGACTTGGCCCAAAACAAACCTCTGTTCTGATTCCAGTCATGGGCATCACCAAGTTGATTAACATTATACCTGTACCCATCTTGATGGTGAAAATAGTCATCAGTGCTGAATACAATGCCATCACGACTCTGACCAAGCAGAATTCTGTTAATGAAAGAAATCACAAGGTGCCATTTATAAAATCCATAACCATCAAAAATAAGCCACAAAGGAAAGGTTATTAAATGAATCTCTGGTACTTACCTGTAAATATATTGCAAATCAAACAGCACAGGAGCTGAACCTTAAAAAGTTTTCAGATTTCAAATATCACTTCACACTTAAATCTACACAATTACAACCAGTAAAAAAAAATTTTAGGTGGCATTTGTACTAAGTGGCATTTGTATTGCCACTTTTAAAAAACCACTCTTCAACCAATCCCAAAATATGACAACTATTATCCATGTTTTAACTTTAGTGAATTTGTATGTGGTGTCTAAAATTGCCTAAATTTATTAGTGCAATAAGTAACCTAAAAGGCAAGTAAGCCTAAGCAAGCAATTCATCTACGGAAAACTCTATTTGACCTATGATAGCTTTACCAAACCCATTTCCACAAAGCACAAACATATATGACCTAAAAGTGGAAGTCAGAAATAGCTTGAGACTTCAAGTTGCGAAATAACCTATGATCCTCCAAAGTATAATCAAACTTTAAAATTAAGAGATTATATCCCTAAATGAAGTCAATTGTTAAACACTTAAAGAACACACTCTTAACGATGTCAATGATAATCAAACTTCATTCTCACAATATGATACCACCTTAAATTTCTAAGCACAGGGGGTGCCTAAGTGTCTCAGTTGTTAAGCATCTACCTTCTGCTCAGGTCATGATCCCAAGGTCCTAGAATCAAGCCTTATGTCTGGCTCCCTGCTCAGTGGGAAGCCTGCTTCCTCCTCTCTCTCTGCCTGCCTCTCTGCCTACTTGTGATCTCTCTGTGTGTCGATTAAATGAATAAAATCTTAAAAAAAAAAAAAGAATACAAGTGTACTGTCATGGGACGATTCAAGAATACATACCTAATTCAAAAGAATAAGAAGGACTTTGACTATTAAATAAACAAAGCTCTCCTTTCCTCAGTTTATTATAAAATTGTATACAGGCATACCTCAGAGATATTGCAGGTTCAGTATCAGACCACCACAATAAAGTATCACAATAAAGGAAGTAAAAAATAATTTTTTCGTTTCCCAGTGCATAAAAGTTATTACTAAAAAAACAATGTATACACCTTAATTCAAAAATATTTTATTGCTAAAAAATGCTAACCATCATCTGAGCTTTCAACAAGTTGTAATCTTTTTGCTGGCAGAGGGTCTTGCCTCGGTGTTGATGTAGGCTGACTGATCAGGGTGGTAGGTGCTGAAGGCTGGGGTGACTGTGGCAATTCCCTAAAATAGAACAATGAAGTTTACCCCATCCACTGACTCTTCCTTTCCTAAACAATTTCTTTGTGACATGTGATGCTGTTTGACAGCATTTTACTCACAAGAAAACATCCTTGAAAATCAGAGTTAATCTGATTAACTGCTGCCATTGCTTTAGCAACTAAAGTTTATGGAATATTCGAAATCTTTTGTTGTCATTTCAACAATCTTTACAGCATGTTCACTAGTGGACTTCATCTCAAGAAACCTTTCTTTGTTATCTGTAATCAACTCATCTGTTCAAGCTTGATGATGAGATTGCAGTAATACAGTCCCATCTTCAGGCTCCATTTCTAATTCTAGTTCTCTTGCTGTTTCCACCACATCTACAGTTGTCTCCTCCACTGAAGTCTTGAACCCCTCAAAGTAGTCCATGAGGCTGGCATCAATCTCTAACCTTCTCTTCACTTTAATATTTTGCCCTCATCCTATGAATCCATGAATATTCTTAAAAGCATCTAGAATGGTGACTCCTTTCCAGAAAGTTTTCAATTTACTTTGCCCAGATTCATCAAAGAATCACTATGCATGGCAGCTATAACCTTACAAAATGTATTTAATAGTAAGACTTGAAATTCAAAATTACTCCTTGATTCATGGGCTGAAGAATGAATGTTGTGGTAACAGGCATGAAAACAACATTAATCTTGTTCAACATCTCCACCAGAGCTTCTGGGTGACCAGGTGCATTGTCAGTGAGCAGTAATATTTTGAAAGGACTGTTTTCTTCTGAGCCATAGGTCTCAACAGTGGGCTTCCAATATTCAGTGAACCATGCTATAAACAAATATGCTGTCATTTAGGCCTTGTTGTTCCATTTATAGAGCACAGGCAGAATACATTTAGCATTAATTCTTTAGAGCCCTAGGGTTTTCATAACGGTAAATGAGCACTGGCTTCAACTTAGTCACAAGCTGCATCAACCCCTGGGAAAAGTCAGCCTCTATTGAAGCTAAAGCATTGACTTCTCTTCCCTAGCTAGGAAAAGCCTACAGAGCAATTTATTCCAGAAGGCCATCTGTCTACACTGAATATCTCGGCTAGATCTTCACTAATTATCTCAGCTAGATATCTTGCTGCAGCTTCTACATCAGCACTTGCTGTTTTTCTTTGTACTTTTATGTTATAAAGACAGCTTCTTTCCTTAAATCTCATGAACCAACCTCTGCCAGCTTCAAACTTTTCTTCGGCAGCTTCCTCACCTCTCTTAGCCTTCAGAGAATTGCAGTTAGGGCTCTAGGTTGGGCTTTGGGTTAAGAGAATGTTGTAGGTGGTTTGATCTACTACCCATACTATTACAACTTTCTCCATACTAGCAGGCTGTTTTACTTTCCTATCATCTGTGTGTTCACTACCGTATCACTTTTAATTTCCTTCAAGAACCTTTCCTCGCACTCACAACTCAGCTGCCTGTTTGGCTCAAGAAGCCTAACCTGACTTTGAAATGCCTTCCTCACTAAGCTTAATCACTTCGAGCCTGTGATTTAAAGAGAGAGATGTGCAACTCCCCCTTTCACATGAACACTTTGAGGCCATCGTAGCATTATTTGTTGGTCTAATTTCAATATTGTTGTGTCTCAAGGAATAGGTAGGCCTGAAAATAGGGAGAGATGGTAGAATAAGAGGTTGGTGGAGCAATCAGAACACACATAATGCTTATCAATTAAGTTTGCCATCTTATTATATAGGCGCAGTTCATTGCACCCCAAAACAACTATAATTATAACATAAAAGATGACTGATCATGGATCACCATAACAAATATAACAATAAAAATGTTTGAAATATTGTGAGAATAATCAAGTGACATAAGGACACTATGTGTGCAAATGCTACTGGAAGAAAGGAGCCAAAAACTTGCTTGACACAGGGTTACCACAAACCTTCAATTTGTAAAAAGTGCAGTATCTATGAAGTGCAATTAAAAAAGTTATGCCTGTATGTTTTATAATAATAAAATTGCATATTCAAAATTTAAAAAAGATTTAAATATACATTTCCACTTACAGAATCACAGTTCAAATTATTTCAAGCAAAGCAAATGAAATTAGTTAAGCTGTTTGTTTGCGAGGCTAGAGTTGGATTTCTTTCTTAAGTCATCATAATTTTTCAAAAATGTGCTACCTAACATATTTGGCACCGTATGTGTTTATAGGATAACCCAGAATATAAAACTGCTACAGTATGAGGCAACACCTGGATGGGTCAGTCAGTTAAGTGTTTGACTCTTGATCTCAGCTCAGGCCTTGATCTCAGGGTTGTGAGTTCAAGCCTTGCACTGAAAAAAAAAAAATGCTACCGTATTAGCATTCCAGATCAAAGCTCAATCACCTAAAAAGATTCTGATCATAATCAACCTTAGGACAGCTAATTATATTTAATAGTACCAGAAAACTGATACCATCTTTCTTAGATACCCTGTTTTCATTTTTGCCATTCTATTACTTTATTAGCTGTGATTTTTCAGATGTTAGTAATATATCATACTACAAGAATACAGTAGCTTTTGTATCCAAGGAATGTTTTAACCTCAAAAAAGCTGGGGATGGAGGAGACGTGGAGCAAGAGGACGGGAGACAGTCCACCAATTTACATCATTAAACCAAGTACACATCAAACATGAATAAACCTTTATGAAGAACATCTTGAATATATATATCATAATTATAACAAATAATTTTAGCTTGGAGAGTGACTTTCTCCTTCCAGGCTATTCATACAGCTTTTTAAATTACCTGAATTATCTCAAACTATGAAGCTTTATTTTGGGGACTTATATTAAAAAAATACTTACAAAATCATTTTGGATATATCTGATGCCATACCAACCACCCAAATCAAAGATAAATTACTTAGGAATATTAGTATTTTCAAAATTCTGGTAGTCAGATTCTATTAAAACTCACACAAGTTAAGTAAGGTATTAAACTGAATTCTCCAAACATCAAAACTTAGAACTCTGAAAAATGAAATATCTAATAAAAAAAATCAGGTATGGGCCCACTCGCTACTTGATTTGTATTTTCTCAGAATGCCTATCTTTTTGAAAATTTATTATATGACACATACTTTATATATACATATATATCTATGACCCCATTTGATATTCATAACAACCTTGCTAATTTGACATTTACAAATTCAGGAAAAAGAAAATGATTTCAGAAATCAGGCCACCAGAGTTATACAGCTCCATAGGAGAGCCAAAAACAATGACTCCTGGTATTTCACCCTTAAATAATCCCTTCCTCTTGAGTGTGGGTGGGAGTCAGTGACTAGCTTCTAGCTAATAGAATCTGGCAGTTGACAGAATGTCACTTCTGAGATTAGATTACAGGGGGGAAAAAAAAGTGGCTTCTGTTTTGGGCTCAGAGCTGGTTCACTTTGTCTCTCACACTGTGTGCGGAGAGCCAGAACCAAGGGAGGTCTCCAGCCTATATACAGCCAGCAACTAACCGAGGCCCTAGACCTAACAGTTCTCAAGGAACTAAGTCTTGACAACCTCAAGAGACATCTTCCAAGCAGACCCACCCCAAAATAACCCTTCACACCAAAACACAGCCCTAGGCAACACCTTAATCACATCATTATTAAAGACCTTGACCCAGAGGCACCAAGATAACGCAGACGCCTGTCCTTTAGAAACTGTGAGGTGATAAATGTTTGTTGCTTTAACTCAGTTTTTAATAAAGTAATTTGTACACAGCCAGATAACTAATGCAGTCCGGGCTTATAATTCTTCACTGAAGAAAGAAGTGAATCCTGTTCCCTAATCCTGTTTTGAGAACCCTATTTTCCCAAATGGCCTATTATGAGAGTTAATTTTCAGTTTTTTATTTTTTCATACTTTATTTTTTTTATTTTTTTTTTTTTTAAAGATTTTATTTATTTATTTGACACAGAGAGAGAGATCACAAATAGGCAGAGAGGCAGGCAGAGAGACAGGGGGAGGAGGAAGCAGGCTCCCTGCTGAGCAGAGAGCCCGATGCGGGCCTCGATCCCAGGACGCTGAGATCATGACCTGAGCCGAAAGCAGAGGCTTTAACCCACTGAGCCACCCAGGCGCCCTCATACTTTATTTTTACAATTTCTAAGAACAGTACACTATTTTAATACATCCATGAGCAGTTACAAGAGAAGTGCTTTTCCTAAAAAAATCTTACAGGAACTGGCACTTCATGAACCCGTTACCTCCTTATTTACTAAGTGGCCCTGCATACCCCATCCCAAAATCACTTTACTGGGGCACTTCACTCTCTAAGCATTGCTTAAATTAAAAGTAGAGATCTACATAAAGAAAGGTCAATCTTTCCTCTGGAGTTTAAACTGAAATCTTCTCCAAAAGCATGGAGGAAAAAAAAATCTCTTTCCATCTCTCATTAAACTGTAATTTCTTATGGTTGCTAAAACAAATTACCACAAATTTGGTGGTTTAAAACAACATACATTTATTGTATTATAGTTCTGAAGGTCAGAAGTCTGAAATCAGTTCTACTGCACTAAAATCAAGGTATGGGTAGGCTGGCATTCCTCTAGGAAGCTCCAAAGGAGAATCTGTTTCCTTGCCAAATTTTCCAGCTTCTAAAAGCCACCTGAATATTTGGGCTCATGGTCCCTTCCTCCATCTTCAAAACCAGCAGTGTAACATCTTCTCTCCTCTCTGAAATGCTTCTGATCAACTCTCAACATTTCGCTAATAATGAAATTAGTGACCTGTTTCTGAAAATACATTCACTCATTGATGAAATCAGTACAGAAGAAATGCATATTAACTAAAATATTTTAGGTCCACCCTTTCTTCTCATATGAACAGGGTGTATGAATCTAGCAAAATCTATAACCCAGACTCCTAAGAATGACACCCAAGACTTGATCCCTGTTATGCTTCTGTGTCCAGTCACAGACTCAAAGCATCCTGTTTATCTGATGCCAATTACAAATGGTAATAAAATTCCACAGCTGAATAAAATTGCTGAATTCTGCCTGAAATGAACCTTTCATCAAAGCGCTATCGGTTTGCCTAAAAGGACAAAAAGCTAGAACTTCCACATACCTACAAAGGTGTATGAACTGTTTTGCACTAGCTTACTCATAAATATTTAAAGTCTATACTTGCATTAGAATTTAACCTAAAACTTATTTCATTAAAATCTGTTAACAAATTTGTGGGTAAACAATTAAGTAAAAACTTACTAATGACAAGTACTATATGAGTTCAGAAGGATTACGGAGGACTGAGATGATAAACCAAAAACCTCAAAAAGCAGAGGTGTTTGAGAGAACCTCTGAATAAGTAAAGTCCTCAGAACAATGAATGAACAAGTATTATGTCTCCTGCAGGGGAGGGTAGGTTCTGGAACAAGTACAGAAGGGCGTGAAGACAAAGAGGTGGGTAAGGACTAAATTAAGGAAGAAGAGGACTTGAATACTACCCCCAAAGAATTTGAATTTTAACCTTAATACTAAACAATGCTATCGTTTAATTTAGTGTGCCAAATCAGCCCAACTTTGATCTACCAAATCTTTACTCCTTTCTTTCTTCAAAGCTCATTTTGAAAGCTACCTCCTATATAAAGCCATTCCCAACCACAGAATATCTGGCTTTCTATCCAATCCCAACCAATCAATCTTACTTCATTCAAAATGTGGTGACTTAAACAGGTACTCCCACTTCTTTAAACAAGCTCCTGAAAGTCAGGAGACAGGTCATGCATACCACAAATACTAAAGTGAAGGAACAGGGAAGAATCAAGCTATCATTTATATCTCTAGTCTGACCTCCTACCAGTTCTTATAACTTCTCCCAAGTCCTCTAACCCGAACTTACTCTCTTAAGCCTCTGCTCCTTCTGTGAAATGAAAGTAACACAACCCATCTTACAAGATTTTTATATGTGAAAATACTCTGTAAACTGAAATCATGATACAAATGGTAGTTACTACTATAGCTTCCATTCTTATACATTTGATTCCTCAAAAATATGTATTATAATCACCTCTATCGTCTTCCACTACAATTTCGTCGTCTTGAAATTCTACTGCAATACCACTACTTCATTCATCTTCAGTTTCAACATACCCCAATGTTGTTCCAAATCTAATCTTTCTTTCTTACACTTATTCTATACCCACACATAGTCAGATGACCCTAGCTAGGAGATTCCTTCACACAATTTCCAAATTTCAACTATTTCTTTCCTCTGACACTATATTCTAAATCTAGAATATAGTTGAGCTAAAGTTTGTGAGACTTCACTCTTAATTTCCGCTCTTTCTAAAGAGTTGAAATTTCACCCTCTCTACAAAATCTTCATTAAAATAAGAATGGGGCGCCTGGTTAGCTTGGTTGGTTAAGCGTCCACCTTCAACTCAGGTCATGATGGGCGATCCCACACCCCCCCCTCTAGTCAGGCTTCCTGTTCAGCAGGAGTCTGCTTCTCCCTACGGCTGCTCATGCTCTCTCACGCGCTCTAACTAAATAAAAAAAAAAAAATTTGTAAGATTTTATTTATCAGAAAGAGAGNGGGGCGCCTGGTTAGCTTGGTTGGTTAAGCGTCCACCTTCAACTCAGGTCATGATGGGCGATCCCACACCCCCCCCTCTAGTCAGGCTTCCTGTTCAGCAGGAGTCTGCTTCTCCCTACGGCTGCTCATGCTCTCTCACGCGCTCTAACTAAATAAAAAAAAAAAAAATTTGTAAGATTTTATTTATCAGAAAGAGAGCGCAAGCACACATACAGGCAGGGGGAAATGGCAGGCAGAGGGAGAAGCAGGCTCCCCATAGAGCAAGGAGCCCAAAGCAGCACTCGATCCCATGACCTTGGGATCATGACCTGAGCAGAAGGCAGATGCTTAACTGACTGAGCCACCCAAGTGTCCCAATAATAAAAATAAAAAGTCTTAAAAAAAATAAGAAGAATCAAAATGCAAAGACCTAAATTTAAATTCATTTACAAAGATCACAGATTACAATCTAGCTTGAAATGTATCGTAAATTTAATCTTTCTTTAATTTATTGCTTTTGAAGAAACTTGTGTTTAGACTGTTCTGCAAGTAAATATAAAACGTTTACATAATGGTTCTTTGGACTTTTTTATCTTCGTTGGAAGACATCAATTTTCTTTTCCTCCTGATCTGGCATAAATCTTGAGTCATCCCACAAAAACTGCAAAGAATCTGTATTGCTTTTCTCTGTACTATTTTTCACAACTGCACAAATGAATTCAAGGGCATCAATATTCTTTTTTTAAAAATGCAAACAAAAATAGGAATTTGAAACATTGTCATACAATAAAAACATAACCAGTTCTAACTCCATTTAACTCAGGTACAGCTCACTTCAGACTCCTTAAAGATATAAAAAAAAGTTTCCTCTGCCAATCGAAGGTATCAACACAGCACAGTGCTGAAAACTGACACCTCCTTTTCCTTGGTTTATCTCATTTGCTTCTCATAATTATTCCAGAAAAATAAGTATTACCATTTCTATTAACAGACAGCAAAACTTGTCCAAGGCCATAAAGTTTGAAATAACTGGGTTAAAAGCCCAAATCTTCCAACCCTGAGTCCAGCTATTCCTGGATAGCTGACTTAAAAAGGACGGACGGTACAGTTCTCAAATAGCATTTACTTACATCACTGTCATAATTATACCTGGTGTATCTATTTTTAAAAGCCTTAGAAGAATTTTTATATCCCATTTCTTCTTTCCTCCATCAGAAAACATCTTTTTAAATATTTACTGTCAGATGTCATTCTCGAGTGTAACAAATTAAAGATTTTCTACTAGAAACATGAAGGCATTTGTCACTGATTACTACTATCACCTAGGAATTTTAACTAATGAATTACCAAGCATTCACTTGGTATCCTTTACTCACCGAGACAACGTTGTTTTCCCAGAACCAGGCAAACCTCTTAAAAGAATAAGTAACTTCTGCAATTTATTTAACTTTTCCTCTTGAAACTGCTGGTTCTTAAGCCTGTCTGTTCCATTATGCTTGTCCATAGAAGGATCTTTCCAGCATCCTTCCCTGGTTTCACAGAAACCATTACTCACATATCCAACTTGCACACTGTAGACATTTGCAGAATGATCTCTACTGGGATTCTCACTACAGTCAATATAGTCATTGTTCTGATCAAAAGTCAAACAATTCCAGTTAATGTGACAACTATTTAGATAATACCCATTTTGATGCGGAGACCCATCTGGAGCATGGAAAATATTTGATGGTGGATTTGGTGGAGCACTGAATCTTTGCATATTTAAATGATAGTTAAAACTGGGAGGAGCAGGACATTGGGGTACTATAAAAGAATGCATTGATTGGCATTCAGGCCTGAAGGAAGTTAAGGAATCGTCAAAAAATGCAGGTACTACTTGTCCATTACAAGGATATTTGCCTGGCTCATTCTCCACGTGCTGTTGGTAACTACAATGTGACTGAAAAACACTAATATCTCTTTCCTTTACTTCAGATTTTAACAGCTCATTATTATGGTCCTGATAATACATAGTAAGTTTTTCTTCAGAGGGCTCGGGTTCTTTATAACTGCCTTCCAAATTATCTTTTTCATTTTCAAGCTCCTCAATTTCCTTGTAAAACTGGAATAATTCATTGTCAAGCTCTGATTTTTTGGAGTTGAATTTCTGTTTCTGTTCTTGTCTTCCTTTGCCATCTATACCACTGCTTGCATCTGAGCGATTTCTCCTTTCATTATATTTCTTCTTCTCAGGGGGTTTGTAAATGGGTCCTATAAATGCTTTACTTGTGCTATATATCTCATCATCTGTGGATATCAATGCAGGAGTTGCATCCTGTAAAATCTGTGGATCAACAGATTCAATAACATCTGATCTGTTATTGCCAGGCATCTCATCATGCACAGGTTTCACAGAGTTTGTAGTTTTGGTTTTGTCCTCCTGAGGATAACTATGTTCTTTGACATCAACAATGGTCACAGGGACCCAATCGTTCCCAGTTTTCTCTTGGGTCCTGTGAAAATTAGAACTACCATGATGAGAAAAAACATAAGACTCTTCAGCTGACTTCAATCTTTTATAGCATGGTTCACCTGTTAGTTCTTCACCATGACCCAAGGATTTCGCTTCAATTTCACCATAAGGCATCTGAGAAGCAAATAAATCATGTAATTAATAGCTAATACTTTAAAAAACCTAAACAAAAGTTTTCAGAAACAAAACAGAAAAGACATTTAAATGGTAAATTTTCCCAAAACACAAAAATTACAAAATTGTAATTTTATAACCACTTACTATTTAAGTACTGTTATAACATAATGATTTAGGGGAGGTGCCTCACTGAAGGTAAATAAATATCTTTTTTTTAAAAAAAAGATATATCTCATGGGGCGCCTGGGTGGTTCAGTGGGTTAAGCCTCTGCCTTCAGCTCAGGTCATGATCCCAGGGTCCTGGGATCGAGCCCCGCATCGGGCTCTCTGCTCCGCAGTGAGCCTGCTTCTCCCTCTCCCCTCTGCTTGCCTCTCTGCCTACTTGTGATCTCTCTCTGTCAAATAAATAAATAAAATCTTAATAAATAAATAAATAAATAAGATGTATCTCACATTTAATCCAGATGAGGCATTTTTAAAAACAGATTTTATTTGTCAGAGAGACCACAAGCACGGGGAGCGGCAGGCAGAGGGAGAAGCAGGCTCCCTTCTGGGCAAGGAGCCCATGTTGGACTCCACCCCAGGACCTGATTATGACCTGAGCCCAAGGCAGACGATTACCCGACTGAGCCACCCAGGTATCCCTAAATGATGCATTTCTGAACTTAAAGAACTTGAAGAATTTAAGTAAGCTTGGAAAACTGAATCAATAATATAAACTTTGATGATATAGATACACAACTGTATATTAATATGGAGAGTAAATCTGCCAGCCAAACTGATACTTATCCAAACTGGTTTTGATAAATGTCTTCATATACTCTTCTTGTTTAAAACCACTATATCCTTCAGAATAAATGGATCTAGCTCCCAAACCTCAGCATCTCCTTAGCAATCAAACGTTAGATACTGAAATGCCAAACTTCACAGACCCTATTCTGTGAATAGTGTAAAAGTGTTTTCCAGATGGTGTACTGCATTATTTTAAAAGGAAAATAACTTCAGTTGCATTCAGAATAACTCAAATATTGTCATATTATGTTTAGAAATCTGGCAACTCCCCAAATCAACGCGTTCGTCTTTTCCACATGCTTGGTCAATCTCGAAGACAAATTCTGCTTCCCCTGAAAATTCTTAGGGGCCCTCAAACGTGGAATCACAAACGCTGTTTTGCTCACTACTTCATTCTGCCCGCTCTCTGGTATTCCTCCAACAGGACAGAACAAGAAAAGGGCAAAAAAAGACGATACCGGCAGCCCCGCACAAACTGAAAAAAAACACAACCGTAAAGAACACCGCCCTATCGGAAACGCCCCCGCCCCGCCTCCGACCACCTCTCAGCTTCTCATTTCCTCATTCGAAATATGATAAACGTCTCAAGGAACAGCAAGACGGTTGCATTAACAGAGCGTGGCCTACACACAGCCTGAGTCCCCTGGCCTCCTGACCTCCAAAGGTGGCCCGGGCAAAAGTGCGTCACCCAGCCTCTTTCTCCCAACGGAGACAGGTTCAGGCTCTGTCTAGGAATTCAAGAGATATCCTAGACTCAAAGGTTCACTCCGGGCTTCCACGTTTACGGCTAATCAAAAGGGTCCAGCCAAGAGCAGGCGAGCAGCCAAAAAACCCGAAAAACGTCACCACCACTACCCCACCCTTACTTAAAATGGGGTGTGTACTCACCTTACACTACATTGACTTTTACCTCCCAATAAAATCGTGGTCTAGAAAGACACGAACATCTGAAAAGGTGAAAGCAACGCGCAAACACCACCCCAAAACACAGAAGAACTAAAATCCAAGCCCTCAGCGTCTGGGAAACTGCACCGCCGTACGCAAGATGGCTGCCACCTCGCGGTTACCCCGGCAGGAATTACCGATTTGCGCTCGGCATTGTGGGAACTGAAGTCCAGCGTTCACACTGTGCCTGGTAACTTCCGCGCTCGGAGACTGGGTCTCCCAGAATCCATTGCGTGAAAGACGCAGTAGCTTTAACCAACGTAAACCCTAACTAGTTCCTCGATTTGGAGCTGGGAAGTTCTTTAGAACCATCAACTTTGGCCGAAAAAGGCAGCGACGTACTCTGGGATTCATCCGTAAAGGAAAAGAGAACGTGAGTGCCTGGCACCGTAAATACATAAGTCGCTGTCGGTGCATGCTCTTAAGACTTTCTAGAATACGAAAAATCAGGCTTTTCAAAGGGATCTCAGCATTTGGTATCATCACGTAGGCTCGCGTTTCTACGAAAAACCACTCAGTAATTTGAGGCTCACGTTTATCCGTGGAAACAATCCCTGTAGCAGAGCCTTAAGTACTTAAGAGAAAGTTATTTCGTATCGTATTTGTGTTGTGTTTTGTTTTGAGAAACAAAGACCAATTACTGAGCTTTCCCACTGAAAGGGTCGATTTGTGACAAGCGCTTAGTACAGCGACTGGTAAAAAAAGAACTTGACAATCCTCAGCTCAGAGTCCCATCTCTCCTCTCACCACTTCCCCACGCACTCTAAGCCCGCTCTCTCCCCTGCATTCTTTCCTGCCACTACAAGTAAACTGCTAACGTCTTTGTATTGGAATATATCTTTCTGTTGAGGTAGTTTCTAATTTATAAATATAAGAGTTAAAATCACTGTGGAATATTTGCATTTGATTATTTAACAGCTTTATGACCAAGAGGGTTTTAGGCTTATGACCAAGCAATCCATCCCTTTACAAAGAAAGACTGTTCCTCAAATACAAATTCCTACATCAACCTTTGATGTTTCCTCGTGCTTAGATCCAAGTTATGCATCCTCGATGGAAACAACCACGTAAGTGAAGTTGTGTCTTTTGGAGATTCAGGATGTCTGTCCACCACAAGGTGATATTGATCTTTATCACCTTATCAAGGTGTTTTCCGGGTTCTCCACTGTTTATTTTATTCCTTGCAACTAATAAACAATCTATGAAGAGCTACTTTGAGACCAAGCAAATGCCTTGCTCCTAATCAAACTCTACCTTGTGGTTCAATCTCCATTGGATGATCCTTCCTGCAACCGATCTTTACAGTGAGGGTTACAAACTAGCTTCCTCCCCCCCATTTCCTTCAAGCCCTCCACATTTATTAGTGATAATGCTACTATAAAGAAGAGTTCTCCTTTTTTACTATCAGCATGAATTTATGTTTTCCTTTTTGTTCAAGAAGTCTATAAAAAAATCCATTACTGTCTTTTATTATTTATTTATTTAGTTAGATGTATTAGACTATTTTGAGGATAGTTTTAGATTCACAGAAGAACTGAGTAGTCATAGTACACAGTTCCCATTTACCACACCCGCCCAACCACAGGTTTCCCCTATTATTAACCTCTTTATTAAAATACATTGTTATACTGAGGGTTACTGGGGGGTGGGAGGGTAGGGGTAGGGTGGATGGGTTATGGACATTGGGGGGGAGGTGTTGTGCTTTGATGAATGCTGTGAAAGGTGTAAGCCTGTTGATTCACAGACCTGTACCCCTGGGGCAAATAAAAATAAATAAATAAATGATTGAAAACAGGAAAAAAAAAGATTTCTCTACTAAAAAAGAACAAAACATTGTTATAATTAGTGAACCAAATATTGACACATTCACATGAATTACAGTCCATAGTTATTTAGATTTCTTTAATTTTTACCTAATCTCCTTTCTGTTCCAATATCCCTTCCAGGATACCATATTACATGTAGTTGGCATTTCTCTCTAGGCTCTTCTTGGCTGTGACGGTTTTTCAGACTCTGCTTGTTTTTGATGACCTTGACGATTTTGGGGAAAACTGGTGGATTTCTTGTAGAATGCCCTTCTACTGGAATTTATTTATCTGATGTTTTCCCATGATTAGACTGGGGTTATTTGTTTTTGAGGGGAAGACCACAGAGGTAAAGTGACACTTTCATCACAGAATAGCAGGAGTACATACTCTCGACCTAATTTATGATTGTTTATGTTAAGCTTGATCACCTGGCTAACACAGTTTTTCAGATTTCTCCATTGTAAAGTGACTCTTTTTCCCCCAGTCCATACTGTACCCCTTGGAAGGAAGTCACTGTGCACAGTGCACATTTGTGGTTGTTAATCTCACTCTCCCTTAGAGTATTTAATTTATTGGGAATTGTTCCACTTGGGATATTGTTCTCTTCTTCCCCATTCTTACTTGTGGCTCGAATCATCAGATTTGGCTGGCTCCAGGTTGATTCCCTTTGACTTGAATGTTGAACACTTTCTTACTTTTGTGGCACAATAATTTTCCAGGCTTATCTTGTACATTTGTTACTCTTATCCTGGAGTCAACAGTTTCTCCAAAAGCTTTGGTTTCTTTTGTTTTTTACTAGAGAATGGTATTTAGAAGCTAAGACCTTAAAACTAAGTGTGCTTATTGATATTGGGGTGTTAACTGCTTTTAGGCTGTCTCAGTAGACAAAGGTGAGGGAAAAGGGAATATATATATTTCCATTTAAGAAATCATGAATATTGATACATTCCAATCCATTTCCTCACTATTCTGTTGTCTTCCCCATTTCATATTTGTATTTGCCTTCGTTAACAGTGAGATCTTTGTTTCCTAACAGCAATGTTTACTTACTTGCCTAATCCTACACTGCACATAAAATAGTTTCAAAATTGTTACATTCATAATATTACAAAAGCAAACCTACTAGAAGGGGTTCAAGCCTTGTTCGTAGTTTCCCCCCCTAGATTGGGAGTTGAAAGTCAAAGTACTATGTGCAAAAATAACTTGAATTGGTTCTCACACCTTACACTATCCTGCTTCAGTGGGTTTCTGTTAGTCATTTGAAATACACATGAATTCACTTGTTTCTATTTCTAGTTTTAGTTTATTTTTCCTCCCATTATTGATAATTTCATTTTACTTTTGGAATATGTAGGATAATATGCTTCTAAAAATCTAAATCATACAAAAAAAGTATAATCAGAGAAATATCACACTCTCCTGTATCTCTTGAACCCTTCTTACTACCACCCTTTATATGTATACAATTTTATTGTTTTTTTTAAAAGATTTTGTTTTTATTTATTTGTCAGAGAGAGAGCACAAGCTGGCAGAGTGGCAGGCAGAGCCAGAGAGAGAAGCAGGCTCCCCGCTGAGCAAGGAGCCTGATGCGGGACTCGATCCCAGGACCCTGGGATCATGACCTGAGCTGAAGAACTGAGCCACCCAGGTGTCCCTGTTTTTTGGGGTTTTTTTGTTTGTTTGTTTGTTTTTGATGTATCCTTCCTGTGTTTCTCTTTGTAAAAATAAGTCGATAAATGTTTTCTTCTTTCTGGTTTCTTACTGCAAAGTGACCATACCATACCTGCTGTTTTGCATTTTGCTTTTTCAATTAACAATATCTTCTAGAGATCATTTTGCATCGATTTATAGAGATCATCTTCATTCTTTTTTTTTTTAACAGCTGCATAACACTCCATTATGTAGATGTACTATAGTTATTTACTTAAAATCTGATGCTTGGAATATTTAGGTAGTATCCAACATTTTGCAAATATAAATAATGCTGCAATAAGTAACCCTGTGTATTTATATTTTAAGAGAACTATCTTTAGAGTAAACTTCCAAAAGTGGGATTCTTAGATCAAAAGGTAAATCAATATATACTACATATGTCAAATTCTCTTTCATAGAGATTATAGCATTTTGCATGCCCACCAGCAATTTATGGAAGTGCAGTTTACCTGGACTTTTGACAATGTAATGAGTGAGAAATGGCGTGTCAGTGTAGTTTTAATTTGCATTTTTCTTATTATAAGTTAGGGAGATTTTTGTATCTTTTCTATGGATTGTTGACTTTGGTTCATGTTTTATTTTTTTTTTTAGTCTTTTTTTACTCAATTTAAAAATGTCTTTACATATTAGGGATATTAGCCCTTTATCTGGCCTATTTCTCACAATAATTTCTGATTTCTGTGTGTATTAATGTGTGCTTGGGTTCCTCCCCCATGTAAATTTTTTTTTTTTTTTTTTGGCAATACTCATCACGCCTTTATTACATCTGGATTTTAAGTCATAGCCAGAAAACCTATACAGACATGCAGGTTAAGAGGAACTTACTCAGGCTTTTTGCTAGCTCTCCAATCCATTTGGAGTTTATAGTTATATATGGTATAGGAAATGAATTTCTGATTTTTCCCTAACATGATATATTAAATAGTCCCATCTTTGTTTCAGTGGTTTGAGATACCACTTTTATCATATATTAAATGTCCACAGAAGCATGAATTTTCTGCTTTATTCAAATAGTCTTTCGGTCTGTTTATGTACCAGTACTACACTTTTAATTGTATCTTGTAGGGTTTATCCACCCCACTTCCCAGTAGCTCTTTTTAGTAATTTCCTAGCTATGCTTAAGCGTTTATTTTCCCATGTAAACTTATAGTATCAACTTACTAGCTCTAACCTTTTGGTATTTTTTAAGTTGGGATTGCACTCTATTCATAAATTAGCTTGAAGAAGAACTGATATATGGATAATATTGACACATCCTGAGAATAGCTATCTCTCTATGTGTTCAAGTCAATTTTTGTGTCAGGAATTTATAGTTTCCTTCACATAGGTTTTGAACATTTATTAATTTTATTCCCAAGTATTTTATCTTTTGAGTTACTATTATAAATGATACATTCTTTTTTTCTTTCATGAGAGCTACTAACTGGTTATTATTTATCTAAGTTAAGGCTGTTATTTTTCATATTAATTTCATATCCTGCTACCTTACTGAAATTTTTTGTTATTTGAGGTAGTTTAGTATTGATTCCTAGGATTTAACAGGTATGATATAATGTTAGCTGTAAACAGTGGTCGTTTTTTTTCTTCTTCTTTTTCAGTTCTTATACCTCTAACCAGTTTCTCTTGTGTAATTACATTGGCTAATACTTCTAGCACAATATAGTAATGGAAATAGTAATCATGTTCGCCTTATTCCTGACTTCAGTGGAAATGTCTTTAATTTTTCTCTATTAAATCATATATATATATGTATATGTATATGTATATGTATATATATGGCATATTAGAAGGTACCATCCAGGGGCGCCTGTGTGGCTCAGTCTGAGCCACCGGCTCAGGTCGTGGTCTCAGGGTCCTGGAATCGAGCCCCACATCAGGCTCCCCACTCAATTGGGAGTCTGCTTCTTCCTCTCCTTCTGTCACTCCCCCTGCTTGTGCTGTCTCTCTCAAATGAATAAGTAAAATATTTAAAGAAAAAAAATAATCCATCTGTTTCTATTTTTTCAGGAGCTTTAAATTAGGAATAAGTGTTGAATTTGTTAGTGTTTTTCAGCAATTGGACATATTAATATGGTGAATTATATTAATATTTCCTAATATTAAACCATACTTTCATATTTGATATAAGTCCCACTTGGTCATAATACGTTATTTTCTTAGTGTATTACTGGAGGTTATTCACTCTATTTAGGATTTTTGCCTTGGTATTTGTAAGTGATTTTGGTTTGTAATTTTTTTGGTCATATCATAATCAGGCTTAGGTAGCAAAGACTAGTCACCGATGAAGAAATTAGAAACAAAATAGACAAAATGGTTCAGAGTTCTACTTTCCCAGTCTCCTTTGATCTTCTTTCTCTGAACATCCTTTAATAAGACATATTTTGTTGTCTTCATATTTTTTGGTTCTTGTGGGCCTTCAGCTTTCTCATTAATAATGTTTATGAGTAAGGACTATCCTTGCGGTGCACCATCTTTGAACTTTCGCAATGTTCACATTGTTTATGCTGAATTATTTAAAGATAAACTACAGACAACTTACAACAGGTCACAAGCCAAGTCCCAGTTCATTTGTCCTGCCTGTCTCACTTGTATTGCCCTTCTCCCAAATAGACACTAGGAGACATTTTGTAAGTTAAGAAAACAATACATTTTTTTTACTTATTGTGCTCAGTGCACTTGTCCCTGAAAGTGACAGTGTGAGTAAATCCTAAACAGAGAAGCAAGGGAGGGCATTTTTCCCTAGCAGTGGTGATAGCAAGGAAGGTGGTAACAACACAGGTGTAATGAGGCCAAAACAGGGGCCAGCTAGCTTCTCAAGTTGGTCCAGGCCTTACAATGCCCACCGTTCAATCTTCTAACAAATATGTTCTCTGGTGATGGGCATTATTACCCCCACTTATCTTTCAGTCTCTCCTCACAGAAAAACCAAATTTTACAGAGGATATGCTGTGCCAGACTTCACACAAATAAGATGATACAAAGAAATGGAAGAAGAAATAAGCAATTCTTTTCAAACAAACTCTAAGGAAGCTCTTCTTAAAACTGTATTTCAACAAAACTTCATAAATTTTTATCCTATTCATAAAGAAAATCTGCATTTGACAGTTTCTCTAGAACAAGAAGTTTCAGGGGGTTGGCTAAAAATTTATTATTAAAATATTTTACAGTTTTACTTCATGGAATAAAATTAATCCCCACAATTTTTTGTGGATCTGGACATGAAACCATTTATGTTTCTAATCAGGAGTTGCAGAAATAACATTTCTCTTAGCTCTTTAGTCCCACGGTCATTGGAAAATATACCTTGTAGGCAATTTTTCAGAGCAACTAGTCAATATATTTGCTTTTTAAAAAAATATGTAGCTTCAATAAAACCTCATATATGACTTCCCGGCTTCACTAATTTTCCATCAGTGGTGTGATTTATTGATTTTTCCATTATAAATATTTGTAGTTACCATGCAGTAAAATTTATTTTTAAAAATAATGACATTTCATTACATAAGGATGATATTTATTATTTTTAGAACCTACAAATGCAGAAGCCAAATTTATTTTTTAACTCAAGCACTGTTTAAGACTGCTGAGAGGAGAGTGATTGGGGAATGGGTTAGTGGTGTTTTTTCTATTTAAAAATTTTCCCTCGATTTTATTAAAGTGATGCATTGCTATTTTAGAAAATGTGGAAATACTGAAAGGATAAAGAAGTTATATTATTTGGTGCTAGTCATAGATACCAACTCTGACTAGATTAAGCAGAAGGGAATTTAGGGGAAAGATGTCAGAGGATAAAGAGCCCAGGATCAGCTGGGGACCCAGCATGGAAATGAATGGACAGCTGCAGGGGTTTTCAGGAATGGTTCAGTAGGAGAACCATGTCAGCAGTAAGTATATCTGCAGAAGAGCCTTGTGAGCACTATAGTGAACGTTGCCTGTCATCAATCTTTGACCATCTCGATACTCCTCTTTTGTTTTAATTAAGATTTATGTATTTATTTGAGAGCGAGCGAGCCCATGAACCGGGGGGGAGGGGCAGAGGGAGTGGGTGAGAATCTCAAGCAGACTCTCCCCTGAGCACGGACTATCCACCCCCTCGCCCCGCAGCATGGGGCTCAATCTCTAGACCCTGGTATCAGGATCTGAACCGAAATCAAGAGTCAGATGCTTAACCAATTGAGCCGCCCAGGTGCCCCTCCATACTGTTTTAACATTAGTTTAAGATTCAAAATCCCAGGAGAAACATTTGACTATCCAAATCCTAGGTCATGTGCCCATATACTGACTGTACCAAAAGAGGGGAAATAGTAAGCCTGGCCTCTTCAACTCTCCTTGCAGCTCTGCCTGCCACCAAGACTATGTACAATGTGATATTCTCTGCCAGGAAGCTGGCTATTCCATTGGAAAGGTTGGGATTGGATACTACACCACCAAAAAATGATATAAATACCCTAGAGAAATGTTTAAAGTATTACACATAAGCTTACAACCCAGAGAAAACTTAACATTTTGGTATCTCTCGCTTCAGGCTTTTTTAATGCAGTTTTCTTCTCTTCACATAATTTGGATCACAGAATCAGAATACAATTTTTAAATATCCTATTTTTTTTAACTACAAACATCGCATAGGCACTTTTTCCCATGATTAAAATGCTTATAGTCATTGTTAATGGTCAAATAATTATCCATAACACACATGTAGTAGTGTACTTAAATATTTTCCTACTGTTGGAAATTGAGATTATTTCTGAGGGTAAGATAATTCTATAAAACAAGAACTGTAAACCAGATATTTCAGTCTTATTATCCATTGACTGATGAAACAGATACAGAGACAGCTTCATGGGAATATGTTTTATAGTCCATTCAGGATGCTCTAAGAAATTACTAGAGATTGGATTGTTTAAACATTTATTTCTCATGGTTCTAGAGGCTGGGAAGTCCAAGATCAGGGTACTGGCAAATCCAGTATCTGGTGAGGGCCTGCTCCCTGGCTTGCAGACCACTGTTTTCTCATTGTATGCTCCCATGGCAGAGAGAGAAATCTCTCTGGTGTTCTTTCCTATAAAGCCACTAATTTCATTCTCAAGGGCTCTATATTCATTAACCTAATTACCTCCCAAAGGCCCCACCTCCTAATATATTATATTAGGGGTTAGGATTTCCACATATGAATTCTAGGGGGACACAGACATTCAGCTCATGACAGTGTGCAACCAATGTGGTTACACCAGGCCTGTGATCAGAATGGAACCCCACATGGGATTTAGTACTCTGTGGTTGCCATCTTGAAATTCTTAATAATTAAATATTTGAATTTGTGCTTTGTAAGGCAAATGGCATATGAAACTTCAGAAGGTTGGAGCATCCTGCCAACTCCCCACCTCTGTAGGATGAGTTCTTGGCTGCTTACTTCCATCTTAGGACCCTTCTGTGCCTGTAGCAATCCCCATCTCACTCTGACCAAAAATACTGTCTACCTGGGGTGGTGACCCAGTCACACTGAAGGGGGAAGGCCTACCTTTCACTGATAGCCTCTGACCTCAGAGGGGACCTAGGTGAGGTTTTAGGAAAGATGGGAGATGGGCCTTGGTGCCCCTCCAGTGTTATCTCTGGATGGGGCGTGGTGACAGCTGTCTTCATCCTGGGCTGGTAGCACCACAGCATGTTTGGCAGGCAACTCACAGGGAGGAGCCTCTTGCCCATCCTTAATCCAGGTATACAAATGAGCACAGGAAATGGAATCCTTTGGAGGTTGTCTATCTGTGGCAGGATGGGGACATGAACCCTTGGGAAGGGGAGACTAACTTCCCTGATCCTGAGCTGGGATACAAAGCTTCCTTCTGAGGCTGGCAGGAGAAGGAACCCAGCATGAATGCACAGACATATCAAGTCAAGGGGGAGTGTACCTGGCACCTGTGAGGGTCTACACTTGCCTGATGTGTAACCCCACATCCAAGAGAGCATGACATTAAATGACAAAAACCACCAAGACAGGAAAAGCTTTCTATCTTTGTAACTTTAATGCTGCATTTTGAGCAAGGGATCTGCATTATCATTTTACACAGGAACGTGAAGTTATTAGCCAGTCCTGACCAAATTCAAAATACTTTGACCCAAATTGAAACCAGACTTTCCAGATTTCTCTGACTCCTCCAACATCCCCAAATATGTGATTTATTCATCATCAGTCCTCTTCCAGTCTATGCTGAAATTGTTGCCTCTTCATAAAGACTTTCCTGACCTTTTTATTTATACTATGTTCCTTTGTTATTCTCTATCATAGCATGTCCTTTAGTTTTGTTTATTATACAAATTATAATATGTACTTATTTATTTGTTTACTTAGTTATTGTCTCTTTCCCCCTATGAATTATAGTCCACATGAGGAAAATGGCTTGGTCGGTCTTGTTTACTGCTTCATTTTAGCAACTGGAACATTTCCTGGATTATAATAGGTGTTCAATAAATATTTGTTGAATGGATGAAACATAGGACATTATTTTACTGCTTACCAAGGAAGTTGACAGGAAGAGGAAAAAATGGGGAAGTTACAAGAAACACTAAGATTTAAAAAAGGCCAGATGACCAGAGGATTGAAAGAAGATAGACCTGGTTATGTGAAATAGTGTGCAAGTCAAATCAGCAAACATTTATAAAAGGTCTGCTCTGTTCAAATCATGAGGTCATGTGGTATTTCATTCTAGGATCTTCTAATCTGGTCAGAAAGAAGGAAAATTAGCATAAAATAAGAAGTTAAAGCGAAATGTAGTGAAGCAACATTTTTTTTAAGTAAGCTCTCCCCGATGTGTAACTTGAACTCACAACCCTGAGATCAAGAGTCTCATGCTCTATTGACTGAGCCAGCCAGGCACCCCATGGAGCAACATCTTTAAATTAATGAAAGAAAAAGCAGTCAGTTTAGAATACTATACTCAGTAAAACTACATATCAAAAACAAAAGTTCAGTTATATAAATACTGAACAAATATATCACTGATGTTGCTGAAACAATTGGGTATCCATATTTTTTTAAAAAGAAAACTAAGATCCATGATTTGTATCATATACAAAAATAGTATAAAATCTATTATAGGCCTTTAAAAAATCTCCAAAATACAAAACTCCTCAAAGAAATCTTAGGAGAAATTATTTTTGTCTTGGTTTAGGCAGATTTCTTAGATTCAACATCAAAAGCACGATCCATAAAAGAAAACAATAGAAGTGGTTGACAAAGTATAATTACCAAGAAAATTAAAAGCTTGTGTTCTTTGAAAGGCACTATGAACAGAATAAAAAAACAAGCCATAGACTGGCACAAAATATTTGAAAATCACGTATCTGTTAAGGGATGTGTATCCAGAATATAAATAATTGTCTAAACCCAAAAATGATAAAATCCCAATTTTTTAAATGGGCAAAAATTTGAATTAACACTCCACCAGAGAAGATAAATGGATGGCAAATAAGCACATGAAAAGATGCTCAACATCTCAGTCAAGAGAAAAGTGAAAATTAAGTCAATTATATATGCATATATATATAACTACACATCTATTAAAAATGTCCAAAATTTAAAAACAACCATAGCAGCATTGACAAGGATGTGTAGCCTCTGGAATTCTCACACATTGCTGGTGGTGTAAAATGGTACCACCACTTGGAAAACATTTTGGTAGTTCCTTCGAAGTTAAATATCCACCACCATATGATCCAGCCACTCCAATCTTAGGCATTTACCCAGAAGAAATGAAAACATATATACCAATGAATATTTGACATACATGAAAAAAATGTTTATAACAACTCTATCTCTAATGTTCCATAATTGGAAACAATGAATATTGGAAAATATTTATATCCATTGACCATTCTAAGTCAATGGATAAGTAAATTGACATGCCATAAAATGGAAGACTACTCAGCAAAAAAAGGACTATTGATACATACAAAACATGGCTGACTCTCAAAATAATGTTGAGTGAAAGAAGCCAGCCAAAAGAGTGCAGACAGGTACAATATGATTCCCTTTATCCAAAGTTCTAGAAAATGTAAACTAATATATAGTGACAAAAAGCAAATTAACATAGGGATGAGGGGAGGGTGAGAGATGGTTTGAGAGTTGAAGGGTAGAAGGGAAGGAACTCAAAAGGGCATAAAAACTTTCAGGAGTAGTGGGTATGTTCTTTAATTTGATTGTGTTGTTGCTTTCATGGGTGAATATGTCAAAACACCAAAATTGTGCACTTCAAATATATGCATTTTATTATATAGGTTTTTTTAACTTCTATTTAGTCAATGTTATCAACATTATATCTTCCAAAAAAAATTCCTTAAAATGTCTGG
This sequence comes from Ailurus styani, assembly GCA_002007465.1. Taxonomy (NCBI): domain Eukaryota; kingdom Metazoa; phylum Chordata; class Mammalia; order Carnivora; family Ailuridae; genus Ailurus; species Ailurus styani. Next base: position 1,131,825 of record LNAC01000492.1, on the reverse strand, counting down.
TTTATTTGTGGCATTCTTCCTGGCTTCTATTTTAAATTGGAAACATTTTAAAACAGCTAGACTCTGGTTTTTATATTCAACTAAGCTATAGATATTCCAACACAGGATTATCTTCAGAAACTAAAATCTGAACCAAATGATGAAAAGGTAAGAGAAAATTAGATACCCACTTATAAATATAGGCATGTCTATATATAAAACAAAAAGCATTAGGCTCCCAGTACTCTCTCCTGCTCCACCTCTTGCTACTCTCATGTGACTCCTGCATCTATATTTACCTTCTCTGTTCGCTTTGGGAAGTGTTTCTATGCTGCTTTGATGTCTCCCGCTGATAAGATGCTACCGGTGCCTCTGCTTCATTGCACTGTAGGGTTCTTGCACTGGTTTGCTTTCTCGTAACATGTCATTGGAGTGACTGTCATCTCCTCCTTGAACAAGCATTCTCTTCATTTCATAGGGCTAGAGGGAAGAGATAGAGAGCTGTGCTACTACACATCACAGGTGTCATGCCTAAGACCTAAAGACAAGGAGACTGCCTTCTGTTGTTCTCATGAGATGGTCCTACCTTGATGAGCAAGGTGTTTCAGTTTCAGAAGCCCCACCCTTTGTTACCAGTTGACTTTGATTCCCCTCAGATTGGCTAGATCTCTAAAACTGATGGAGAAGAAAGACAAACTTATTAAAATGAAACAACACTTTCTGAAGGTTTTCAATGATAAGATGGAGGTATAACTTAAATGTCATTTCAAGATCAGGTACTCACACATTCAATCTGATGGTCTCTTGGATATCTCCATCTAGCTATGCCACCATACAACTCTGGTTTTTCTGTTTCTGTGATGGTAGTTGGTTGTGCACTGAATAATAGAACACCACAAACATGGTGACAGCAGCATGGATGTGTGGAGATAAATGAGTGGAATTGTGAATAAATGCTATGCATTTCAGATAAAATTAACACAGCAGGATGGGTAGGAAGAGGAGATTATTCTATATTTTAGATATGGTTAGTTCGAGGGAGTGGATTCTTCTAAAGATTTCCTAGTAGGCAGTTGGGAATGTGTGACTTAATTTCACTAGAAAAACAACAACAACAACAAAAAGCCCCAAACCAGAGTAGGAGGTAACTTGGTTGTCAACTGCCTAGTGCCTAATAATCAGTAAAGCCATAACTGAATGAGATGCTTTAGGAGGAAAAATATAGAATAAGAAAAAGGAGAAGTTCGGAACTGGATCTTGACATTCAGAAGAAAAGATTGGAAACAGCTTAATGTCCATCAATAGAAGACTAATTAAACAATTATGGTACATTCTTACAATGAAATGCTATGTAGCATAAAAAAGATGAGAAAGTTCTTTCTGTATTTATATAGAATGATCTTTGAGTTGAATTGTTAATTGAGGAAAGCAAAATGCTTAAGAGCATGTACTATATGATACTATGTATAAAAAGGTGAAAATATGGGCACACACATATGTGTATATGAAATGTCTCTGGAAGGAACACCTGAAACACATTGGTTGCTTTTGGGGAGGGGTTGGGGGATGAGAAGGGATATTTCACAGAATGCCCTTTTGTAATTTTGAATTTTAACTGATGTGAATGTGTGTTTATTTTACTATTAAATAAATCAACATTTTAAAGAAAAGATGAAGCTTCTGTGTTCCTCTGTTCAGAGATTTAGGATCCGAAGAGCTACTGCACTGTGTAAGGAATAGAGGAACAACTGTAGTGAAGTGCCCCAGAATGGAGCATTAGAGAGGGAGACGATGGAATTTGACATTGTTGTTGGGAGTGATGAATGCCCTAGAGAGTCAAGCATGGGGCAGATGGAGAAAAGGCCATGGAGAAGAAGCAAAGTGTGAAGAAGAGAAAAGCCTGTTCCTTAGGAGATTATCTAAAACGGAGAAGACTTATGGAGGAAAGACAGTCTATAGGCAATGTCTCTTGCCTGTTTGGGCTCAAGGCCTGTTTCCACCCTTCTTGTTGTGAAGAGGCTGGTGCAGTGTTCTACAAAATAGCACCAAGCCTACCTACTATTGCCACCTCAATACATCCACATCTCCGCACTCACTAAGGTCCTCCCACAGCCCAGCCCACAGTGCTTGGTCATTTTTTAATCCTTAAGCACCATTGATGTTTTCTTGTAATAGATTGGATTTTCATGTAAAAGTGTTCTTGCTGCCTCCTTTACTCCATGTTTATTATTCATCTAGTTTAACCTGAGCAAGTTCTTTCATTATAATTTAAACATCCTAGTAAATAGAACATCTTAGTGTAATTGTTATAGATAGCGTATTACCTAAAATTCACAGTGCATGGCAGTTTTATTTGCATTTGCCCAAATACATTGCTAGTATTGTGGCAATAAAAAATACTTTATTTCAAAAGCCTCAGCTTCTATAATCTACATTCATAAATGATGTGTTCTCAACACAGAGAGCTTTAAAGTAAGTAACAAATAGTGCCAGACACTCTTCTAAATGCATTACATATTTGAATCATTGAATCTCCTGAATAGTTCTATGAAGTAGATGCTATTAGGATCCCTATTTTACAAACCAAGAAACTGAGGCTCAGAAGTTTTCATAACTGGAACTTGCTTAAGGTCACAGAGCTAGTAAGAGGCAGAACCAGAATTTGAGACTCTGCAATCTGCCTTCTGGGTCCACACTTTTAACCATAACTATGTTGACTTTAATCTTTTTTTTTTTTTTAAAGATTTTATTTATTTATTTGACACAGAGAGAGAGATTACAAGTCGGCAGAGAGGCAGGCAGAGAGAGAGGAGAGAGGAGGAAGCAGACTCCCTGCTGAGCAGAGAGCCCGATGCGGGCCTCGATCCCAGGACCCTGGGATCATGACCTGAGCCGAAGGCAGCGGCTTTAACCCACTGAGCCACCCAGGCGCCCTAATCTTTTTTTTTAAGATTTTATTTATTTATTTGACAAACAGAGAGAGACCACAAGTAGGCAGAGAGGCAGGCAGAGAGAGAGGAGGAAGCAGGCTCCCTGCTGAGCAGAGAGCCCAATGCGGGCCTCGATCCCAGGACCCTGAGATCATGACCTGAGCCGAAGGCAGAGGCTTTAACCCACTGAGCCACCCAGGTGCCCTGTTGACTTTAATCTTAAAATAGAAATAATGTCTGGTAGAAAATAAATTTAACTTTAGGAGAATTTGAATGTGTTCCTGTTAAAATTATTATAAAAATTTTAAGTTTGATCTATAAGAGGGTGTTATGAAATGTCACTAAACTTGTAAAAAAATGTACATAATATATCTTCATTATGACAAGTCAAAAATAAATGTATGTAAAGAGAAAGAAAATCATCTCCCTACCAGCCCTCACTCCACCCAACTCCTCTGAGGTAAGCAGTGTTTTAACATCATGGCATGTCTCCTTCCACATCATTCTCCATATTTATTCAAATATATACACACATGTAACAGGTTTCCTCCTTGATTCTTCTCTTTCTGCTCCTCCTTTTCACAAAATAAGATTGTTCCCTCAGCATGTTCTTACAAATTGCTTTTTTCCAATCCTTTGCTGGGAAACATTTCACTTTGGTGACATACCCCATTATTCTGTGGAAATTTTCTCTTCTGTTAACTGTGTTGGGCAGAAGGACCTTCGGAGAAAAATAAGTCCCGCCCAACTAACAGCCTGGGTCTGTGAGTGGAATTCCAACAAGACTGAGATGATCCTGTGGCCATTATAGAAAGGTTAGTGTAACAACACAACAAGGGACATCACTGTGACACCATGTTACTGTAAAGTCTCTGGAAGCATTCCTTTGGTAATTGTGTTCTCTTTATAATTATTAATAGCCAAATCCATAAAAGAAAAGGAATTTATGTTTTCCTGGGAGAGGGGTAGCTGGGGAGTCCCCATTCTGATGCCAAGGGATAGACTGGGTTGGTTGGCACTGGCTGACATTAATCAATCCATGGCAGGGCCCAAATGGAGCCCAGGACAGCCAAAGGACAGCTAAGTGGTCAGAGATTTAACTGTAGGAAGCTCACGGGCAAGACCAGTGACATACGTTGTGGGGCCTCTTGTTAAAGAATTAAGAATTCAGGATAGTGACAGCAGAGCATTAAACCAAATTCTGGCCCTTCTAAATGTCCCCAGTTCCACTGCCCAGGTATCATGTCCATGCAGCCAGTACTCTGCTTATGGTATCCAATAGTGGGGTCTATTCATTAGCTTGCCTTTTGGTCAAATGGTAAATACTTTCCTTGTGATTTTTTACAGAAGGTAATTTTTAAAAATTCTCATTCTAATAAGATTTAAGGGAAAGTGTGAAATTTTTATTCTTCAGTGTAATTCATGCATCAAGGCAAAGCCCCCTCTGAAAGCATTATGTCTTATTCATTGCTAGAGGTTAGAAGGGATTACATCCTGGGAACATCAAGTGCAGTGAAACATCAGAAGGGAGACCATACCATTACCTCAAAATGGTGAAATTCCAAGATTTCCTAGATCTGGCAGCTACATTCCCTTATTTGGAAAAGTTAATGGAGGAACGGGAGAAAATGTGAGCAAAAAAAAAAAAGTCTTGTCTCTGCAGCAATATTTTTCTGGTTCTTTTACATAAGAATAATTTAATACCATTTTTTGCATTTAATTTTTTTTTTTTGCCCCAGGGGTACAGGTCTGTGAATCATCAGGCTTACATCTTTCACAGCATTCACCAAAGCACAAACCCTCCCCAATGTCCATAACCCATCCACCCTATTCCTACTCTCCCACCCCCCAGTAACCCTCAGTTTGTTTTCTGAGATTAGGAGTCTCTTATGGTTTGTCTCCTTCCCCATCACATCTTGTTTCATTATTTTTCCCTCCCTACCCCCCACGACCCCAGACCCTGCCCCTCAAGTTCCTCATATCAGAGAGATCATATGATAATTGTCTTTCTCTGATTGACTTATTTCGCTCAGCATAATACCCTCTAGTTCCATCCATGTCGTTGCAAATGGCAAGATTTCATTTCTTTTGATAGCTGCATAGTATTCCATTGTATATATATACCACATCTTCTTTATCCATTCATCTGTTGATGGACATCTAGGTTCTTTCCATAGTTTGGCTATTGTGGACATTGCTGCTATAAACATTCGGGTGCATGTGCCCCTGAGGA
>LNAC01000492.1:1105202-1120653 GCA_002007465.1 Ailurus styani | reverse complement strand
CATTTATCCTAGCAGTAAGAGCCTCCATTTCCAATTGCACCTCATTAATAGCTTTTTTGATTTCAGCTTGGTTAGATTGTAGTTCTTTTATTTCTCCAGAAAGGTTTTTTATTTCTTTAGCGAGGGCTTCTCTATTATCTTCCATGGTCTTTTCGAGCCCAGCCAGCCCCTTAAGAATCGTCATTCTGAACTCTAGTTCTGTCATATTACTAATGTCTGCTTGATTAGGTCCCTAGCCGTCATTACTGTCTCTTGTTCTTTTTTTTGTGTTGATTTTTTCCACCTTGTCATTTTATGCAGATAAGATTAGATGGATGAGAGAACCAAATACTAAAGGGTAGCAATGACCCCAGAGAAAAATACACTAACCTACTCAGAAGAGACCTGGAACTGGGGAGAAAAGAAAGAGGGAAAAAACCAAAAACCAAAAAAAACACCAAAATCATACAAAAACAAAACAAAACAAAACAAAAGTAAATAAAACAAAATCCTATATCTATATTATCTATTTCTGTTTTATATCTATGTCTGTCTATGACTCTATCTCTATCTCTATCTCTATCTCTATCTATCTATATTTATTAGACTGGTGAATTGAACAGACCCTATAAGTATACAAAAAATAAGGTTAAATACAATGAAGGGATAAAATATGATTATAACAATGAAAATTTAAAAAAGATTAAAAAGTGTTGATAAGATATAAGAGTTAAGAATGTTAAAATAGGAAAAGGGAAAAAATTTTTAAAAAAGTAAGAAAAAAATTCAAAGAAAAAAAATTCAATGAATTTAACTTTGAACGACTGAAGAATCATGGGGAAAAAGCCATTAATTCTCTGCTTTGCTTTCCCCTAGCTCCAGAGTTCCACAATTCTCAGCAATCTCGAACTTGAATTTGACTGGATTTTTTTTCCCCTGGTCTTCTGGGGGAGGGGCCTGTTGCTGTGATTCTCAAATGTCTCTGCCTAAGAGGGATTCCCACCACCCTCGCCAGGGGCCAGGCTATGTAATCAGCTCAGGTTCCCTCTCGGGAGCTTTTGTTCCCTGAACGTTTTCCATAGGGCTTTGGAGGACAGGACTGAAAATGGCAGCTCCCAGTCTCCGACCAGGAGGAGCTGAGAGCTTGGGGCCTCAGTCCTCAGTGCGCCTCAGAGAAAAGCAGTCCCTCCTGTCCCCTGGTCTCCGGCTGCTCTCCGAGCTCACCTGGCCTGTGACCGAGTGTCTCTATCTCTGGCGCGGCCCCGTTTAGAATCTCCAAACCTGGCAGATTCCTGCAGCCACTCCCGCGTTGCTCCTCCTGGAGGAGGAAGGAGGGGTCTCTCCGGGTCTGCCGCCCATGGGGTCCCCGCTCACAGAGCAGTGGCCTGGCTGTGCTTCAGATCACAGCCCAAGGTATCACCAAGATGAGAGACACCTTCTCAGCTCAGGTCCGTCTCTCCCGTTGGCTTCTCTCTGATACCTGGGAGCTCGGTCGCGCTCAGACACCCCTCATCTTTTTGTGTCGCCATGGGTCCTGAGACCACACTGTCCCTGTAGGGGCTTCACCCCCCGCTTGATCTCTGGGGCAATGTCCCTCAGTGGAGCAGACAGTTCCAAGTCTGTGCTCCGCTGCTCGCTCCCTTGCCGGGAGCTGGCCCCTCCCCCTGGGGTCTATCTTCTCATCACCTGAGATTCACTTCTCCACACGTCCTACCTTCCAGAAAGTGGTCAATTTTCTGTTCCTAGAATTGCTGCTCTTCTTCTCTTCAATCTCAGGTAGAATTTGTAGGTGTGTTCAGAATAGTTTGATAGCTATCTGGGTGAATTCCTGGGACCTGATGATAATCGGTCTCCTACTCCTCCGCCATCTTGCCACTCCTCCTGCATTTAATTTCTTACAAAGTATTTTTTTTTCTATCCAGGAACCTGAAAATCTCTATTTTTTCTACTATTCAGTCTCCCTGCCACTATCATGATTTTCATTTTATTTATCAAATAAAATGATAATATTAATCATTTAAATCATTTGTAGATATAATGCAGCTATCACCTTCACTTTTTAACTTTTGGGATCTCTTCCTTGGAGGAATAATTCAGAATTTTGATTAAGTCTGCCATCTAAGCAGTGATAAAATCAATCATCTATCTCATGTAAAACAGGTCACACCATTGAGAATGGTGAGGCCACTATAGTTTTGTTTTGTTTTTGTAAGAGAGAAAGAGAGAGCATGTTTGCATGAGCTGGGGTAGGCAGTGGTGCAGAGGGTAGAGGGAAAGGGAGAAGGAGAGAAGCAGACTCCCCACTGAGCCTGGAGCCCATGGGGCTCACTCTCACAAAACTGAGATCATGACCTGAACTGAAATCAAGAGTTGGATGCCCAACCGACTGAGCTACCCAGATGTTCCAAGGCCACTACAGTTTTGATGAAGCAAAGCAGTTGGTACCATGGACAGAGAACATTCTCAAAGCTCTCCATCCCTCTTTTGGGGGCCCCCATCTTTCTTTTTTATTTCTATTTTGAGTTGACCTCAGCACATTTAGTAATACCCAACTCTTAGCTTATTTTTTGATAGGTAATAATTGCCTTCAATAGTTAGAATTGAGTAAGGGTTACCTTCTCCACCCTTGCCCCATCATCTTGAAAGCAAGTTTCTGTTTCACTTACAGACACATTTACTAGCAAACATTCTTGTTTAGACAGTGAACACAAAAGAGTTCATAGAGCCTTTACTGTAGTTTGTTCTTTGTTCCTTTGGTGCTCTGACCACCCACCTTGCATGAAAGGTTCTTTTGAAGCAGATGCAATAGTATTTCAAAGAAAAATTCTGTTACTTTTCATAGTTGGCATTAGTGAACCAGAAACCCTCCTGATTTATGGTTGAATACCATCCCAAAAGGTAGAGACGACAGGTCTCTATACTTATCACTTGTTCGTGTACAGGAGGCCAGCATCCCCAGAATATTTTAGTTTGAATACTTTTAATCTCACTAATGAAAATCCATTTTTAATATCCTTCCTGGTATTTATAAACCATTAATTGTGAAAACTCATTTCTGACCTTAGTAAACAAAGTGGTGTTGATGGAGATATGACCAGCCAAAGGGGTGGTGATAACATCCTTGGAACATGATGGCCTTTTGGATATAGGGCTAGTTGACTCACTTCCCTTACCATATGAATGACTAATGAGAACGCTAACTGCATCTCAAATGCAGATTGAACACACATTTACATCAAATTGTCTATGGGAATTATTTTAAAGTCAATTATGGACATCATAACAATCACATAGCTATGCTTTAAAAAGAAAACATTCTCACTTCCCATACAGAGTTCAGCCTTGCTGCAAACTGACTTCCATCTCCCACTGTGCCGTGAAAACTGCCAGCACTATCTCCTGTGGGATCCTAATCTCCAGATCCACAGATTCTTTTTTGTCCTCCTCTCCTTGTGGCATTTGACATCGATGACTGTGATTTTCTTTTTGAAACTTTCCCCTCCTACCTCTCTGTTCTGCTTTTGAAGGCTCCTCTTCCTTCTTGCTTATCCAATATCAATGATCTTGAAGGTTTTGACTTCAGCCTTTTATTTTACTATTAGTCTCCATATTCTCTTTAAATGAGTTCATCCAAGTCCTAATACTTCAACTAGTTTTTGCTTACTGAAATCTCCCCTTACCTTCATCTCTAACCTCGCTCCTGAATCCAGCCAAATGTATCAATTCAACACCACCATTTGGAGATCTTCCAGGCAAACCAAAAGTGCCATGTTTGAATTCATTGTTACCTATTCCCCACTACAAGGCCCATTCTTCTTGCAAGTTTTTTTTTAAGCCAATTTCATAACACCACTGTCCAGCTAATTCCCCAAGCCCCAAATTTGAATGTCTTGACTCTACCCTTTTGCTTCCTCTCTACACCTAATCTGTTGCTTTTTAAATAGCTCTTGAGGGCGCCTGGGTGGCTCAGTGGGTTAAAGCCTCTGCCTTCGGCTCAGGTCATGATCTCAGGGTCCTGGGATCAAGGCCCGCATCGGGCTCCCTGCTCAGCGGGGAGCCTGCTTCCCCCCCTCTCTCTCTCTCTGCCTGCCTCTCTGCCTCCTTGTGATCTCTCTCCCTCTGTGAAATAAATAAATAAAATCTTTAAAATAAAAAAAAAAATAAATAGCTCTTGATTCTGTTTCCTCTTCTTTGCTACTATGGCCACTCACCTTCATCATATCTCCCCTGAATTATTGGAATAGCTTCCTAAATAGACCATCTGTTGCCATTCTTTTATTCTATAGCCCATTCTCCACAATGTGACAAGTTTTTTCTAATTTCCATAAATTATGGAAACCAGTACAGGGGACACCCAACTCAGACTTGATGGGTCAGAGAAGACAACATCTCAATCCAGGCTGGTGAGAAGATTTCATCTCAAGGAAACCATTGGAATTAGTTGATAGTGACTGTCAAATGTCCTGGTCTTTCAAAGGACTTGAAGCCCCCTCAGGGCTTAGGGAGTAATATGAGGCTGCACCACTTAGCAGGAGCTAGACGGTTAAGGATCTTGTAGTGATTCTAAGTGGGACTTCATCCTGAGGGCAATGAGATGCCATTACATTCAGGAGGTCACTTGGCCCAATTTCCATTTTAGAATGTTCTCAGTGTAGAGAAAAATGATAGAGGTCTGTAGTGGAGGGTTATAAAACATTTTACAAATGAGGAATGTGAGGTTCGAAGAGGTTAAGTATATCTCCCAAGATCATATAGCTAACTACTAAGTCTGGACTCCAATTACTAACTCAGTTTTGTCTAGCTTCTGTTGTTCTGCCTCTGATTTTTCTTCCAGCACACAAATATCACCACGGTCATCTTTAATGTTCTATAGCCATTAACATTCATTCATACAACATATAAGAAGCCCTCTCTGGTCTAGTAGTTGAGAAAGCAAACATAAATTATGGTTATCTCCCGGGAGCTCATGATATAGCGCATGATATAGGGATTTAGATATATATACAACAAAAATACAGGATAATTAGAATGAGAATGATGTTATACTAGGCAGGGATCATGAAGAAGATGGTTAAAGGACTGCCCAAATCTGCCTGGGTATTATGATCAGCTTCTCAGGATGGGTGAAGTTAAGTTGAATCTTGGAGAATGTCTAGGGACTTTTCTGGAAAAAAAAAAAAAGGCACAAAACATTCAAAGTCAAGGAGGCAAGACAGAGAAACTTCCAAATAATTGCGTACAGCCAGAGCATACACTGTGTATTGTATTAGAAAGATAAGCCTGAGGAAGGGTCACAGAGAACTCTATAAAACATACAAAGGATTTTGGGCTATGATTGTAAGGAAGGGAAGCAGGGATATGGCAAGATTAGAATTGCTTTGTAGAATTCTGTGAGGATTTGTTTATGAAGAAGACAGGGCTAGAAAGAGGAGACTATGGCATTGATGAGGGTGGGCGGTAAAGCCATAGAAATAGGGGTCTTGCGTAAAGTAGATTCTGTATTTGACTTTCCCACTGGTGACTTTCCACTGACAGTCAATCCATCCCTCCTTTTTCTGTAACTGACAATTAAGCTATTTGCTGACTTAAACTTGGCCTCCTCATTCCCAGCATCCCTTCTACTGCAAACTTTGGGTTTTTATTTATTTTATTTTATTTTATTGAAACATATCTTTTTTATATTTTAAAATGTAGAAGTAATAATTTCTGATTCTCATATAATCTGTACATTAGATGATCATTTTAGTTAAAATCTTTTATTTTTATTTTTTTAAATATTTATTTTATTTTATTTTATTTTATTATTTGCTCCAGGGGTACAGGTCTATGAATCATCAGGCTTACACCTTTCACAGCACTCATCAAAGCACAAACCCTCCCCAATCAAACTTTGGGTTTTTAAAGGAAATGCCTTTGAAATGCTAGCAGTGCCTCAGCAGCCTGGCGACGCTCCCAAGTCATAAAAAAATAGAACTTCAATGTCCCTGCCAAGGAATTGAATGGTGAAGATTTGCCACACCGTCTTTGAAAGGTTACCAACTCTTGTTCTTTATCATGTTTATAAAATACGTAAAAAAAAAAGATAGCAATATGCCAATCTTAATTTAAAAGGTTTCTTGTAGAACATAAAATGACTTACCTATAGAATTTAATAATAATTCTACTTAATAAGTAAATACAATATCCCAAGAATTATATTTGTGGCTGCATATATAATATTTTGAATTATTACAGCATCTCTGAAAGGTGGCTGATATTATTTAGATTTTTTAAATCATTTAATTGAGTATTTGAAAAGCTAAGTAACTTGCCCAAAATTCACAGTGTGAGGTTGGGATTAATTTAGTTTCATTGGACAGCAAAATCCACTCTCTTTACATGGATTTATGATGCTTTTCCGAGCAGATGTGTTGTGTGTGTACTTATATACTTTAGGTAGGTCTCATTTTGAGAACTCATTTTTAATTAGTCTTCTTTATAATTTATTTCAGGCTGTCCCTCAGCCAACTGAGTGACACAAGCACCTCTCCTCTGCCCACTTTTAAAATCAGATTATTTGTTTGCTATTGGTTTGTATAGGTTCTTTCAGATATTAACGCCTCATGAGAGATATTATTTGCAAATATTTTTTCCCATTTAGTAGGTAGCCTTTTTGTTTTGTTGATCGTTTCCTTTGCTGTGCAGAAGTTTTTTAGTTTGATATAGTCCCACTTATTTTTTCTTTTGTTTCTTTTGCTTTTGGCGTCAAGTTTTGGAATTTAATTTAGAAACCAGGATATGTTTCTCTATATTTCTTGAAAATTGGTACTTAGACCTAGAGGCCTGATCAGGTTTAGTCTAGATTATTGGGGCAGTATTACTGCCATTGGTGCTGCTATGTTCTTCCATCAGAGAGCATCCAATGTTTGGTTGTTCTTCTGTGTGATGTTAGCAGGTGTTTATGCTCAGTGTCTGCATCTGTTATTTTCATTCAACGTTAAAAAAATGATGATATTCTATCATTCCTTCTTTATTAGCTAGACTTTTTCTGTTCAAAGACAACTATATGATTATCCACTGGCACAGTTTGTATAGACAGGAAGGATAAATGATGGATTCTTTCCCTTTATTTGCCAGATTTCGAAATAACGAGTTGGTTCATTAGCAATCTCCTACAGTGACTAAGTGCTTTCATTTAAAAAAATATATCATGAAAAAAATATATCATGGACTTAAGGATTTAAACATTTTATTGTTCAATTCATACTGAACTATTAAACAATTAGGGTTTGTTAAATAAATTATGATATATATACATGATAGATTAGTAGTATACAGTCACTAAAAATAATGATATAAGCATATATTTATTTACCTGAAAGTTATTCATGATATTTTATTCAAAAATTATTTTCGATGTTTAATACATAATCGTACCAAAGGTGAAAAATTTCTCTTCTACCACTGTTCCCAAGCTACCCAGATCCCCTCCTAGGAGTCCACTGAGTTTGTGTATCTTTATATATACTTTCAGATGGTTAAGAGCTGATAATTCAGCTGCTATGCATTGGTGTGACTGCATTAGTTGTTAAAATAACAAAGGAATTCCATAAGGCTGTTACTAGTTGTTTCTACGGCCTCTTGAGTATTCTGCTTTCTCCTTGGGCACTCCAGCCCCTTTCTTTCACCCCCAGACCTTGCCCACCATCCATCAACTAAAGGGTGAAAGCCTGGCACACCAGACAACATTCAGTATCCTGCTCAAGCGGTAGCCAATATCCATACTCATTTGTCCTTGCCTATTCTGTACCTTTGCAAATGCTTTGAATATTATCCCTGCAGATTTCCACACCAGCAAATACCTTGTATTTTTAAGAAGATAAGACAAATTATAAAACATTATGTTTTAATACAGAAATATGTATTTAATATATATTCTACTAATATCATAAAATAAATAAACATTACATTTATATAAAATGTAAATGTATGGATAAGATATATTCTGGACTGACATACAACAGAGCATTAAAAGTAACTTTCTAGAGTAGCATGATTATGATAGGTATTTTTCCTTTTTAAAAAATATATTTATGTATTTATCTGAAAGAGAGAGTGTGTGTGTGCACATGCACACACAGGAGAAGGTCAGAGGGAGACAATCTTCAAGCAGACTTTCAGCTGAGGTCAGAACCCTATGTGGGGCTAGATCCCAGGACCGGTGAGATGATGACCTGAGCCGAAACCAAGAGTGGGAGGCTTAACCACGTGCCCCTTTCCCTTTTAACCTTAACTGCATTTCCAGATTTCTCTACAATAAATGCCATATTTACATATCAAAAAATAGAATATATCTAAACTGGTTTCATTTCAGCAAACTAAAAAAAAAAAATCTTTTTAAAGTAACATCATTGTTTTTCAACAGCTCCATCTGCTGGTCGCTGAATAAAGTTAATTTCCAAATATTAATCAGATTTCTATTTACTAAAGCCTGAAGAAGAAATACAATAGGATGCTTCTTACATATCTTGAAGAGTGAGTATGAGGAGTCAGGTTAATTTACCTGCAGTGAAAAGTGATACAAACTTGGGTAGCTGTTGAGTGGGCTCTTACCTCAGACACAAACATAGACCTGTTTGCCTGGAACAGAAACATGACATTGAAAAAATGGTTTGGTGTTTTAGCTATCTTACACTGGAATGCTGATTTTGATGATTGTGCAAAATAAAAACACTGATTAGATATTGAATATATATGTAAATGAAATATATCATACTGTACGAATTCATCTGCCTTAGCCCCACTAATCAGAACTACAGTCTAAACTCTCCTGTGTCATTCTCATTGCTTTTCAAGCGAAATCGCTCTTGGTTCCATATCTCTTTATTATTTCCTGAAATTGAATTGAAGATAAATGCTTTCCTAGACGCAAATTTCTCTTTAGTTGGTAGTGAGTGGTAAGATGTTTTGTATAAAAATCTCTCAGTTATCTAATTTTGAACTCTTAAAAAGTAGGATTTATCATTATGCTAAGTAAAATAAGCTAGTCATGAAAATATGGATACTATATGATTCCACTTATATGAGGTATTTAAAGTAGTCAAATCCATAGGAACAGAAAATAGAATGGTGGTTATGAGGGACTGGGGCAAAGGGGGATAGGGGAGTGGTTATTTGATGGGTTTAGAGTCTTAGTTTTGAAAAAGAAAAAAGTTCTGGAGATATGTTTCACAACATGTAATAATACTTAACATTATCGAACAGTGCCCTTAAAAGTGGTTAAGAGGTAAATATTATGGTATTCTTACCACAATAAAAAGGTTATATATATAATATTAATGTATGTTATATAACACATAATATATACATATATATGATAAATTCAAAAGAACATATTGATGCAAACATGCACTACACTTAAGATTCCATTTTTCTTATCTTCTCACAAGTCAATCAGTATTTCCATGAATTCATAGCATTTGCTTGTGGCTTACATTTAAAAAAGATGTTCAAACATGTATTTGAGATGGAGTGAATCCCATTGAAATTACTTTCTAAATTAATTGGAAGATGTTGAGATTCACTTAAAATTTCTCCCTATTTATATATTCCTGGACAAGTCATTTAGCTATTTGGACCTCAGCTTCTTTATGTAAAATGAATTGAAAGAGGTGATCTATGCTTTGTGAACCTTAAAATTCTCAAAATGTTTTTATGACATCTTTCTGATGTCCTTCCCTAACCAGCTCTAAAGCAATTATATCTGTATGCGCACTGGTAATAAATTTTAAAAAGGCACCATCAAGTAATTAAAGGTTTATTAGGTGCATTTTATACAAGAAATTACACCTAGTTTGAGCCTATAAAAAAAGAAGTCTCCCCTCTACACTGAGTAGAAGTGACATGAGCTTATAAAGAACACACTTGTTAAATATACATACATATGTAGAATTAATATAGTATCCACACCTTATTGGGAGAGATAATTGAGATCCTAGACAAGAATAGGGAATGTAGTATTTTGCCCTTATTCAAAAAAGTGAGACAAAAATATTCTACAGTTGTAAATAGCATAGGCAGTAGACTATGGAGAGAAAAAAGAAATTAAGAGGAAGGGTAAACCTACAGACAAAAAAAGTCATGGGCAAAGCAGCATGGGTGTGGAAAGTGGGAAAGAAGTAAAGAGTAACAGCAAATAAAAGTGGCTAAGTAAAGGAATCAGGTTGAAGTAGGGGTGGGCTCTTATATAGTTTCAGACTTACCTAATTGACACCAGTAGGAGCTGCCTTGGATGCAAGACAATTAATTAAAATCAAAATATAAATAAGAGGTTTGGGGAAAAGTCCTCATTTTTATTCCATTCAGTCATCTGGCCAGATTATTCTATTACTCATGTCTCACAACATGTAAAGAAATTTATTTTAAACAAAAACATGGCTTAAATAAGCTCATATATTACTATAGGTACACTTCTGGTATGAAGTTTAACTGCTTGCTGTGATTATGGTTAGTTCTAGTGGCTAATCATAATATTTCTTAAATTCTCATTTGCTTTCTTATAGAGCTAAACCAATGATATACCTGATATAAATATGAAATTAAGAATAAGTCATTATTCTACAATAAAAACATGAACATAAAATAGCCATATACATATATACTACATATGTGTGATACTATGTAGTATATATGTTTGTATACCATATATATTGAAATATATGCACCTCAACTAGTATTAGCATAATTCATAACAAGCTTCAACAGTTACAGAGAATGTATAGTGAAACAGTGTTTGCTATTTATTACAAGTTGTTAAAAAGTGGTATTTTTGACTCCAGGGTCTGTTGGCTATGCTGTCAACAATAAGAAATCACTTGCTGCATGTGCTTACAGAGCACTTGAAATATCACTAGCAGGAATTGAGATGTGCTTTAAATGTAAAATTCACAATGCGAACAAAAGAATGTAAAATATCTCATAAAATATATTTATATTGATTGCATGTGGAAATGACAATATGTTGGATATATTGTGTTACATAAAATACTATTAAAACTAATATCACTGGTTTCTTTTTACTTTTTAAAATGGGAAGATTTTTAAATTACAAATATGGTTCACATCATATTTCCGCTGGATAGCATGGATTTACAGTGTAAATAAATGCAATTTCCCCCCATTAGTCAAGCTCAGGCCCATGTATTGCACACACTTCTGAGTGCTGACTCTGGGTAAGAGTGAATGGTCTTTACTTTGGCTGTTCTGCCTTAAACATTCAGGAATACTCAGTCAGCAGCTCAGACCTCAATCACAGTGGTGACCTATGCTATTCGACTCCCAGGAAACCAGGGCGACTCTGCCAAGTGTGTGTATTTACCCAAATAATATTTGATAACACACATATACACATTTCTTCAAAGATCCCAGAGAATTTTTCAGAAAAAAGAATTCTGGCATAATGTCTGCATAGGAGATCAGGTGTACCATTAGTTATTAGAAAGGTAAAAAGATGGTCTAGAATTCTTTAAGGAACAAAATGTACTTAACAACCTGTAAGACAATTGACCTTTAAGACAATGTTCAAAAGAAACCATTTTCTTTTCTTTAAGAAGAAAGAAAGTCAGAAGGGAACTGTCTTGGCTTATGTCTGCTAGCTCTGCCTTATGAAGTAGGTAAAGGTCACCTTCCCCTAATTTTTCCTTGTGGCATCCTTCCCCTTCTAGCTCTTATCCCTGTTTGGAAATCCCAGCACCTTTCTCAGCTCTGTCTCTCTTATCTGTCTCTCTCCATAGAAAGGTAAATAATCTGTTATCGTAAGGCAGTAGAAGGGGGGCTCAAAGGCTTATGTTGGTTGCAGAAATTTCCCAGGTAATTTTGGGATTCTTTCACTCCACTCCAGTTTTGAACCACTGCTCTGAGACCAGATGAATATGGCATTCTTCCACGAATATCTGCATTTTAAAGAAGGTCACAGATGGGGCACCTGGCTGGCTCAGTCAGTAGAGCATGCCACTCATGATCTCAGGGTCTTGAGTTCAAGCCCCACACAGCTTATTCTTAAAAAATTAAATAAATAAGTAGAAATAAATGAAGGAGTGGGCAAAAACAGAACAATGTTTAAGGGGTGCCTGGCTGGCTTATTTGGTAGAACATGTGTCTCTTGATGTCAGGGTTGTGAGTTTGAGCCCCAGGTTGGGGGTAGAATTTACTTTATAAAAGTAAAAATAAAGAGGTTCACAGGATGGGCACAGTGCTTAATACAGGGAATGAATCATGGAGGGAGGAATTCTAGGCATCAGGAGCTGAGTTTTGGATAAGAGTGGAGGAGAAGAGCCTCCATGCTATTTTTCCATGATGGATGCATCACGAATAACGACTTCAGAGTTTTGGAGAAGATTGCTTCAGTCCATCACCTGATTGCCTAATGCCTAAACATCACAAAGTTAATTTCTACTTGGCTTAGTCTCTGCTAATAGATACTAATGGGCTAACAGGTTACCTTTTTCAAGTAGCATAACCACGTTTCAACATGTTTTCTGGAGATCCAATGCCTTAACCCAATGAATTAGTCTGATGGGAATTTCAGCACTGTTATAGGCTGGCAGGGGTCAGGCTTTCAGCTCGACTGGCCTTTGTTATGTACTTCAAATTACACAGAATAAATAACAGCTTATATCTAGGTAGGGCCCAGTTTCTTCATTTACTAATTAGCTGTCTAGCATGCTATTGTATGATACATATTTTACTACTTTTGGAATGAAATGATAAATGTGAAAGTAGAATGATATTCTGATTACACAAGGCCTATCAGAAATTCTCTTCTGCTTTTTTTTTCTTTTGACATACCCACACAGTTCCTTATAGCTCAGCATACTTCCAGTGCATTTTGAAAGTGATTGTGACTTGCATTATTTTTGCTATTCATATATTTCAATAAATACAATCAGCAATACTAAATACTATATTTCTAGGGGAGTACCTTCATATAGCATTATATTTTCTTTTTAACCTGGAAATTATTTTCTTTCAAATGGAATTCATTGAAATTCTGGACTCTCAAGAGATAATTTTTCAGCATACATCTGCTGACATACTTCCTACCACATCCTGCAAGGTTCAAGTGTCCCCCAGACAGGGTAGGGTGGATAGTCAAGACTATGATTTCTGGCTTCAGGTGGGGAATAACAAAGATTTCAGAAACCATGTTCTAATGTAGTGAGGCTAATCTAGTAGCGTAGCAGAGAATAGTAGGGGAGTGTTCAAAATATACTGGGGTGTAGGTGTTTTTAGGGTTGTTCATATTAACTATGTGCATTCTTGATGTGCTTCAACTTCCTAATCTCCTTAACCTCAGCTTTATACCCTACCAAAAGAAAACAAAAGTTCCACATAACCCAAATATAAGTAATGTGGTAGGCGGAATAATAGCCCCCAAAGATATCTCCGTCATATTCCTCAGAAACTGTGAATGTTAGTTTATATGGCAAAGGGGAATTAAGGTTGCAAATCAAATTAAGGTTGTTAATCATATGACCTGAAATTAGGCCATTATCCTGGATTACTCAGGTGGGCCCAATATAATCAGAAGGGTCCTTAAAAACGGAGGGAGAAGGGAGTCAGAGAAAAGAGATGTAATAATAGAAACAGGGTCAGGGGTTTGCTGCCATGCTGACTGTGGAGATGGAGGAAGTGGGACAAGAGCTAAGGGATCTGATCAACTTCTAGTAGATGGAAAGGCAAGAAAATGGATCCTTCCCTAGACCCTGGAGGAAGGAACACAGCTGAGCCAACATCTTGATTTTAGCCCAGTTAAACCTCTGCCACTCCTCAGAACTACAGAACTATAAGGTAATATATTTGTGTTGTTTTAAGTCACCAACTTTGTGATAATTTGTTACAGCAGCAGTAGAAAACTAATACAGCGGGTGACTGGATTTGTGGTTCTTAATAATCAAAGATAATTCTCCTAACCAAGTCTGCATAAAATCCGCATTTTTTACATCATTCCCACATAATTCCTCTTACTCCAAGTAGGCAGAAGTCACAGCTAATTTTTGCATGGTTTATGTTCTCAACGATCTTAAATTATTCCACACCCAATTATATTTCTCCTGATGAATACAACTTGGTTATTTTTTGGACATTATTTTTATTAGATCAGTCTTAAGTTCACAGCAAAATTCAGAGGAAGGTACAGAGATTTACTGCATACACCTTGTTGCCACACTTGGCTATTTTTAAAAGCCCGAAACACAGAAGTTTATTTTTGTTTGAAGACCAATCTCAGATTCCAGTTTTCTTAGTGTTGCTTAAAATGAAGGTTTATATTACTAATTTCTGTAAATCCACTTGCTGTTTATAAAACATGGTTTTTTGTTAGAAACTAAGCTTCTTTGAGGCCTTAACAATTTTTTCCTCTCTCTGTCCTAATAGTAATTGCCAGATCAACCCTTTTTTAAAATTTTTTTATTTATTTGACAGAGAGAGAGATCACAAGTAGGCAGAAAGGCAGGCAGGCAGAGAGAGAGGAGGAAGCAGGCTCCCCGCCGAGCAGAGAACCCGATGCGGGCCTCGATCCCAGGACCCTGAGATCATGACCTGAGCCGAAGGCAAAGGCTAAACCCACCGAGCCACCCAGGCGCCCCGCCAAGTCAACTCTCCCACAGCTGCAGGAGGGAGGAGCGGCCCCTCCTGGGGGGTAAGGGGGTTTAGAAACTAACTCCCAGAGGCGTCTTCGCGGTATTCAGATTATTTCTCCCTCCAAAAAGGACAACTGTGATAACAAAACAAATGAATGAAATGGTTTGTTATAGGTTGAATCACTGTGTCCCCCTCCCCACCTGCCGCTTAAACGGTTCCTCAGAATGGGAAAGCTGTGGATTAAGTAGAGAGGTAATACACACAGCGTAGAAAAAACTATTTTACGGTATTTGGAGATGACTAGGTAAGAGTTACCAAATAAAGTGCAAAGTAGTTAATACTAATTTCATGTACATGCACATCAGTACTCAAGTTCAGCGTCTTAAAAATACCCAACTTCTCCAAAGTTAGATATATTAGAGATACGATAGACATATTAGAGATATGTAACAATTTATGTGGTTTTCGGCAGAAATCAAGGAAGCCGCAGAGGCAGAGACAGCATTGACAGCTGCGAGTCTCGCTGCCACCGCGGCCACCGCGGCGGCGTGCCCGTGTGGCTGCGTGCGCGCGCGATGGGGCGGGGCGGAGTTGGGCGCGCGCGTAGGGACGGGGCGGGGAGGAGTGGAGCCCAGCGGGCTGGCGGGCGCGCGCCCCGGGCTGTCTGGTCGGCAGGGGGGGCTGCGCACCCACGCCGCGCGCTGCCTGCCCCCGGGTGCTGTCCGCGGCGGTTCGATTGGAGCAGCCGCCGAAGAGCGCTTGGCGCCATTTTGAAGCGGAGAGGAGGAGGAACGGCCGGGCTGGCTGCGGAAGGGGAGGGGGGGGAGGAGGCGATTGGATGCGGCGGCGGCGG
>LNAC01000492.1:971621-1104762 GCA_002007465.1 Ailurus styani | reverse complement strand
GGCCGGCCGGCGGCTGTTTCCCGGGCGGCAGGCGGGCGGCGCGGTGCTCCTGTTGAATCCTCCCGCTGGCGGGTTTTCCCCCTTCCGGGCGAGGGGTGGGGAGCGCGGGTCGGGGCTGCACCCCGGGCGGCGTGCGGGCCTCGGGCGCCTTCGCCCCTCCGCGGGCTCCCCGCGCGCCTCGCCCGCGCCGCCCAGCCTTTGCTCCGGGCAAGGAAACGGGCTGCTAGAGTGACATTTTTACACTGTTACTTGCCAGTCGCGGGAGATAAAGCGCGCTCAGCGCGCTCTCGGAGCTGGTGCTGGGGGAACCTGAGGACCTAGTGGAGGAAGAGCTCCGTACTGGCTGAAGGGGCTCCTCCCGGCCGAGGCTGGGCTCTGGCTTTCCTTTAGGAAGCCGCGGAGTTGGAATGACAATGAAAATGGTGTGCAGTTGTAAATAGTTGACATTTTTGCACTCCAGTTATATTAGTGACACTTGAAAAGTTTTCGGTCAGAAGGAAAATCTTGCATGTTGCTGCTGTTGCTGTTGGTTTTTTTGGTACCTACGTTCCAGCTACGCCAAGCAGAGGTACAGTTATTTTGAGGGAATGAATCTGAACCCTGAAATGCAGCACCTCGTCTTCTGACTTGCTTATGTTACTGCCTGCCATCCCCGGGAGCGTGTAAACTCAGGCAAGGGTTTGGAAGAGCAGTTCCTTATTCCCTCAACTCGTTTTCACGTTTTAAGGATCCTCACTAACCCAGTAAAAGGGAACCCTTTATTTTGCTTTAAAGAATATACTAGAAACGCTCTTTTTTACTTTTATTATGAAATGATGGATGGGCAGTGCTGTCCTGAACGACCCCAGCCTTATAAATAGTTTCGGAAACTTTGGATACAGCCGTAATTTCGAAGGCTGGTCAGCGGTCTTGAGGGAGTTGGAAGTCTTCTACTGTCTTCCTAATAAACTTTAAAAATTCAAGTGTGATTATATATGAGGTGAGCTGTAGATAAATTACAATTATTTAAAACTTGAATGGCTATACGTTGTTCTCAACGAACACATGTAGATAAAGTTCCAAGATAGACCATTGTCTGTATTAACTCACGTACTACTTAAGTAAAACAGTTAAAAAATACTAAAGTGTGGTATTAAGCAAAATAAAGGCTAAAAGGACACTCGTTATCTATGCAGTACGTTTGTCAAAGATGTTAGCGTTTTTAGGGACAGTGAGATGAGCATTCCTATGGTGTATGCACGTCATTTGTGGAACAATTAATCTTGTATCACCTGGTGATAGCAGAAAACCTAATTAAAATTTATAGTGGTGAGTATGTAGGTGAAAGTTTCAACGTGGGACGTCTTATGTTAAGGTACATTTATTCTCAAAAACTTAAGTATAAAAAACACGTCATCAATCAGAACATTACTCTCTGGAAATAAATTTACAAATACGTATAGAAAAGGTGCACTTTAGACATTCTTTGATTACTGAAGTAGCTGAAGTAGTGCATTTTTTTAATGGTTTAAAAAATTATTTTTGTGGGTTGGTGTTACTTCAAGGTGTGAATATTTTAAATGACCAGGTAATGTTTGAATTGCCCCCCCTTTTAAAAGAACTTTTGTGCCCTTTCTTATTTTCTCCTCCTTTGAGATTGATTCTTCTTGTATTAGCTTTGTTTTCACAGCAGCTTTTGTTTTCTTACTGTTGCTTTTATTCCTGTCTAGTTATGTCTGTCTTTTCCGTCACTTTTTCCAGGAATTACGGGAGATAATGTGATGATAGTGATTCTTGTTGTTATGAGATGTCATGTAATGTTACTAAGCTTTTTTGACAGCTGGTCTAAGTTGGCTGTTGGATAAAAGTTGCTTTATTTTTAAATTTATTTAAAAATTGCTCTGCAGCTTTAACAGGTCCAAAGAGTAACATTTCGAGGACTTGGCTTTATCAATAATTTGTTAAGCCTAAAATAAACTGATACCCTGTATTAGATGGGACTTATCCCTGATGAAGAATGAAATGGTAGAATATACCCAAAACTTTGTGTGGAATGAACTATTTTGGGAAGTTGTGTAGTTTCCCCCCTACTTTCCACTCTTGAATTAGGATTGTCCTTTGGCTTCCTCATTGCTACTTTTTTTGATCATGTGGGCCTACAATTAACAGGAGAACTCAACTGTGATTTGACTGGGATGACAAAATACTGTAAATAAGTTAGAAAAGAATAAAATTATGTTTCCTTTGTCTGAGTTAGCTATAAGGAAACTTAAAGATGGTCATCAACTCACAATATGCACAAGAAATTAGGTTTAAGCTAATTTGATTTATCCAAAATCTCAGTCCTATTCATGTGGTGGAATTGGGGTAACTCTCAGTTTCTTGTGGAAGCTTAGAGTCTTCGACATTGTCTGTATTGTTTAATTCAGGACTTAAGTGATATTTGAAATTACTGCTGGATAGCATATTATTCTTCATTACCTTTGCCCTTCTTTCATTCATTCAGTCAAAAAATAAAGTTTCAAGGTTAACCATCTGTTTCGAGTCTGGTTTTAATAAATTTTATCCAGGATTCAGTCCATTTAAGTTGTCTTAGAATTCCCACTTAAGTTGTCTGGAGCTGCTTGATCTTTCATTGTGCATTGTTACTCGACATGGCATTTATTTATTTTTCCCAAAACTTGTGAGCCAGAGTAATTTTAAGGTTAGTATTAAACTTTACTTTGTTATAAGATGTATGTATGTGTGTGAGTGTGTATTTTTTTTTTCATTTTTAAACTCAGTTTGCTGTACAAGTCATTTGTCACTTCCAAGTCAAATAGATATTTGGAGAAAATTGTGTTTAGTTTGAGTATTCCTGTTTGGAAATGTTAAAAATTCCAAAAATACTTAGTTTGAAAATAAACCCAGTAATTTCTCTGAGAATGTACTTTTTAAGCGTATTTAAGAAGCTGCCAAATGGTTCGCAGTTCTGACTCCTCTGTGTGTAGAAGTCAGCTCTTCCTCACATTATAATGTTATCAACTAGATTATAACCATTTTCCCCAGTATGTGGAAAAGGTTTTTAGCCCTTTCTCACTAATTAGTTCGAAAATAGGGTATGTTTGCTGCTTTGAGGCTGTAATTGTTTTAGTTGTCAGGGTTGATCATGCACAATGAGAAAATGATGAAGATTAAACTCAGATGAGCAAAATTTAGTTGTTTAAAGTAAATCTTAAAGCTATTAATCTAAGATATTTAGAAAATCCATAAGAGTTATTGTGTTCTAATGATTAGAAATTAATAAGAAGCAGTAATTAGAAGTACTTGGCTTAGCTGTAAAACTTATAAGTGGCTAAGGGGAGTAGAGGAAGACTTGATTAAAGCGGGAAGCATCTTTAAAAGGCCATGACCTGGAAGTATTCCTCTAACCTGCCTCTCCCTTCGATAGAAAATGCTCTAACCTGATTTAGGTAAAATGAGCAAATATTAAGTTTGCATATACATAGAGTACCAGAGATGATGCAATAAAAAGGACTGAGATCTTGCCCTGTAGAAGTTTAGAGTAGTGGTTGACCACCTGCACCAAGGTGGCGAGAGCTGAGAAAACCAGACAGTAAGATTCCTGCTGTTAAGTGATTCTGTAAGGGGCAAGCCTTCGTCCTCTTCAGTAATAATTGAGATTGCTCTTTATGTGGGAGAGTGAAGTTAGCCAAGATTAGCTACAAAACTGATAGGAGAAGGAGAGGCTACTATAACCATGAGCATTTTCTCTCTCCAGGAGAGGATGGTTAGGGGCCCGACAGGAAATGAGAGTTTAAGGTTCCCTGGGCAGTATAGGGATTCTTTTTCTCATTTTTTATCTCAGAGGTGATTTTAGAGTGGAGAGATTTTGAAGAAAAACCCCAGATATAGATCCAAAGTATATTTCCAAAATATATCCTCTACTAGCTGAAATTCCCATCAGGCAATTTTAGTCAGCCTTTAGATATTGAGATGGGGTAGAGGGAGTGTGTGGACAGTTGATGGTGAGAGTAGTGGTTAAGGTGGGGATTAGAGGACTTTTTATGTTTTAAGTTAAAAGTTGTACATGTATATAATAAAGAAACTTCTGATGGAACAGAGAAGTAAAAACAAAAGCTATTTTTCCCATTCTCCCAAAAGGTAATTCACTGTTAACAGTTTCCAGAAAGTATACTTCTCAAAAAGTTTATCTAAATAGTATTATACTGTTTTCCTTTTTTTAACTTCATTTTTTGCCTACTTAATGTTACAGAGCTGTTTTCATATTGGTACATATATATATCAACATAATTAAAAATGATTAGAATATTTTATTGTGTGGATATATAATGATTTTTTTGTTCTGATTCCTTTTGAGTGATATTTAGGTTGTAACAATTTACACTAACTGGTGGTATATGAGTATGAATGTTACATGTTCATCAACATTGGACTTTATTAAACTTTGTGCTTTTTACCAATCCGATATGTGAAATTTTTATCTTGTTTTGGGTTTGCATTTCCTTGATTATGAGTAAGGGTAAACTTTTTTTTTTTTGGTATGATTATTGGGCAGAGGTTCCTTGTAGCACATACTTTAGATTAAGTAGCTTAATTTACTTGACTCCTTCTCCCCCTCCCTCCATCTAAAATGAACCGAGAGAGGTGAAACTTTTAAAGCAGAATGCTATTTTGGAGACTGTGGCACCTTAAGGGATGCATTGCTCTGAATGGGGAGACTACAGTGGTAGACTTTGAACTACCAAGGGCAACACTGAGGGTATTGATAGCCCTTAACTTGGTGTTAACAAGATATATAAAGGCAGGAAGGGAGATTTGAGAGTCAGGGCAAATAAATTTTGTATAAAGTCTGCTCTGTCTTCTACTGTCTGCTTCTCTTGTCCCACTACCTCCCTCTTCCCACTCTCGACTGTCATTTCATTTTTATTTATACTGTCATTTGGTTTGCTTCTCTTCCCTGGTTGGGGTGGCAGCCTTGACCTTGTTATTTCAATAGTTCTTCCAGAGATAAGGGACACTTAGTTTTAATTATAAGGGAAACTGATTTTGCTTCAAACCAAAGGGAGAGGATATTACTAACATCCCTTACATCTATTATCTGATCTCTAGTAGTACCTCTCTATAGTTGATATTCTACTAGAATGTCAGAGGCTGAACTGTATATAAATCTGGGGATGTTGACAAGACTACATGGGCTTTGTTTCTATTTAATCCCTACATACTAACCTCACCTACAGCTTCACTTTTTTTAATTTTTTTTTAATAGAATGAAATTTTTCCTTGTAGCTTTAGGAGTTGAATTGGTTTAAAGGATTCTTGCCTGTCACCCAGATCCCCACCCCCACCCCCAGACCNTGGTAACTATGTAGAGGTGATGTTAATTAACTTGATTGTGGCGATGTTTTCACAGTGCATATGTATAGTATCAATATTAGGTTATATATTTTAAATATATACAACTTACACAGTAATTTAAAAGAAGGGAGAATGAAGTATTTTCTTATAAAACCCATTGATGGGTTTTATAAGCTAGATTGTTTCCAGTTGTTACTGTTACAAAAATTCTGCATTGAGAAACATTGTACATATATCATTTTTGTATATATGCAGTTGTATCTGTAGGAAAAATTCCTAGAAGTGGAATTGCTGGGTCAAAGAATCTAGCAGGTATAATTTTGATAGATACTGTTAAATTGTGTTTCACAGAGGTAGTAAGAATAATGTGTGTGTGAGAATACTTATTTCCCTATACTCTTGCCAACACAGTGTATAATCAGACTTTTTGGATTCTTGCCAATATGATGGGTGAAAAATGGTATCTCAGTGTAGTTTTAATTAACGTTTCTCTTACAAGTGAAGGTGCGTGTCTTTTCAAATGGATAAGAGCCATCTTATTTTTTTACCCTGTGAACTGTCTGAAGTTAATCTAAATTTCTCTTCAGTCCATGTGCCATTGGTTGGTTTACGAAAAGTTACCCTGACTTGCTTGTTTGCCTGCATTTGCCTTCTGACAGGTCTCTCTGCTTCCTCCACGTTCATTCTCTTCTAGGCTATCTCTTATACTGTTAATGGAATGGTGTTTCTAATCACAAATTTGAATGTGCCATTTCCTTGCTTAAAACTATTCAGTGTCTCTTCGTGGTCTCTGTGATCTAAATACCTTAGCATTGGTTTCATACCTACCTACCTTGCCAACATTTCCTGTCACTTTCTCTTGGGCTTTCTAAGGTCCCAAAACATTGAACTGCTCAGAACTTCCTCTTGTATTAGACCCGTTGTCTCTGTCTTTTCATGCAGTATTTCTCTGCTTTAATGGTCCATTCCTGCTTGTCCACATGTCTACATTCCTGTTTTTCATCCCCCACCTAATAGAAAGGCTTTTCTGATACCTTAATCTTCTTTTGGGCGATATGTAGTGCTTTTTTCTCTTTTTCACAAGATCCTCTGTATCTCTCTATAATGGAAACCCTCACATTAATGTGTTTTATTTCAGTGTGTGTTTCTTGTCCTAGATGGTTAATCTTCGAGGGCATGAACTTTTAGTTATTTTGGACATAGTAGCACATAGTAGTTGATAAATATTTACTAAATACACATAAATGTGTGTATATATGTATATATATATATACACACTAAATATACATCTGGACAATCCAGGACTAAGGGAAATAAAGGAAAATTAATACAATGAGTTCACAAGTTTTTTAAAATTTATTTTATTTGATTTATTTATATCAAGATGTAAACTAAATACAATAAAATGTACAGATATCAGGTGCTATGATGAGGTGTGACAATTATATCCATGTAACCAATACCCAAAAGATGATATTGAGCATTTTTGTCATCCCAGAAAGTTCCCTCTCCCCCAGGCACTCTTGATTCGTAACAGCATAGATTAGTTTTGTTCTGTCTTCATACAGTGTGTGCTTTTTTGCATCTAGCTTTTTGGCTTAACATATATATCCAGATTTATTCATGAAGTTGAATGTATCCGTTTTTCTTTTTATTGCTGAGTTGAATTTCATTGGATGACTATACCAAAGTTTATCTTTTTTTTTTTTTAATTTATTTGAGAGAGAGAGAGAAAGTAAACAGAGGGAGAGTGAGAGGGAGAAACAGACTCCCTGATGAGCAGAGAGCCTCATTCAGGGCTCCATCCCAGGACCCTGAGATCAGAACCCGAGCCAAAGGCAGATGATTAGCCGACTGAGTCCCTGAGGTGCCCCCCGCCAAAGTTTATCTTTTCTGATATTGATGGACATTTGAGTTGTTTCCAGTTTTTTACCATTACGAATAAGACCTATAAAGATCTTCTTGCAAATAGTTGTTTTCATTTCTCTTGAGTAAATATCTGGGAATGGAATTGTGAGTTTTTCAAAGTAATTTTCCATTTTATACTCCCACCATGAATATATGAGAATTCTAGTTGCTGTGCATTCTTGTCAGCATTTAGATAATTAGTCTTTTAAATTTTAGCCATTTTAGTTGGTATGAGATGGTTTCTCACTGTGGTTTTATTTTGGATTTCCTTGGTGGCTGATGATGTTGAGCAATTTCTTGTGTAGTTAGTGATAGTGTATTTCCTTTTATAAATACCTCTTCAAGTTTTCTGCGAATTAAAAAATAGGATACCTTTTTATTATTGATGTGTAAGAATTCTTAGTATAGTTTGGATAAAAGTTCTTTATCAGATTAGTGTATTGAATATTTTCTCTCAGTTTGCAGTTTTTTTCTTTAATAGTGTATTTTGATGAAATCTAATCAGTTTTTTTCTTTAATACATTATGCTTTTTGAGTTGTAAGAAGCCTTTGCCTGTCCAAAAGTCATGAAAATAATTTCCTGTGCTTTCTTTTAAAAGTTACATAGTCTTTTACGTATAGGGCTGTGATCCATCTTGAATTAATTAGTATATATAATGTGAAGTAGGGGGTTGAGGTTCATTTTTAAAAGTACATTTATACAATTCCAACATCATTGTTTGAAAAAAACCCTTTCCTTTCCTGTAGAGGTTAGCCTTTGTGTCTTTGTTCAGAATCCTTTGAATTTGCTTGTATAGATCTATTTCTGGACTCAGCTCTGCTTCATTTATCTATTTGTTTTTTCTGTGCTAGTGTCCTACTATCTCTGTTACCATAAGTTTTGGAGTCAGATAGTGTGAATCCTCCAACATTGTTTGGCCAATCTAGTTCTTTTGTGTTTCCATATAAATTTTAAAATCAGTTTGTCAGTTTCTATTAAAAAGGTCTTTTGGGATTTTGATTGGGATTGTGTTGCTCTGTAGAGACATAGGGAAAAATGACCTCTGGCAGTATTCAGTGTGGTAGCCTCTAACATGGTTCCCATTTATCCCTGTGTCCCAGTGTTTGCACCTTTTCATAGCTACCTTGCACATTTTATTAGGCTTGGTCTATGTGACCAATAGAATATGGTAAAAGTGATGGTATATCACTTCTAAAATTAGGGTAAAAAAGACACAATGGCTTGTTACTGGTCTCTGTTTCTCTCTCATCACTCACTTTAGAAGAAACCAGATACCATACTGTAGAGAAACCCATTGTCAAGATAGTGAAGGGTCTGAGATTTTACCTTGTAAGTTAACACATGAGCTTACTTCAGTTTCATGGATGCTGATAGAAGAGGACATGAGGCCCCTTGGTCAGAGTTGAAAGACTGTTTATTGTCACTAATGTGCTATAGTAGTAGCTAGGGTATCAGTGTTTTTGCGCCAGTTCCTTGAGCTCCATTTCATACCTGGTAACATGAAGAGGGCCAGATGACACCTGCTTATGCAGCGGGTTGTGTTTCAGAAGAGGAACTCTGAACATGGGGAACCTGGATACTTTTTAATGTGCACTAAGCATACCTGCTCTTTGCTGTGGAAGAGACTTTATCTTCCAAGTCTGTTCACTTTATAGACATATTTGAAAGTCTAGAATAAAGGGCAGTTGACCCTCAGTTGCAAGATGTGCAGAAATGCAAGAGTCCCATGGAGTACTGTCTCCTAACATCTCCATGACAGAGAACTGAGGCCTTCTGCCAGTAGCCTTGAGTGAGCTTAGAAGCAGATCCTCTAGCCTTCAGTTGATTATGTACCTATTAGTTGACTGTAACCTTATGAGAGACCTTTGAACCAAACCCAGCAGCTAAGCCGCTCCTGGATGGAAACTGAGATAATAAATGCTGTTTTCAGCTGCTGAGTTTTGGAGTAGGTTTTTTATTTATTTTTATTTTTTTAAGATTTACTTAATAGAGAGCAAGCACAAGCACAAGCACAAGCAGGGAGAGCTGGAGAAGGAGAAGCAGGCTCCCTGCTGAGCAGGGAACCTGATGTGGGGCTCGATCCCAGGAGCCTGGGATCATGACCTGAGCAGAAGGCAGATGCTTAACCGACTGAGCCACCCAGGTTCTCTTTGGGGTAGTTTTTTTACACAGCAATTACTAATACAGTTATATACCTTTCCTTTTACTTAGGTCATTTTTAACATATATTATAAATATATGTACTTACATATATACATATGTGTATATATGGAAGATTTTTACCTCTACCTACTAAAATGGATTTTTACATATTAATATGTTAACATATCAATTACATGTTAGTGTTTATATACATATAATAAATAATATTTTATTCTTTGTAGAAATCTTGCATGTTAAATTCCTAACGATTTTTTAATGCTATTAAATGAAATTTTATAAAAGTCCCTTTCATTTTTTTCCTGTATATAGAAATGCAGTAATTTTTATTTTAAATTTGTTTAGCTAATTTAAATTCATTTAGTTCCAGTAGTCTTTTTATAAATTCTTTAGGATTTTCTTTACAAGATAGTCATATCATTTGTGAATAAGACAGTTTTATTCCTTCCTTTGCTCATCTTATAAGCCTTTTCTTTGTCTTACATCATCTCACGTCTTCAGTCTGATGTTAAAGAGTGAGAATGGACATCCTTGTCTTGTTTCTGATCTTAAGGGGAGAACATTGTCTTTCACCATAAAATAGGATGTTAGCAGTAGGTTTTTTGTAGATCAAAAGAAGTCAGATGGATGATATTCCCTTTTTTATTGAGATTTTTGCTTTTAAATTATGAAAAGGGTGTTGAATTTTGTCAGACGTCACCCCCCCCCTTTTTTGTATCTATTGAGATGATTGTATGGCTTTTATTCTTTATTCTGTTACTTTGGTGAAACATACTTCTTGATTTTTGGAAGTGAAACCAATCTGGCAATGCTAGGATAACTTCATAGGATCATGATGCATAGTCCGTTGATCTCTTTCTGAATTTGTATTTTTAGGGATTTTAGTGCCTGTGTTCATGAGAAATACATTTATAATGCTTTCTGGAAGCATGGTTGTTGCTAGCCTTTTAAAACTGTTAAGGAAAGATTTTCTTTTCTGTATTCAGAAGTAGTTTATGTAAGATTTGTGTATCTTTAATGTTAACCATCTAAGCGTGGAGGGTTTTTTTTTTCGGTGTTTGTGTGGGGGAATGATTTTGATAACAGATTTTGTTTCTTTAGTAAATCTATGGTTATACAGATCTTCTGTTTTATCTTGTGTTTTTCAAGCAGTTGTGTTAAGTCATCAGATCTTTTGGTATAAAATTGATAATTTTCTATTGTGATCCTTTTGATCCTTTTAATGACCGTAGGATCTGTAGTGATTGCTCTTTTATTCCTGATGTTGTAGTTTGTATTTTACTTCTTTTCTGGGTCATCCTTGCTAGGTCTTAGCAACTTATTTCTTTTCACAGTGTTTGGTTTCAGCAGTTTATATTGATTGGTTTCTGGTTTTATCTTGATAATTCCTTTGCTCTTTTTTTCTGTTCAATTTTTTCCCCTACTTTTTAAATGTGGAAATTTAGATATTCAAATTTAAGACTTTCTTTTTAAATATAAGCACTCAAAGCTATAATTTTTTCTCTAAGCACTGTTTAACTACATATTGGGTGTTTATATATTTTCATTGTTAAAAATTTCTAATTTTTTTGTGATTTCTTTGACTCATGGATTACTTAGAAGTGAGTTGCTTAATTTCCAGATTTTTTGATTTTTCATAGATAGCTTATTATAGTTGATTGCGAATACAGTTTTGTTGTGGTCAGAGAACATACTCTGTAAGATTTCTGTCTTGAAATTTGAGACTTATTTTATGGTGCATTTTACGGTCTGTGATACACTTGAGTCAAGTTGGTTAATAGTGTTGTTCAAATTATCTGTATCAGGACCAGAAAACTTTTTCTGTAGGGCTTATATAGAAAATATTTTAGGTTTTGTGGGTTATGGCCTTTGTTATTGCTATTCTCTCGTTGTAGTGCAGAAGCAGTCATGGCAAAATCAAAGTGAATGGGCCTGACAGTGTTTTAATAAAACTTTATAAAGGCAGGCAGAGGGCTATGGATCTGCCTTACGGTTTGCTGAACCCTAATCTATATGTCTACAGATGATTTTTTTATCCATTTCAGTTGTTGAGAGGTGGGTATTGTAACTTCCAGCTGTAACTGTAGATTTGTTCGTTTTCCTGTAACCTAATTAGCTTTTGCTTCATATATTTCCTTAATGCAGTTTTTGCCTCAAGCTGTCTGTTATTAGAGGCATTCTCATTTAGTATTGGTATGCCTTCTGGATGAGTTAA
Organism: Ailurus styani; assembly: GCA_002007465.1. Classification (NCBI taxonomy): domain Eukaryota; kingdom Metazoa; phylum Chordata; class Mammalia; order Carnivora; family Ailuridae; genus Ailurus; species Ailurus styani. Next base: position 1,093,141 of record LNAC01000492.1, on the reverse strand, counting down.
TCTTTTTGCCTTTGATAATTCTCCTTTACTGAAGTTAATTTTTTTCTGATATTGATGTAACCACGCCACTTTTTTTAACGTTTACTATTTACATTCGTGATGTATAATTCTCCATTGTTATACTTTCTTTAAAAAAAGATTTTATTTATTTATTTGAAAGAGAGAGAATGAGAGAGAGAGAGCATGAGAGGGGGAAGGGTGAGAGGGAGAAGCTGACTCCCTGCTGAGCAGGGAGCCTGATATGGGACTTGGTCCTGGGACTCCAGGATCATGACCTGAGCGGAAGGCAGTTGCTCAACCAACTGAGCCACCCAGGCGCCCTCACTGTTATACTTTTAACCTGAATTGTGTTTTTGTTTTGAAAGTACATTTCTTATAGACAGCATATCTTTAATGGAGTTTTTTTTTATTTTTTTAAAGTTTCCCTTTATTTTTTATTGTAGATATGCAATGTTACCTTAGTTTCAAGTATACAACATAGTTATTTGACAAGTTCATGTTATGCTATGCTCACTGCAAGTATAGTTACCTGTCACCATATGACACTGCTTTAGTACCAAAATCTATATTCCCTATGCTGTGATTTTTATCTCTGTGACTTATTTATTCCATAACTGGAAGCCTGTATCTTTCAGTCTTCTTCACCATTTTTGCCATGTCCCCTTACCCTCTACCCCTCTGGCAACTATCAGTTCTCTGTATTTATAAGTCTGTTTCTTTTTGTTTACTTGTTTATATGTTTACTTTGTTTTTTTAGATTCCACATAGAAGTGAAACCATTTGGCATTGTTTTTCTCTGACTTATTTTACTTGGCATCCATGTTGTTGCAAATGACAAGATCTCATTCTTTTTTTTTTTTTCAATGAATTTTTATTTTAGGATACATTTAAATTCCAGAAAAACTGAATAGTAGAGACTATACACCACACTTAACTTCCCTTATTGTTAATATCTTACATTAGTGTGGTTCATTTGTCATGATTAACTAATATTGAAACATTAATTAAAACCTATCATTTATTCAGATGTCTTTAGTGTTTATCTAGTATCCTTTTCTGTCCCAGGACCTGATCCAAGATACCATATTACAGTAAGACATCATAACTCCTCAGGTTTTCCTTGACTGTGACAGTGTCTCAGATTTTCCTTATTTAATAGCCTAGCAGTTTTACGGAGTACTGGTCAGGTATTTTATAGAATACCTCATTTGGGTTTGTTTGATGTTTTTTTCACAGACTGTGATTATGGATTGAGGGGAGGAAGGTGACAGAGGCATAATATCATTCTTATATCAAGGGTACATGCTATGAACATGGATTTTCACTTGGCTGAGGTAGTGTTTTTCATGTTTCTTCACTGAAAAGTTACTCTCTATGCTCCTCTCCCTTTCCATACTATACTTTTTGGAAGGAAGTTACTATATGTAACCCACATTTAAGGGGTAGAGACTTAACATTCCATTGCCTTGAGGGGGAAATACTTATATGAATTTCTGGGAATTCTTCTGCATGGAAGAATAGAATTGTCTATTTCTCTCAATTCATTTATTTGTTTAAGCATTTATGTATTTATGTGTTTTTTTATGTGTAAAGTTGGCTCTCTATTTTTTACTTACTATTTTTTAAATAACATATAATGTATTATTGGTTTCAGGGGTACAAGTCTGTGATTCATCAGTCTTACCGTAATACCCAGTGTTCATTACATCACATGCCCTCTTTAATGTCCATCACCCAGTTATCTCAACTCTCCACCCCCTCACCCCCTAGCAACCTTCATATATTTCCTGTGATTAAGAGTTTCTTATGGTTTGTCTCCCTCTCTGGTTTTATCTTGTTTTATTTTTTCTTTCTCTTCCCCTATGATCATCTGTTATGCTTCTTAAATTTCCACATATTAGTAAGATCATATGATATTTCACTGATTGACTTATTTTACTTAGCGTAATACTCTTTAGTTCCATCCATGTCATTGCAAATGGCAAGATTTCATTTTTTTGATGGCCATTGTATATATATGCCACATCATCTTTACCCATTCATCTTTTGGTGGACATCTGGTCTCTTTCCGTAGTTTGGCTACTGTGGACATTGCTGCTGTAAACATTGGGGTGCAGGTGTCCCTTCAGATCACTACGTTTATATCTTCGGGGTAAATACCCAGTAGTGCAATTGCTGGGTAGTAGGGTAGCTCTATTTTCAACTTTTTGAGGAAACTCTATACTGTTTTCCAGAGTCTCAAGTGTCCTGGTTTGACATTTTGGAGGTTTCTCCTGTCTAGGTCTTTAGGGTAGGAGGTGTGCTTAAAGACAGTTTGCAGCCATCCTAATGATCAAGCCATATTTAATTTCAACCCAGAAATGGAGGAGTGCAGAACAGGGTGGATGCATTGGGTTCCTCTTTCAAACAATGTTTCACACGTTTTGGATTTAATAATATTCTAAAGGCAATCTACCCAGTGCTTTATTCCCGTAATCACTAAATGCATATTGAAAGGGAATTTAATCAATACAGAACTCATTCATTGGCTGGTTGCACCATTTTGCATTCCCATCAACAGTGTAGGAGGGTTCCCCTTTTTTCTGCATCTTCGCCAACATCTGTCAATTCCCGACTTGTTAATTTTAGCCATGCTGATTGGTGTGAGGTGGCATGTCATTGTGGTTTTGACTTGTATTTCCCTGATGCCGAGTGATGTTGAGCATTTTTTCACATGTCTGTTGGCCGTTTGGATGTATTCTTTGGAGAAATGTCTGTTCATGTCTTCTTCCTATTTCTTTTTTTAATTTTTTTTAATTTTTTAATTTTTTATTCTTTGCCCCAGGGGTACAGGTCTGTGAATCATCAGGCTTACACCTTTCACAGCATTCACCATAGCACAAACCCTCCCCAATGTCCATAACCCATCCACCCTATCCCTACCCTCCCACCCCCCAGTAACCCTCAGTTTGTTTTGTGAGATTGATTAGGAGTCTCTTATGGTTTGTTTCTTTTCATTTCTTGATTGTATTATATGTTCTTTGGGTGTTGAGTTTTGTTAAGTTCTTTATAGACTTTGTGTACTAGTCCTTTATCTGATATGTTATTTGCAAATATCTTCTCCCTTTCTGTAAGTTTTCTTTTGGTTTTGTTGATTCTTTCCTTTGGTGTGCAAAAGCTTTTTATCTTGATGAAGTCCCAATAGTTCATTTTTGCCTTTGTTTCCCTTGCCTTTGGAGACATGTCTAGGAAGAAGTTGCTGCAGCCGAGGCAGAAGAGGTTGCTGCCCTTGTTCTCCTCTAGGATTTTGATGGATTCCTGTCTCATGTATAGATCTTTCATTCACTTTGAGTCTGTTTTTGTGTATAGTATAAGGGAACGGTCCAGTTTCATTCTTCTGCATGTGGCTGTCCCAATATTTCCAGCACCCTTTGTTGAAGAGACTTTTTCCATTGGACATGCTTTCCTGCTTTGTTGAAGATTAGTTGACCATAGAGTTGAAGGGCTATTTCTGGGCTCTCTATTCTGTTCCACTGATCTGTGTGTCTGTTTTTGTGCCAGTACCATACTGGTCTTGATGATTACAGCTTTGTAAAAGAGCTTGAAGTCTGGACTTGTGATGCCACCAACTTTGGTTTTCTTTTCCAACATTCTTTTGGCTATTCGGGGTCTTTTCTGGTTCCATACAAATTTTAGGATTATTTGTTCCAGCTCTGTGAAAAAAGTTGATGGTGTTTTGTTAGGGATTGCATTGAATGTGTAGTTTGCTTTAGGTACCATAGACATTTGCACAATATTTGTTTTTCCAATCCATGAGCATGGAATGTTTTTCCATTTCTTTGTGTTTTCCTCAATTTCTTTCATGAGTGTTTTATAGTTTTCTGAGTATAGATCCTTTGCCTCTTTGGTTAGATTTATTCCTAGGTATCTGATGGTTTTGGGTGCAATTGTAAATGGGATTGACTCCTTAATTTCTCTTTTTTGTGTCTTAATTCTAGCAGTTAGAGCCTCCATTTTTTATTCCATCTCATTAAAAATAGGCTTTTTTATTTCAACTTGGTTAGATTTTAGTTACTTTATTTCTTTAGAAGGGGATTTTGTAGTGTATTCTATGCTTTTTTTTTTTTTTTGAGCCCAGCTAGTATCTTTATAATTGTTATTCTGAATTTTAGTTCCAACATCTAATGTCCATACTGATTAGGTCCCTGGTAGTCAGTACTGCCTCTTGTTCTCTTTTTTGAGGTGAGTTTTTCCATCTTATCATTCTGTCAGAGAAGAATAGATGAACGAGAGAAAAAAAATACAGAAATGGCAGCAGTGACCCCAGAGAAATATACACTAAACAAATGAGAAGAGACATGGAGGCGGAAAAAATAAAAAAGAAGGAAAAAAAGAAAATAATATGATAGGTGAGCAAAATAGAGCAATACCCTGGATTCTGTGTGTATTTTGGCCTGTTTCTTTAGAGAAGTAGATCCCAAAATTATGAAGAAAAACTTGTATATGTACAAAAGTAAAGTTAAATACAGTGAAAGGATAGAATGTAAGTGTAAAAATGGAAATTAAAAGACAAGAAAAAAACAGAGGGAAAAAAACCAACAACAGAAAAAGGGAAGGGATATAAATAGCAGGTGAGCAGAACAGAGCAAAACACTATCACCTGAATATATTTTGGTTAGTTTGTTAGAAGAAACTGCATCCCAAATTGTAGAGAAAGAAAAACTTATATATACAAAAATAAAATTAAATACATTGGAAGAATGTTATTGTAAAAAAAAAAGAAAAATGAATGTTATTGTAAAGGGGCACCTGGGTGGCTCAGTCGTTAAGCATCTGCCTTTGGCTCAGGTCATGATCCCAGGGTCCTGGGATCGAGCCCCGCATCTGGCTCCCTGCTCTGCGGGAAAGCCTGCTTCTCCCTTTCCCACTCCCCCTGCTGGTGTTCCCTCCCTCGCTGTATCTCTCTGTGTCAAATAAATAAAAAAAAATCTTCAAAAAAAAATGTTACTGTAAAGATGAGAATTAAAAAAGACTTCAACAAAATTAAAAAAACAGAAAAGCAAGAAGGAAAAACGAACATGAAAAAGAGAATATGATCATACAGGTAAATAGAACAGAGCCACACACTAGATTTTGGTTGCATTTTTGGTCTGTTAGAAGAAACTGCATCCCAAAATTGTAAAGAAAAAAAAATATATATATACACACAAAGTAAGATGAAATACAATGAAGGGCTAGAATGTAACTGTAAAAAATGAGAAATAAAAGTTAAAAAGTTGACAAAATAGGAAATTGGTTGAAAGAGGAAAGGAAAAAGTTAAAGACAAAATTAAAGTTGAAAGATTAAAGAATCATGGGGAAGAACCATGAATTCTACATGCTGTATTCCCCTAGTGCTGGAGATTTGAAGTTCTCATTTATTGGTAAACTTGGTCTCGGCTGGATGTTCTTGCTGATCTTCTGAGGCAGGTGTCTGTTGCGTTGATTGTCAAGTGTCTTTTTCCCAAGAGGAATTGTACAGTCCTTGCCAGGGGGCCAGGCTAAGTAATCTGCTACAATTTGCTCTCTGTGGCTTTTGTTCCGTAAAGGCTTTTTGTGCAGCTTTAGAGGATGAGAATGAAAATGGTGACCTCCCCCTTGGCCTCAGAGCCCAAAGCTCAGGGCCACACTCCTCAGTGAACCCTCAGAGAAAAGCAGTCAGTCACTCCAGTCTTCTTGGTCTCTGGCCATACTCTGAGCTCACCTGGCCTGTGACCGAGTGTTTCTGTCTCAGGCACACAACCCCATTTTGCGTCTCCAAACTCTGCAGACTCTGCAGTGTGCACCCGCCCTGCTCCTCCTGGGGGAGAGGGGGAGGGGTCTTGCTGATTCTGCTGCTTGTTGGACTCCTGGTTGGAGGGCAGTTGCCTGACTGCTGCAGTTTTTGGTTCATGGAAGCCCTGAATTGAGAGCCCACTCCTGGGCTCACTGCAGCTGGTTTCCCTGCTCCGATTCCTGGGAGCTCTGCCACACTCAGGCATCTCTGGTCTTCCTGTGACCCTGAGGATCCTGAGACCACACTGTTGCACCTAGGGTCCTGCCCCCACTTAGCCATTTGAGCTATGTCCCTCCCAGAGGAGACTTCTAAAAGTTCTGATTTTGGGCTCAGCTGCTATATCATTTGCTGTAGCTGGCAGTAATAGAACTTATTCATCTTATAACTGAAAGTTTTTACTCTTTAACAAAGTCTCCTCATCATCTCCACACCTCAGTCCCAGGCAACCATTAATTTACTCTCTATGGGAGGTCTGGGTTTTCAAAGTTCACATACAAGCGAGACCATACAGTATCTTTCTCAGAGTCATTACACTTAGCGTGGTGCCTTCAAGTTTCATCCATCTTGTTCCAAGTGGTAAGATACCCTTCTTTCTCTTGATTAAAAATGTCGTGTTACATATATATATATATGTGTGTGTGTGTGATATATGTATGTATATAATATATATGAGGTATATATGACGTGTGTGTATTACAGCTTTATCAATTCATCAATTGGTATTTCCATGTTTTGGTTATTGTGAACAATACTGCAGTGAATATGGGTATTTTTTTTAAAGATTATATTTATTTATTTGACAGAGAGAGAGATTACAAGTAGGCAGAGAGGCAGGCAGAGAGAGGAGGAAGCAGGCTCCCTGCTGAGCAGAGAGCCCGATGTGGGGCTCGATCCCAGGACCCTGAGGTCATGACCTGAGCCACCCAGGTGCCCCAAATATGGGTATTTTTACACCCATTTTTAAATAATATACTCTTCAGTTTTAGTATTTTGCTTCTTTTTTTTTTAAAGCATTTCCATTTATCTATAGAGATTCTGCATTGTGATCATGTTCTCCATTAAGTCTTTAAACATGTTCGTAGTAGCTGCTTTAACGTCCTTGTTTGTTAGTTCACTTAGCTGAATTATTTCACCATCTTTTTCTTTTAACTGTGTTTTTCTACCCTTGACAATATGTCAAAGTTTCCTGCTTATTTTCATGTCTAGAAAGTTGTAATTATAGAGTGGACATTGTGGATGATATACCATCTCTACATTCTCTTTCTCTGGTGAGCATGATTAAATTTCTGGCTGATCATCTAGAACTTGTGGTGGCTTGGTCTTACACTTAAAGATGGGTCTGTAGAAAGCCTGAAATGTTTTCTTATGCCTTGTAACTTGGCTGGATTCAAACTCCAGGCTCATGTCTCTGCAGTGAGAAGGAGCTGACATTACTGCTGAGTTCTTTAAACTTTCCACTTATTTTCCACTGGGCTCCTTGGAATCTTCCTTGAGCATATATGGTTCAAGGATTCTTGAATAATTTGATGGAGTTTATGTTAGTTTTTGAGGCTTCCTTTGTTGTGGCTCATTCCTTTACTGAATTTCTTCTTTGACTTTTCAGCCACTCTGTGGCCATGAACTTCAGTAAAACTGCAGCTTTCCGCTTGAGGTCTAGTGGGCTCGTGTTATTGCAGACTAGCAGTGCCCTCAGGAGTAAAGATGTATAAATTTGAACCCAGTGTACTTCTCTTCCTTCAGTCGTCAAGTCTCCCAATTTCTACCTTTTCTTGCTTGCTTTTTTCTGCTTTCAAATCATTCTTAAAAGTATTCTATCCAGAATTTATAATTGACATCTGTGGAAAGGATAGTTTAATGAGTAGACAAAAGCTACCCCACCATTATTAGGACTCTTCACAGACTCATTTTTATTCATTTCAAATTAGGCTTTTAAACACAGTTGCTGTTAAAATGCACCTTGTTTTAAAGTTACACATTTTCAGAGTAAGGTGGAAGTTCGCTATTGTTTCATTTACATACATTTAGTCTAAGTAGGTAATTATGTAGCGAAGAGCCAGGAACTAAAGAATGTTTATGAAGGCTGGTAAAAGTGACAGTTATGTTTTTGCTGCTGTTCCGTCTCCCCTTTTTTGGCAGGAACCTTTGATAGACAGCGGCGCAACACTTGGGACCAGGTAATGGGGAAAATGTCATTTTTTAACTGTCTTTGGCCTTTTCTTAGTATTTCTGCTCTGTAGAAAAAGTACTAAAATGCAAATATTTCAACTGCTTTTCTCTTAAAATTTGTGTTCATGGTAGCACTGTTGGATGTGTATTTTTCTTTAAATGGTTAGCTAGGGACCAGCTTAGGTCCAGAGGATCCTTCAGGATCATTGTACAAAAACTTGGGTTTATGGTTCTGCCTTCAAACAGATTTAAAAAAATTGCGTTTAAGAGGGAAATAGTTGAGTTGGTTTAGAGATGGCACATCTTCTAGGAGATTTATTGCTTCGTGCTTTCAATATACATCTAAGGTTAACATTAACGTAGTTTAAAAACACTAGTATGTGAAGTTGTGTTGATTTTTAGTTTTCTAGAATTTGTACAGTCTATTTTGTTGTTTTAATGTGACTAACTTTACAAGAAGGTGGATTTTAAAACTTGAACTTGTTCCTTTAGGAAGTAATGCACTTGAAGCTTACTGTTCTTAAGGTTAATCCTAAAATATTTTTGCTGATGCAAGGAAAATGAGGTATGTGATAGCCCCAATATATGATATTTGACTTCTTCTTTTTAGTTGGGTGTTATATGAGGCAGAAAAGAGAAAGGTAGACACATTTAGGCCTTTCTACGGTATTCTAATCCCAAAGAACATTTCCATCTCTGTCAATTAGGGTTTGGTTAGAGTAGTAAAATTATTGCAGTGATTGATTTTTACCAATTGTGGGAACTGGTTATATATTCCTGAGTGTGGTTCTAGGCTTGAAGTCAGCTGGACTGACATATGGAAGGGAAGATAGACATTAAGTAAAGTTCTACTGGAGCATGGAAAGAACATTTCGAACTTAGAACCAATAAGCCTGAATTTCTGTCTTTATTGCTGTCTTTCTGCTTCCAAACCTGCAACTCTGATGATGTAAATAACCTATAGTAGGTGTGGCACACCTGACCATGAAGCTGCACACAGCCTGTGTTGCTTGAAAAAACAAAGAGGGAGATCCAACAGGAGGTAGGGGAGCTGTGGGTGCCGTTGCTACCTACTGCCAGCATAGGTGGGCCCAAAGATCCATGACAGTGTGAGAACTGCAGTACCATTTGACCTTATGTTGAAGTTCTGAATATGGCTGTTGCTTCATTTTTATCTTCTAAATATCATGGGAATGTCTTCTGAGGCCAACCTTAACCTGCAACCATGCAGGGAGTGAAACTTGGAGAAATGTAGTTGCAGCCTAGCTAAGATGACAATAAATAGCCCTCACAGTCCATTCTTTGACACCATGTCACCTATATACACCTCTTTTAATTATATTTAGCTTACAAAGACAGTTGTATTGTAAAACTATACTTTCGATGAGAATTGTGTAACTATCCTTTGTCCAACTGATAGCATACAAATATTCTTTAAGAGGAAGTAAATCCCTTTATCCACAGTTGGGTTCATTTTTTTCCTACTTAAGTCACATTTTTTATTTAACATCCTGTAACTTAAATACTAATTGGAGATTAGCTACTATTAGATGGTTGTGGCAAAGGAGATTAAAAAAATAAATTGGTTAAAAAATACATATCAATTTCTTACATCAAAACAAGGAAGAAATAGTAGAATGTTCGTTTCTGTAACTAGTCACGTGGTTGTAGTTGCTATCTATAATTGCTTTTTCCAGCTGTCATTCCACATTCATTCTGTTCTTGTCAAGTACCTCAGCTGGTTGTGGTTGCTTGCCTGGTGGGGTGACTCAGACCTTTATTCCTAAGGGTCTGGGTCATTGGCAGTTCTGTCTGGATTGTGTCCAGTGACTTTAATCACATTACATACTAAGTGGCATCCCAGAGGAACTCCTGCATTTCAGACATATTTTCTCTTAGTCCTTTTGTGTAGTAGCAACCTAGCTTCCTCTTGATAGTAAGGTCAGTTCACCCCAGTTAGTTCTGTAACTTTCTCCTTTGTTGATTCATTGGCATGAAAAGTCCAAAGTGGCTGAGTGGTGGTCTCAACTTTCAGTTTAATGGAATCATTCCTGTATCCCTTGGTGGAAACGAAGATCCACCAAGGGAACTATATAGGCATAGATGTATATAGGTGGGTAGATGTTGTGGTATTTGTGTATCAGTGAATTGGGAAGCAAAGTATCAGTTAAGAGCAAGAATGAGTTAATAAAAATTAATATAGGTACATTTCAGAAAATACAGGGAGTTTAATCAGGATACTCTGTACACAAGTACTTATTTACATTGAAAGAATTATAAATATATCAAGAAAAGTCATGTAGTTTTATTATTATTATGATACTTCAGTTAATGGAAAGGTGGTCATTAGCAATTTAGTTCTAATTCTAGGTCCGGTATGCTTTTTGGATTTTTTTACCTAAAGGAGAAAAACAAGAATTATATTTAGTACTTTGAACTTTTGTAAATTTTCAATAATATGGAATAATAAGCATAAATGATTTCTCTTCTTCACAAAGAAAAATGCTATAGTAGTATTGCACACCATATATAATGTAGTAAGTAAGAGGGTGAGCTTGAATATAGACTGCCTGGCTTTAAATCCCAGCTCTTCTGTTTACCATGAATTTCAGTTAGATTATTGCTCTGTAACAATCCTGTTCCCTGCCCCCCCAAAAAAAGATGGCTTAAAACAAGTGTGTATTATTACTCATAAATCTGTGGATAAGATGGATTGTTCTGATCATCTGGGCTAGATTTGGCTCATTTCATCTGGGATCACTCATATAGCTTTGGTCACCTGGCAGGTTGGTGGTGGGGGTACTGCTTTAGGGTGCTTTCTCACATTTCTGGTGGGTTACTTACTGGCCCTTATAGGGGTGACTGAGGCACATGCTCTCATCATTTATCAGTCAAGTCTGGGCTTGTTCACTTGGCAGTATTCTAAGAGAGGTAGTAGAAACCACATGAGATCTTTTGAAGTCTACACATGGAACTGGCATGTCACTTCTGCCATGTTTATTGGTCAAGGCAAATGAGGAGACCAGGCAAGATTGAAGATGAGGGAAAATCAACTTTGCCTTCTTATGGGAGGAGCCATAGTGCCATATTGCAGGGGGTATGGATACTAGAGAACTGGAGCCTTTTTAAAATCATTCTGCCATACAGTGTGATCTTGCATGTCTCTCACCTGTCTAAATCTGTTTCCTAACCTGTAAAAATGGTTAGGAGAGTAATGATATTTTCTGAGATGATTTTGAGGGTTAGATAACTTATTTAAATTGCTTATGGTAGTGTCTTGATATACCAAGGGTTTTGTTTTGTTTTGTTTTGTTGTTGTGTTTAATCTTGAAATAGTTGCTTTTGGGAGCAAGTACAACGTGTTTAAAAATAATGGATTTTGGAACTGATTGACTGTATTGGAGTCCTTGCCCCACCCCTTCCTGGCTCTTCAGCCTTGGGCAAATTACTTAGCTTTTTTTGTGCCTCACTCTTAGGAAAGGAGATTATTTTGCAGGGTTGATGAGGATTAAATTAATTAATACACATCAAGTGTTTAGAATTGTGAGCATTGTGTGGGTACTTAATATGTTGCTATTCCTTCTTCTCTTAGTATCACGTCGTAGTGCCTTTAATCCAAACCTTTTCAAACATTTTTGAAAAGTTTAGATGAGGCAGAAATTACCATCCTTAACTGCTTAGAGCCATCTAGTTTTTGTTTATTTTTACTTAAAGGATTTTATTTGTCAGAGAAAGAAAAAGAGGGAGAGAGTGCATGTACCAGCAAGTGAATGAGCAGGGGGAGCAGGCTCCCTGCTGAGCAAGGAACCCCATGTGGGACTCATAACCTGAGCTGAAGACAGATGCTTACGCGACTGAGCCACCCAGGCATCCTGCCATCTAATTTTTTTAATGAAGCAGTATTAATCTTTATGGTTAGTTTGCTCTAATATAATTATGGATTTTACTGATCTTACAAATGTGAATTCATTACACAGAGACATTTCAGGTTGGAGAAAAACTATCTCATAATATTTTGTCTTTTACTTATTTTTTAGTTTTTTTTCTAAGCTTTTCCTCTATAGTGTCATTTATTTCCATGTCTTCCATTCTGTTGGTTATCCCAACACCAACATCTGAAGTTTAACTTCCCACCTGATTTTCATTAACTAATTTTTCTTTCTTCTTTTCAACTAGTCATTAAATTTACCTTTCCCAAACATACACAGAGGATTTTGGATGAGGTTATAAGCACATGCAAAGTATAAGATAATGTATGACAGTCCTCAATAATTTCATATATCCAGGACTTGGAAATTCCATTGCAAACTAACTAAAGATTCTTCTGGAAAGGGAAGCAGAGATTCATCAAGAACCTTGAATGCTCAAATTTATTTTTTTCTTGAAAGCAATGGGAAGTTAAAAAAAAATTTTAACCAAGGAATTAAGATGATCAAATGTCTGTTACATAAATTATCTTGACAGTTCCTGGAGGAAGGAGTGGAAGAATGGAGTTGAGAAACTGGTTAGAAGGCTACTAATTTAAGAAAAAAGTGAGGACTTGACAAGACAAAAAGCCACAAACATAAAGGGAAGGGCACCTGGACTAAAAGAAAAGTAACAAACATAAAGGAGAAGAGGGTGAGAAAGGAAAAAGTAAATTATATTTGGAGCTAATGGAACCAAAATGATAGTAAACTTAAAACATTTTTCTAGTTGAGATATAATTGACATACACCTGAAACTAATGTAATGTTATATAGCATGATTTGATATTTGTATCTATTGCAGAATGATCGCCCCAATAAAATCTAACATCCATCACTATATGTAGTTATTTTTTTTCTTATGGTGAGAACTTTTAAGATTTACTCTTTTAGCAGTTATTCAGATATACTTTGCATTATTAACTATATTAATGCTGTACCTTACATCCCCAAGACATAGTTATAAGTGGAAGTTTGTACTTTTGACTACCTCTACCCATTTCACCCACTCCCCGTCTTCTGCCTCTGGCAACCTCCAGTCTATTTCCTTTATCTATGAATTGAGCTTTTTTGGGGTCATTATTTATTTATTTAGGTTAAAGATTCTACATGTCAGTGAGATCATAAAATACTTGTCTTTCTCTGTCTTAGCATAATGCCCTCAAGTTCCATCCATGTTGTTGGAAATGGTGAGATTTCCTTCTTTTTTATGGCTGAATGATACTGTGTGTGTGTGTGTGTGTGTGTGTGTGTGTGTGTGTGTGTACACTTTATCCATTTATCCATTGATAGGTTGTTTCTATTTCTTGGTTATGGTAAATAATGCTGCATTGACCATGGGGATGCATATGTCTTCTGAATTAATGTGTTTGTTTCCTTTGGATAAGTGCCCAGAAGTGGAGGGTATTGTGTGGAGGCACAAAATTTTTAATTTTAATCATGTTCAGTTTATTTTTGTTACCCTGTGAGCTTTTGATATGTCTAAGAAACCATTGCCTAATCCAAGATTGCCAAGATTTAAACATGTGCTTTCCTCTAAGAGTTTTATAGTTTTAGCTCTTATATTTAAGTCATTAATCCATTTTGAGTTAAGTTTTGTATATTATTTGAGATATTTGATAAATATGTTGATAAACCTGTTCTAGTACCATTTGTTGAAAAGCCCATTCTTTCCTCCATTTGTCTTGGCATCCTTGTCAAGTCAATTGATTGTACATATGAGGGTTTATTTTTGGACTCTCAATTCTGTTCCGTTCTGTATATATTTATGCTAATACTACACTTAGTTACTGTACCTTTGTCTTAACTTGTCAAATTGAGAAGTGTCAGTTTTCCAGCTTTGTTACTCCTTCTTAAGGTTAGTTTTTGTCTATTCTGGGTTCCTTGAATTTCCATATGGATTTTAGGATGAGCTTGTAAATTTCAGGAATGTTGTTAGCTGGGATTCACGATGGATTTACTAGTTATTCATCTGGCTCGTAAATATTTATCTAATGATTGTTTTTTAATAAAATTGGTGAAGTAGGCCAAGTAGATACTACCATGTTTATTTACTTCTCCAGTGTTAGAAACATTCAGAATGGTTAAGTGAGTTGTTTATGGTCAAGCCAAAACTTTTTGACTGTTGACTCCAAATGTCAGCTTTTCACCCTGACAACATGACTCTTTTCTTTTCTCTTAAGACTCTTGTTAGAGGTTTAGTGTTTCTCAAAGGCTATTACTATTTAATATTAGTAGAGCTTGATTTGGCGGACTGAGTTTGTCCCTTTTACTGATTTTTATTCATGTATATATAAAGTAAACACACAGGGTGTAAGTGGATAGGTTCATGAGTTTTCATAAACTAAAGCATCCAGATTAAGAAACAGACATTAGCAACACCCCAGAACACTTCCTTTGTGCCACCTTTTAGTACTCCTCCAGGGGGCGGTTACCCAGACTTGTATCATCATATGTTAGTTTTTCCCATTTTTGAATTTTAGATAAACTGACCCATACTATGTGTGGTCTTTTATGTCTAATTTTTATTTTACTCAAAATGATTTTGAGACTCATCTGCATGTGTGAATGTAGTATGTTGCATGTAGTAGAATAAGGAGATGTGCTCCTGTCACTTTTATTATTGAATTGCTTCATGTTATTTTCACTTATCTGTTAATTACATAATTATTTGTCGAAAGTTGAACTGAGATTCTTGGTGATTAGAATTTTGGTAGGATGAATAGAGAGATGACATTATGAGTAGACAGATGCTACTAAGACTACAGTTTGGACCTTTGGACCTTTTCTGTAATTTTTAGCTCTTTGTGACATTTTTGTAAGGAGTATGATTAGAAAGTCTGTATTTTTGGACATTAATTGATTTTCTAGTCATCATGGCTTAATGAAGAGAGCATAGGCTTTGGAATTAAATCTAGAAATCAGTTCCAGGGCGCCTGGGTGGCTCAGTGGGTTAAAGCCTCTGCCTTTGGCTCAGGTCGTGATTTCAGGACCCTGAGATCAAGTCCCGCATTGGGCTCTCTGCTCAGTGGGGAGCCTCCTTCCTCCTCTCTCTCTCTGCCTGCTTCTCTGCCTACTTGTAATCTCTGTGTCATGTAAATAAATAAAAAAATCTTAAAAAAAAAAAAGAAATCAGTTCCAGCATTATCAATTACAAGTGTTACGACCTCGTGGGATGTGGACGTGTTGCTTCTGTTAATATCTAAGCATGAATGACATATATCTCAGGGTTGCTGGAAAGGTGAGTAATGCAGAGTTCTTAAAAATACTGTAGATCCTGGAAAATAGATGCTCAGCAAATACTAGTTTTATTCTTTCATTTGCTATGTGGTAAATACAATAATTTGCCAATCCAGAAATAGACCTCTGTTTTCAAAATACTCAAGTATTTTTATGGCGTACCTGCCTACAGCCAAAGAATTCCTTAATTCTTTGAAATACATACTACATTGAGTCCTAGAAATTTCTCAGGACTGCATGCTCACTCAGCAAGGGAGCCTGCTTCCTCCTCTCTCTGCCTGCCTCTCTGCCTACTTATAACCTCTCTCTCTGTGTCAAATAAATAAAGTCTTAAAAAAAAGATCTTTTCAAAAAACGTTTATATTTAAAAAATGCTAGTGGGTATTATTATATGTACCATTTTGCTTTTCAGTGTAATTTTGGCCCTTGATCTTGGTCAGTACATAAATTACCTCATCAATTTTAGTTCTGCATTGCACGTTTATACCAAAAATTACTTAACTTTTTAGTTGCAGAATAGGTAATTTTTGATGTTTTGCTATTATATCCATCTTTGCATGTAAATACAAAAGAAAAAAAAAGTAGCCCAGGATACAATTGCCTGCTAACTTGGGATGTGGAAAAAAGGAAGAGTCAAGGGAATGGGACAAAAACAGAGCCAAGAGCAGAAATGGAACCATGTTGAAAGCCTTCTCCACTTTAGGGTTATTTATTTTTCAAGACAATAAACCCCTTTTTGTTGTTGAAAGTAGTTGGGCTGGGGAATTTTTGTTCCTTGACACTTCAAGAATCCAAATGGATATTGTGGCCACCCTTACCTCGTATTTCTCTAAGTACTTAATTTTGTAATTAAGTTTAATTATTTGCTGTTTAACAAGTTTATCATTTTTAAGAATTTTCCTTTTTTTCCTGATTTGCTGTGATGAATTTAAATAAATCAGGAATAGTGAAAAGTTTAGATGATTTTGTGCTTTTTCTTCTTTTACCTATTAATATAATTCATTCATTAATAGATTTTCTGATGTTGACAGTCTCTGCAGAAAGAACTCATTTGCAAAAAGGGAGATCACACCTTAGTGCAACAATGAAAATCATATGCATTTTATTTGTCTCCTTTAAAATTCTTGAGCTATGGTTCTCTGGCTAAAAGTGTTGTATCCCTATTTGCTTAAGTCGGTTTTATCCTAAACCATTTATTTACTCTGCAGATGGATAACATTATCCTGATTATCTTGGCCAGTTAGAGACTATTTAATGAAGTTACATGTTACTATTACCCCAAATTTATTGTGGCTGCATCATCAAAGAGGATGTGATGGTTGTGGAGGAGGCAGCAGCATATCCACATGGTTTGGATATCTTGGCATTTAGAAATATGAGATAAGAGTGAATATTGGAAAGGAAGAGGCCAGTGTGGCATTCACCGCTATTGGCTTCTTTCTTGTAGATAGAACTCAGATTTGTTACATGTGCTTGGGAGAAAGAGCTAGTCACTAGTGGATCCCAAGGTTTAAAAGAGTGGTTTAAACCATCCATGGCAACTTCATTTCCCTTGTTAGCATCTGGTTTATTAATGCCTTTATCACCTGTTTCATTTTTTGCTAGTTCAGTGGGTATAAAATCTTTCCTCACTGTGGTCTTAATTTGTATTCTTTTCATCATTAAGGAGAGAGGAGACAACCTGTCAAGTGTCTATTGGATATTTGTTCTTTTGTGATGCACCTGGTAGTGCCATTTTTTTCCTTTTCTTTTTGTCTTCACTATTAATATATGTCCTTTGAAAAAAAAGTTAGTTGAGTCCCAGATACCTTTGCCTACATTGAGATTTGTGGGTTTTTTTTTTAGTATTTTGTGAAAAAAAGATCTTAATTTTACGATCTTAATTTTAGTGTAGTAATGTTTATGGATTTTTTTAAAGATTATTTATTTATTTATTTGACAGAGATCACAAGTAGGCTGAGAGGCAGGCAGAGAGAGAGAGGAGGAAGCAGGCTCCCTTGCTGAGTGAGCCGGGAGCCTGATGCAGGCCTCGATCCCAGGACCCTGAGATCATGACCTGAGCTGAAGGCAGAGGCTTTAACCCATTGAGCCACCCAGGCGCCCCGTTTATCAATTTTTTAAAGGACTTAATGTATTTATATTTTCTTTGGTTTAAGAACTCTTTCCAGATTTGGGTAATAAAAAAGTATTCTTTTAAACTTTTGTCTTTAATTTCAGTTCACTGGGGATGCTTTTCTTTTTTTCCCCACCAGTAGTAGGGTAGTGATTGAAATTCATTTTTCCCTGTATGGACTGTTTTCTGAGCTTTTCATTTATTAAAGAGTCCATCTTTTCTACAGTGGTCTGCAAAAGTAATTGTCATAATCAGGTTTCCATATATATGTAGGTCTGTTTCTAAACTCAACGTCTGTTCCAGGATCTGGTTGTTTCTCCTCACTGTAATGCCACACTGGCTTAATGACTACAGCTTCATACAAGCTTTGCTGTCTGGTAGGGCATATCCCCTGACTTTATTTTTCAGGGATATTTTAACATTTTGTATTTCCAGGTAATTTTAAAATCCGGTGCTAAGGTTTTGGGTAGCTCCATTTAATTTCTGAATCTGTAGAATACTTTGGGGGAAAATTGATATATTTATGATACTGGTCAGCTTTATGATATGAGCATAGTATGTCTTTGTAATCTTTTAGGTTTTATAGGGTTAGGAAGATGTTATAATTTTCT
Organism: Ailurus styani; assembly: GCA_002007465.1. Lineage (NCBI taxonomy): Eukaryota > Metazoa > Chordata > Mammalia > Carnivora > Ailuridae > Ailurus > Ailurus styani. Next base: position 1,075,252 of record LNAC01000492.1, on the reverse strand, counting down.
TTACGTAAGTCTTAAGTATATGATTCTAAAATATAGATTCTCAGAATGTTCCTTATAACCTGCTTTTTGGTTTTGTTTTGTTTTGTTTTGTTTTTTTAAAGATTTTATTTATTTATATGACACAGAGAGAGAGAGTTTACAAGTAGGCAGAGAGGCAGGCAGAGAGAGAGGAGGAAGCAGGCTCCCTGCTGAGCAGAGAGCCCGATGTGGGCCTCGATCCCAGGACCCTGGGATCATGACCTGAGCCGAAGGCAGAGGCTTTAACCCACTGAGCCACCCAGGCGCCCTGCTTTTTGGTTTTAAATTACATTTTTACCTAGGGAAAAAAAATCACATTTTTGCCTGCTTTGGTTGGTATATGGAAATCATGTTTTTTGTATACTAATCTGTCTACCTTGCTAAGCTTTTAGTTTCTGAATATTTTTCTCTTTTTGAGTGTCAGTATAGCCAACTGTATCATCTGCAAATAATGAGACTATTTTTTTCTAATTCTTATACCATTGACTTTTTTAGTGCACTGACTAGAGTCTTTGGTAAATATTAAAAAGTGGTAGTGATAGTGGGATTCTGTTTGTCCTTGGCTTTAAAGGGAAAGCTTGAATTTTTCACCATTAAGAATGTTTGTTGTTGGTTTTTGGTAGATAACTTTTATCAGGTAAGCACATTTTCTTTGTGTTCTTTTTAACGGCTGGGTATTAATTTCTGGAGATAGTTTTCTTCCTTCACTTTGTTGATGTGATGAATGATATTGATAGTTTTTTTGGTTATAAACCAATCTTGGCATTAAGATGACCCAGACTTGATCATATTAGCTATATTGTCCAATGTAATCACTAGTTACACATGGACTTTAAATTAATGAAATTTAAATAAAATCCAGTTTCCTAAATATACCAACCACATTTCAAGTGTTAATTGTAGCTAGTGGCTATTATATTGGACAGTGTAAAATACACATTTTCATTATTGTGGAAGATTCTTTTGGGCAGTGCTGTGATATAGTCATCTTTTTAAATATATTGTTAGAGTTAGTTGTCTAGTACAGGTATGTATGTTTGCTTATGAGTCTGTACTATTTTGTGGTTTTCATGTCAGAATTACAGTAGTTTCATAGAGAGGAAAGTATTCTTTTAATTTCCGTTCTCTGGGAGAATTTGTATAAGATGAAATCAGTCCTAGAAAATTTGAAATACCTCATCAATCCTGATGTTTCTTTGTGGGAGATTTTAATTTAATCAGTTTCATTAAAGATTTTTGATCTTTTCAGATTTTTTTTGTTACTCATATTTGTTTAGGAAATTATGTCATCTGATTTGTCAGATTTATTGCTATAAAGCGGGAGTTTGCAAACTGTTGCTTGCAGGCTGCCTGCTCCTTTTTGTCAAAGTTTTATTGTAATAGAGCCATGCCCATTCATATTGTCTGTGGTTTCTTTAGCGCTATAAATGCAGAGTTGAGTAATTATGATGGAAGGCATGAGCAAAAACACTTAACTGTCTAGACTTTTAAGAAAAAGTTTGCTAATCTGTGCCTAAAGTATTTTTATCACCTTAGCATTACTCCCTGTAATGTCAGTAGTTACATCTCTTTTGTTATTCCTAATGTTAACAATTACTTTTCTATTCTTGATCAGTCTTTTTTTTTTTTTAAAGATTTTATTTATTTGACAGCAATAGAGAGAGAAGGAGAGCAGGGGGGAGAGAGAGAGAGCAATAGAGAGAGAGCAGGGGGAGCAGCAGGCAGTGGTAGAGGGCGAAGCAGGCTGCCCTCTGAGCAAGGAGCTGGGACATGGGGCTCAATCATGACCTGAGTGGAAGGCAGACACTCAACAGACTGAGCCACCAGGCACCCCTATTCTTGATCAGTCTTGTCAGATTTACCATATTTTGGCTGTTTAGTTGTATTCTCCTAATTAATTTCTGCTCTTAACTTTATTATCTTCCTTGTCTGTTCTTTGGGTACATTCTTTCTTCTTTTCCTGGCTTTCTAAGTTTCATGCTTAGCTTATTTATTTTAAGCCTTTCTTTTTTCAGTATAAACACATAAGACTTTCAAGTTTTTCTTTCTGTACTATTATCTCTGATTCCATCAAGTTTTATGGTTTTTTCTTGTATCACTCAATTATAAGTATTATTTGTGTGCTTTTTCTAACATATGGAAATATTTACTTTTTTTGTTTTCTACTAACATTTTAGTCAGGTATGGTGGGTGAGATTTAGATTCTTTGGAATTTTTTGAGACATGCATTATATATCAGATTGTTCTCAGTTTTTATAAATGTTATGTGTGTTTTTGATAAGATTTGTAAGGGTGCAGGGTTAAATGGTTCACAAATCAAGGTTGTTAATTATTTTATTTCAGTCCTCTATATCTTCACTAATTTTTGTAATGTATAATTTATCAATAGTGGAAGAAGTATGTTAAAACTCCTGTATTGTGTTGGTGGAAAGTCATTTTATTTCTGTGGTTTAATCAATTTTTGCTGTATTTTTATCTTATTTAAATAGTTTATGTAAATTTAAAGTTCCTTTTTGGTGATTTGAATCTTTTAATCATTTTGTGATCATTTTTCTATATAATTCTTTGCATTTTAAAATATGTGTAGTCTAATAAGAATGTAGGCATTCATGTTTTTTTCCTTAGAGTTTTTGTTTTTATTTGCCCTGTTTTTTCCCTTTGCTTTATTTTCATGTTACTTCAGTTTTTTTTTTTTAAGATTTTATTTGACAGAGACACAGCGAGAGAGGGAACACAAGCAGGGGGAGTGGGAGTGGGAGAGGGAGAAGCAGACTCCCCGCTGAGCAGGGAGCCCAATCTGGGACTCCATTTCAGGACCCTGGGATCACGACCTGAGCTGATGGCAGATGCTTAACTAACTGAGTCATCCAGGCGCCTCTATAGTCAATTTTTTAAAAGTTTATTTTTAATTGAATAAATCTGATGTGTAATGTTTTACAAGCTTAAGATGTACAGTGTGTTACTTTGGTGAATTTATGTGTTGTGGTATGATTGACAAAGTAGTCATATTTATCACAGTACATAATTTAGTACAAAATTATTGTCCAAATTTATTATGCTGTGCATTAGATCTCTACGGTTTATTTTAGTATTCACTACAAACTTGTATCTTTAAAATACAACTGATCTTATTTCTTCTAGGCCCTAGAAATCAATATTTTATTCTTTTTTACAGGTTTTAACTTTTAAAAATTCCATATATATGTCTTATCATGTGTACTTGTCTTTCTTTGTCCGCTTTATCTTGCTTAGCATAATGTGCTCAGGGTCCATTCATGTTATTTGCAAATGGCAGGACATCCTTTCTCATGGCTGAATAATAAGTTTGTAGGGTATTATGTACCTTTTTAATCCATTCTTCCTTTGACGGGCATTTGAATTGTTTCCATATCTTGGCTGTTGTGAGTAATGCTGAGATTAACTTGGGGGTACATATACCTCATCAAAATCCTGTTTTCATTTCCTTTGGGAATATATCCAGAAGTGGAATTGCTGAATCATATGGTAGATCTACTTTAAATTTTTGAGGGACCTCCATATTGTTTCCCATAGTGGTTGGATTGTTTACATTCTCATTAACACTGTGTGAGGGGTCCCTTTTCACCGGATCCTCACCAGCACGTGTTGTCTCTTCTTGATGATAAACATTCTAACAGGTGTGAGGTGATACCACATTGTGATTTTGATTTGCATTTCCCTGATGTTTAGCAGCATTGAGCATTTTTTCATGTACTTTTCACTGGCCATTTTGATGTCCTTTTTGGAACAATATTTAGTCCTATTTTTAATCAGCTTTTTAAAAAATTATTGACTGGGTTTTTTAATATACTCTGTTCATTGACTCTTCCGTTGGTATATGGTTTGCCAGAATTTTCTCCCATTCTGTAAGTTTTTTAATTTTGTTAATTTCTCTTTCTGTGCAGCAGCTTTTGCATTTGGTGTAGTCCCACTTGTTGATTTTTGCTTTTGTTTTGCTTATGGTGTCATGCCCAAAAATCATTGCTAACACCATTATCTCTGCTTTTCTCTGCATTTTCTTCCATGAGTTTTATGGTGTCAGGTCTTATGTTTAAGTCTTTGATTGACAGTGGGTTAATTTTGTGAGTGGTGTGAGATAAGGGTCCCATTTTATTGTTCTGCATGTGTTTCTCTAATTTTCCCAGCACCATTGTTGAAGATACTATCCTTTCCCCCATTGGATATTCGTGGTTCCCTTGTTGAATATTAATTGATGGTATAGGCTAGGATCTAATTCTGGGCTCTTTATTCTGTTTCATTGGTTGATATGACTGTTTTTGTGTCAGTACCATATTGTTTTTTATTACTTTGTAGTATAGTTTGAAACCCAGAAGCATGATACTTTAGGCTTTGTTCTTTTTTCTTAGAATTGCTTTGGCTATTTGAGGTCTTCAGTGGCTTCATACAAATTTTAGATTGTTTCTGCTACTTCTGTGAAGTGTGACTTTGTTATTTTAATGGGGATTGTGTTCAATTTGTAGATGGCTTTGGGGAGCATGGCAATTTTAACAGTGTTCTTTTAATCTCTGAACGTGGGATGTCTTCCTATTGTTTGTTTCTTCAATTTCTTTCAATAGAGTCTTGTGATTTTCATTGTGCAAGTCTTTGATTACCTTGGTTAAAATTATTCTTAAGTTTTTTTTTTATGTTATTGTGAAGCTGATAGTTTTCTTTTGTAGGTATTTCATCATTGGTATATAAAGGAGTGCAACTGATTTCTGTGTGTTGATTTTGCGTGGTGCCATTTTACTGACATTGTAGCTTATTTTTTTTTAAGATTTACTTCTATATTTTGGAAAGAGAGTGCACAGAGCTGGGCAGGAGCAGAAGGAGGGTGGAAGCAGACTCCCTGCTGAATGCGGCAGCCAGATGTGGAGCTTGATCCCACAGGACCCCAACATCATGACCTGAGCTGAAACCAAGACTTGTACACTTAACTGACTGAACCATCCAGGTTCCCCCATTGCTTAATTCTAAGAGTCTTTTGGTAGATTCTTTGGGATTTTTACATGGGTCATTGATCATTGAAGAATACAGAGTTCAGGGATGCTGACCTTCCGAGCAGTCGAAAATCTATTATAACTTTGGACTCCCCCCAAACTTTACTACAAATTGCCTACTGTTGAGTGGAATCCTTAACCAGTAACATAAACAGCCAATTAACACGTAGTTTGTATGTTTATATGTGTAGTATACTGTGTTCTTACAATAAGGTTATAGAAAGTATTAAGAAAGCCATAAGAAAAATATATTTATAGTATTATACTGTGTTTATTGATAAAAAGCCACATGTAAGTGGACGTGGGCAATTCAAACCTGTGTTGTTAAAGGGTCAGCAGTATAAGGTCATATCATCAGCAAATAGTGACAGTTCTAATTTTCCTATCACATTTGATTGCCTTTATGTCTTCGTTTTGCTTAGTTGCTCTAGCTAGGATTTCCAGTGTTACATTGAGTAGGAATGGCAGGAGTGGGTATTCTTGTCTTGTTCTTGATCTTAGAGGAAAACACTTTTAATTTTTCTTCATTGAGTATCATGTTGGCTGTGGGTTTGTCTTCTGTTACTATGTTGAGGTTTGTTTCTTCTATACCCAGTTTTTATATATCCAGTTTCTATACCCAGGGTTTTTATCATAGAAGGATGTTGTATGTTGTCAAATGCTTTTTCTGTGTCTATTCAGGTAATTATGTGATTTTTGTTTTTCATTTTATCGATGTGTGATAGATTTGATGATATGTGTATGTTGAACCTCCTTGCATCCCAAGGATAACTTACACTTGGTCATATTTTATTATCTGTTTGATGTGTTCTTGAATTGAGTTTGCTGATAATTTGTTAAGAATTTTTGCACCTATATTCATTAAGGATACCGTTCTATTGTTTTTTTTGTAGTATCTTATCTGGTTTTGGTATCAGGATAATGCTGGCTTCATAGAATAAGTTTTGAAGCGATCCCTCCTCCCTAATATTTTGGAAGGGCTTGGTGTTAATTCATCTTTAAATGTTTGGTAGAATTCTCCAGTGAAGCCTTCTGGTCCTGGCGTTACCTGTATAGGGAGTTTTTTTTTGTTTTTTTTGTTTTGTTTTGTTTTTTTAAAGATTTTATTTATTTATTTGACACAGAGAGAGATTACAAGTAGGCAGAGAGGCAGGTAGGCAGGCAGAGAGACACGGAGAGGAGGAAGCAGGCTCCCTGCTGAGCAGAGAGCCTGATGCGGGCCTCCATCCCTGAGCCGAAAGCAGAGGCTTTAACCCACTGACCCACCCAGGTGCCCTTGTTTTGTTTTTTATTCAGTTTTTTGGTCTGTTCAGATTTTCTGTTTCTTCCTGAGTCAGTGTTTGTAGGTTGTTTATTTCTAGAAACGTATCCATTTCTTCCACGTTATGTAATTTGTTGGCGTGTATTTGTTCATTATAATTTTCATAGTTTTGTTTTTGTAGTATCAGCTGTAATTTATCCTCTTTCATTCCTAATTTTATTTATTTGTATTTAGGCTTTTTTTCTTTGTTTTTCTTTTTTTTTTTCAAAGATTTTATTTATTTGACAGATTACAAGTAGAGAGGCAGGCAGAGAGAGAGGAGGAAGCAGGCTCCCTGCTGAGCAGAGAGCCCAATGTGGGGCTCGATCCCAGAACCCTGGGATCACGACCCGAGCCGAAGGCAGAGGCTTTAACCCACTGAGCCACCCAGGTGCCCTAGGCTTTTTTCTTAGTCCAGCTTAAGGTTTGTCAGTTTTTCTTTTTTTAAAATCTTTTTGAAGAATCAGCTTTTAGTTTTTGTTGATCCTTTTGAATTTTTTTTCTCTGTTTCATTTATTTCTACTCTGATCTTTATTATTTCCTTTTTTCTACTAACTTTGGGCTAAATTTGTTCTTTTAATAGTTACTTGAGGTGAAAAGTTAGGTGGTTTATTTGAAATCTTTCTGATTTCTTAATATATATGCATTTATGGCTGTATCTTTTCCTCAGAGCCGTTTGCTACATCCTACAATATTGATAAGTGGTTTTTCCATTTTCATTTGTTTTCAGATAATTTATTTCCCTTTTAATTGTCTTTGATCCAGTATTTGTTTAGAAATGTGTTGTTCAATTGCAACATATCTATAGAACTTCCTACTTTCCTCTTGTTGTTTTCTGGTTTCATACCTTTGTGGTCAGAAAAGATAGTTGGTATGATTTCAGTCTTCTTAAATTTGCTTAGGGTTGCCTGGGTTGCTTAGCTAAGTGCCTGACTCTTGATTTCAGCTCAGGTCATGATCTCATGATATTGAGATTCAGCCCCGTATTGGACTCTGCACTCAGTGTGGAGTCTGCTTGTCCCTCTTCTTCTGCTCCCCTCTCCACCCCATATATGTTCATGCATTCTCTCTCTCAAATAAATAATATCTTTTTAAAAATTTGTTCATATTTGTTTTGTGGTCTGTCATATGTTCTGTCCTGAAGAATGTTCCATGTGCACTTGAGAAGAATGTGTATTCCGTTGCTGTTGAGTGGAATATATGTCTGTTAAGTCCATTTGTTTTTAAAGTATGGCCCAATTTCAATGTTTCCTTGTTTATTTTCTCTCTGAAAGTGTTGATAGTGAGGTATAGAAGTATCCTACTCTTATTGTATTATGTATTTCTCTGTTAAGATCTGTTAGTATTTCTAATATATTTTGTTGGGGAAATATTTATGATTATTGTATATTCTTGAGATACTGACCTTTTTATCATTATATAATGACCTATTTTGTCTCTTGTTACTGTTTTTGGCTTGAAATCTAATTTTCCTGATGTAAATATGGTTATTCCTGCCTTCTTTTGGTTTTTGTTTGGAATATCATTTTTCATCCTTTCTCTTTGAGCCTATGTGAGTTGTTAGAGCTGAGATGAGTCTCTTGTATGCAGGATATAGTTGGGTCTTGTTTTTTTAATCCATCCAGCCACTCTGTGCCTTTTGACTTGTAAATCCAATCCATTTATATTTAGGCTGATTACTGATATGTAAGGATTTGTAACTGTCGCTTTATGTTCTGTCTTCTGGTTATTTTGTCTGCTATTCCTTTTTCTACTATTTCTGTCTACCTTTTTTTTTTTTTTTAAAAGATTTTATTTATTCACTTGACACAGAGAGAGAGATTACAAGTAGGCAGAGAGGCAGGCAGAGAGAGAGGGAGAGGAGGAAGCAGGCTCCCTGCCAAGCAGAGAGCCCGATGCGGGCCTCGATCCCAGGACACCAAGATCATGACCTGAGCCGAAAGCAGAGGCTTTAACCCACTGAGCCACCCAGGCGCCCTCTGTCTACCTTTGTATGTTGGTGGTTTTCCATGGTAGGTTTTTCATTCTCCCTTTTTTATGGTTTTTGTCTGTTCTAAATTTACTTAGTGGTTATCATGAGGTTTACATAAAACATTTCATGATAAAATAGTATTTTTTCTGTTGGTAGCATTTTGTCTTCATTTACTTATAAAGGTGTTCCATCCTTTTATTCTTTAATATTTCAATATCATACATTCTTTTTAAATGCTGAATTTGTTAAAAAAGTTATAGAAGCTATAATTACTTTTAAAGCTCTTTTACTTTTCATGGTATAATTAAGAGTTTAATATATTCTAAAAAAGTTATGGCTGTTTCATTATACTTATCACATTAATTGCTTTTGTGTACTTTCATATTTTCATTTCAGTTTGTAGAGCTACTTTCAACATTTCTCATGAGGCAGCTCCAGTGGTGATGAACTCCTTCAACATTTGTTTGTTGGGGAAAGCCTTTATGTCTCCTTCATTTCTGAAGGATAAGTTTGCTGAATAGAATGTTCTTGGTTGGCAGTTTCTCTTTCAGTATTTTGAATATGTCATTCCACTCTCTTCCAACCTGTAGCATCTGTTAAGAAATCTGTTGGTTGGGCGCCTGGGTGGCTCAGTGGGTTAAAGCCGCTGCCTTCGGCTGAGGTCATGATCTCAGGGTCCTGGGATCGAGGCCCACGTGGGCGCCTGGGTGGCTCAGTGGGTTAAATTCCTCCTCTCTCTGCCTGCCTCTCTGCCTACTTGTAATCTCTCTCTCTGTGTCAAATGAATAAATAAAACCTTTAAAAAAAAAAAGAAAGAAATCTGCTGGTAGTCTAATAGGATTTTTTTCGTAGGATACTGTCCTTTTTTGTTTGTTTGTTTTTGTTTGGGTGCCTTTAAAATTTTGTTTCATTGACTTTTGATAGTCCTTTTTTTTTTAAAGATTTTATTTATTTGACAGAGAGATCACAGGCAGGGGCAGTTACAGAGGCAGAGGGAGATGCAGACTCCCCACTGAGCAGGGAGCCAGATGCAGGACTGGATCCCAGGACCCTGGAATCACGACCTGAGCCAAAGGCAGACAGTTAACCGACTGAGGCAGGTGCCCTGTGACATTTTTTAAAATGATGTTTCTTGGAGAAGGTGTTTTGTCTTGACATAAGTTCTCAGCAATTATTTCTTTAAATATACTTTTTCCTTCCCTCTTCCTTTTTTCTCTTTCTGGTATACTTGTTAACCTTATGTTGGCTATCTTAATGGTGTTTGGTAGTTCTCACTGGGTTTCTTCACTTTTTTTTTTAAAGATTTTATTTATTTGACAGATCACAAGTAGGCAGAGAGGCAGGCAGAGAGGGAGGGGGAAGCAGGCTCCCTGCTGAGCAGAGAGCCTGATGCGGGGATTGATCTCAGGAGCCTGAGATCATGACCTGAGCTGAAGGAGCCACCCAGGCACCCCGGGTTTCTTCACTTTTTAACAATCTCTTCCACCTGAATTATTTCTGTGTTTTTATCCTCGAGCTTGCTTATTCTCTCTTTCATCTGATGTGCTTTATTTTCAATGATTTTTAATGCATTCCTTATCTCACTTATTGAGTTACATCCAGAATTCTGTTTAATTCTCTTTTAAAACTTTCTTTTTGGTAAGGTACTCCTCGTGTTCATAAACTTTATTCCTGAGATCGTTGTCTTGCCTTTCTAAGTTTTCTTTTAGCTCATTGAATTTTTTCATGCCAGTTATTTTGAGTTATTGGTTAGATGACATTTTGCGTTTTGGGATTTTGTTCCTGGAAAATTGTCATTTTCTTTTTGTGATATATTACAATTTTTTTATAGTGTTTGATGAAAAGTGCCTTTCTGTCATGTTTAAGTAGTAAACATCTTTCCTGTTTATGTAAAGCTTTATTTCTTTTCATTCTAAAAGTTCAATAGGTTGATAATTAGGAGTCTTTTTGTTTTTTAGAAAACAGAAAAAAATGCCCGAGAACAAAGGGTGGTGGCAGATTTAGGGGAGGTGTGTGCTTGGCACTTGGGGCTATGGGTTTGCCCACAGCCCAGTTGGGGGGGGTTTCCTCTAGTGTTTGGGGGGCTCTTAGAGGCCCATAGTGGGTCCTCTTGCCATAATCTTGCAGCACAGAGTAGGAAATGCTTTTCTTCAGTTCTCCTTGTCTTTTTCCCTTTACCCTTGCCTCCCCTAAGTCACTGTGGTCTCTTCTCATAGAGAGCAATAGGTTTTTCTAGCTGCAGCATGCATGGCTGAGCAAACTCCTAACGATTGCCTTCACCTTCCACCTCCTCTGCCAGGAAGGGCATGCCACCTCCCTACCGGCTATGCCTTCCTCTGCTGCTGCTCCCCTCTGTAGCCTCCTATCCACTCACTCTTGGGTGCACAGATAGGTGGATTGTTTGGGTGTCCTGTTGTGCTGTGCAGAGGTGGTACTTTTTATTGGGTTATGTATGTGTGATAAGTTATAAGTTGAAGGAGAGAGAAAAAAGGAATTACTGTGTGATGATGTTGAGAAATGTCTTCCTACATTTCTTTCTTCTTGTTGGTGTGGTAGTTATAGTCTGTTTCTTCCCTTTAAAAAATAATTGATACCCTTTAAATTCTCCATTGCGTAGTTAATTTTAAGATTTAAAAACTAGGCCCTTTTCACAACTGACACAAAGTCCCTTTTACTCAGGTCAGCACCCTCCTCCCAAATTCCATGATGATGTTGCCCAGGATTTTAGGTCTTTTTTTATCCCATATATGAAATTTGTTGTTATGTACAGTGCTTGTTTGTATCTTGCATCCATGTTTATAATTACTTTCTTAAAAATTTCTCTTAGGATTTTGAAGTTTGCTATCACCTGATATTTCTTAATTTTCCTTTAAATTTCTCATCTGTTTCTTAGTCCTGCGTTTTATGTAGTTTTTTTAAATGACTAATTTTTATGACTCTATCTATACGTTTTTAATCCACTTAACCCATTCATTGAGATTTTGAAATCAGCCATTAGAATCTTTGTTCTTCTCCAGTTTTTTCCAATTATTTTTCAGAACCTTCTTTTTGCTAGCATGTCTTGTGTTTTAAATTTTAAAAAAGTCTCTTTTACATTTAATTGATATAACTTGGCAATTAAATTTTAATATTTGAATTTAGTGGTGCATAGCATGTTCACACTTGGTGTTTCCTTAAGTGTGTGTGATCCTTGAGCAGGACTTATATTTTGTTGAGCTTAATACATGGAAAATTTGGGAGCTTAATTTTACTGGGAAGTTTTTTTTTAACTCCACAGAGGATTTGCTTTTCCATCTGCTAAGAAATAGGACTTGTTTTATCTTGGGAACTTCCTAGAGTTTATGTGTTTAAAGGATGACTCTCAGGTTCAGCTTTTGTCCTTGTAGCTGGCACAGAGCTGATATGGACATTTCTGTGGAAGTGAAGGTGAGGTGTATAAATCTTACAGACTTTCTTTTTTATGAATTCAGCAATGTGATAACAATTTTCTGCTGAATCTTTTGGGCTCTTTATAATACATAGTCTGTATATTACTGAATATGGATCTCTCGTTTTTTTTAAAGTTGTATTTGTTAGGCTCTTCACTACTTCTGTTGATATTTACTTAAACTTCTTATTTTAAGATTTTATTTATTTTTGTGAGAGAGAGCGTGCACGCACAAGTGGAAAGGAGGGGGAGAGGGAGAAGCAGACTCCCTGCTGAGCAGGGAGCTCAATGTGGGACTCAGTCCCAGGACCCTGGGATCACGGCCTGAGCTGAAGGAAGATGCTTAACTGACTGAGCCACCCAAGTGCCCACTTCTGTTGATATTTAATTACCTCTCCTCTCACCCTTTCTGGAAGATTGGGACTATTATGGTTTCAGGTCTTTAGAATTTTCTTATTTTACCATTGCTACTTTTCAAGTAGTCTACTTTTATTATATATATAAATATCCCTGTATTTCGTTCAGAGTATTAATTTAAAAAGTTCTTTAAAATTTGTTTTGTCCTTTTCTTTATTTTTATTTCACTTGGCCTGTTTGCTCTGATTTTCAGTTTGTGCACTCTTTTGGTCCTTGTGAGACTTAACGTGCTTGTTGATTTATCCTTATGCAGTTGTAAGTGGGATTCTACATTAGTCCTTATTGCTAGTGGGTGTGGGCTGGTTTAGCAGTTGTACCAATTAGGGTTATTTCCTCTAGATGAAATTTCCTGCTAACAAATGGGTGGCTCTAATCCTCTCTCTGTGTGGGTTTTCTCTGGTATGGTAAACGAACTGAGACAGGCTTTAAAAAAGTAGGATTATTTTTAGGGTATGTGGGCTGGGAGCATACCGGCAAGTCTTGTGTTTTCCTCGAACAAGACAAATGGCTGAGAGAGCATTTGGGTCACAGAATCCCAAATGATTTATCTTACAGTCTATGCCAAGTCAAGAAAATTCATATGAAAGCTCTTTGCCCATCTTAGTTCTGTTTTGATTTCTGGTGGAGTTTCAAAATTCTATTTGTTGTGTTATCTGAGCTGAGATTATTACTAGGAATTAGGAAATAAATTGCTCTAGAGGTAAGAGTGATGTTATTGGAAGATTCCGTTCGCTTGTTTGTTAATTATGGTGGGCCAAAGCTAAGGAACTTCCATTTTATTGTTTTCAGTCCATTCCACCCCATTTCATCTGTGTTGGGGTGGCTTCTGGAATTTTGGTTTTCCTTCTGTTGACTGTCCGCATTGTCAGTGACCTTTTGATTTCTAACGCTGTTTCTTTTTCTTTGGCCATTTTAATGGATTTGGGGGAAGAGGAGAAGTAAATGTTATAATGTGGTTGACCACTGTAAAATTAGTTGTGTTGAAAAAGATTCAAAGGTTTATTCTCTTGTTTCGGGTAGACAGGTTTTTTCTTTATTAGAGAAAAGATTTTGGTGATTTTATTTTTTACTTCAAGCTCTAAGTTATGCATATTCATGCTTTCCTTACTGTTTCCCTCCTTTTCCCCCACCCTTCTTCTGTTGTTTTTGTTTGGTTTTTGGTATGTATAATGAGGTGGAAATATTAAGGTTTTTCTTTTCTTTTTTTGTTTGTTCCTTTATTATCAAATAAGAACTTTTTGTTCTCACCTTGCTCTTCCTGTTCACACTCACTGAAAAAAAATTATTTTTGATAGTTTGAGAAGTCATTGAGGTAATTTCTTATGCCAGAGTTTTTTTTTGTAAACTGGAAATCTCATGAATTGCACAAAGAGGTTATTTAATGAGACTTTTTTTATTGTTAATGTATTTATTGGGTTGTACTGTAATTAAAAAAAAAAAAGTTTGAAAGTATTGTCCTGGTCTTAGGTTGTCAACTGTAACCTGTGCCTCCCCAGAGAATCCGTTTTTCAAAGGAGATCTTCTATGGTGCTGAGCTGTTTTAATTGAAAGGCTGGGGGACTTTTGCCCCTTTCCCTTCAGCAGTCCTAGCTATTTGTTGAAACCTCTTGAGTTCCAATGAATACCATTACCCATGTGGAGGAGGTGGACCAGAGTGTGGTCCTAGGCTTCTCCTATAGCTACAGAGACTTCTGCCTTTTAGATGTTTTGTAACTTAGAGTTTGGTGGGGGATTTCAAAAAAGGGCTCAACTGCTAAACAGTTTGAAAAAAATTGTTAATAACCAAGGCTTTGAGACTGAAATAGTTCTTATCTTTAAATAAATACAATACAGGCAATATTTGGGTACTTTTAAAAAATTATTTTATTCAACCTTTAGTTTTGTTTCCTACTTTTCTAGAATGAAATGTGATGGTAAACACCATACCATTTTCATTTTTTATGTTTTCAGTCTTTGCACTTTTTTCTTTGCCCTGTTACCAGTGAAGATAGGGTAGAGATGATGTGTACCCTAGTGCAAATTACAGATATTAGTGAGAATCCCTTGTAAATAGATGGTGAGAGGTTCCCTAAAGTGCTTGGCATATGGTGCCTTTAGTGTTTTATTCCATTTTTTCAAAGAGCCAAAAAATAAGACTTAATAGTCCTATTTCAGGTACGTGTGAATAACTTAAGTATTTATGGCCTAGGAGTTACACATATGCTGGAAGAAAAAATATTTTTTATTCTTAAATAACAGTAGTTACTTATTAGTGGGTTATGTTTGCCTGTTGGTCATAGACAAGTCCTCAAGTCTTAGAATCAAATTGGATACTGCCACCTCATTTCCTATTTCCCACTGATTTCCATGCAGTATTTTTTTTTTATCACATCAGCTGCCCCCAAATCCAGTTTCTCAAAGATGTGGTCCCTTCAGAAGGAAGGTAGAATGATCTCATGTTGAAATGGAACTATCTTGAGCTAGTAGTTCACTTGATGTCTGACAGATCTTGAGAATTGTCATGTTTTCCTTGGTAATTAAAAAATATCCCATAATGCCTGTGTGTTTGCTGTGGTATACTGGGTGTTTTCAGATGTCTTAGAGCACCGTTTGGTAATTGCAGGTGTAGGGGTTTACAGTTTTTACAGCAGCTAAGCAAATAGTTACCATGTACATTTTATAAAAGAGAAAATGAAGCCATTTTTGTAGGATGAGCAATAGGCATTTGTATGAGGCTGATCCACCGAGCTGTCTAGTTGGATCTCAAAAGACAATCTGTATTCTAAAGTTTACTTCTAATGGCTATTTTTTTTTTAAGTACTTCATTTTCTGTGAGTCTTTATGCCCATTTTGTAGAGTAAAACTTAGGTTTGCTAGGGGATTGAAGAGAAAAAAATTTTTTTTTCAAAGCGAAAGATAGCAAAACCATTTTCTGTTTTGACGTTCTTTCTGTTACTTTGTTTTCTTGGGAAAATATATAAAAGAGATCAAAAAATAATTTTCAAGTGCGTAATTGAGTAATTACATTGGTGGATTTGGGAATGTTAGAGAGCTGAATAGTAAGAATTGCAGATAACTGTAAGTATATGATATAATATAGTAAAGTTATATGTTTTAGACTTTGAAGAGATCTAATGGGGGTGAGGATGGAGATGAGAGTTCGATAATCAAATGGAGCTCATTGTGTCATGTAGTTTAATTCTTCTGTATCTTTTAGGATCTTCCAGTGGAAGGTGATGAAAAGAAGGAAGAAAGAGGACTGGTTAGAGAAAGATTGTGATTTTATTCTTACTAAAGGCAGAGGTGTCTTTGACAGTTCAGAATATTTGCACTCTTGGCTCCTGCCATGCTATACAACCTTGAATATCTTTTGCTTAGTCTTCATTTAAAAATTCAGTTTTAAGAAAAAAGTGTCAGTGAAGAAAAGCAAAGCTCAAAGGATAGCAAGTCCATAATATTGTAGATTATTGACTTGTTTTCGTTCTTTAAGGATTGGTTTTAAAAATGCTTTATTACAGGTTCTTTGAGGTAACATATCTATAGAAGGAATGTTTTCCATCCCAGGTTCAAATTGTGTTTATATTCCATTTTACATACTTAACAGTGGAAACAGTTCTAAGTTCTGTATTTCCCATTAATTTCTGTATGTATTTTTCAATCTCTAGAAGGGCTTTTATTTTTGGTGTATGTTGTAGTGGTACTTGTTTTATGAAGATGTTATTATACCCATATTTGTGTATGTGTGTACACACGCACACACTTAACAATAATGATTTTCTCCTCAGCATTAGTGTAGATGAGCTGATGGAACTTGTTCATTGTAATGGCTGCCCAATATTCCATGGGAAGATTTACCACACTTCATTTAGCTGTTTCCTTGTAGATGTCAGGTTTTTTCCATGCTTTTTTCTTCCACTATAAATAGTGCTAACATGAATATTCTTTTTCAATTTATATTGACATTTTTGTTCCTGTGAGATAGGGTGGGAAGAGAGGGATTACTGGGTTGAAGGGAGTGTGTCATTAAATTTAGTAGATTTTGTGAATATATTTCTTTTTAGAAAGTCAGTAATAACTCACATTTCCCAGAACACTGACAGATTGCTGGTTTTCACGTTGTTCCTTGGGGATTTCCTTGGCAATAAGAGTTGTGGTCATTGGGGTACTGATCACCCAGTTCAGCAAGAGCAGCTCTTTTAATCTGTTCACTACATTGGACGTTGTTATAAGATCTTGGTTAGAAGAATAAGTTTCATGATTAAAATATAAGTTTCAAGAATCATTGCTTTTTGTAATTAGTTTTTTTCCCCCTAGATTAAAGTAGGCATTCAGATCACTAACTTTACGGATGCGTGTGTTGGCTCCCCATTCCTGTAGAATTGTCTTTATTGAATCGTATTTTAAAATACTTTGAATTGTATTTTGGCTTGCATCGAGGGCTTAAAAAAGGTAAATAAAACTTAGGTCTGTGCTTATTCTACGTATGTTGCAGGGTTATCCTTTACATCACTTACTGACCTATTGAGGGTTCACTGAGGGCTCAGGTGTCAGAAAAAGCTTCACTTTCCCTAAGCAAGTTTTAGTTTTTCAATCATAGATGATGTTAATCTTATAGTTGATATATCTGTTTGATTTAATCACCTTATGCTCTTTGAGGATAGTTTGTTAATTATTTATTGGTTATGTACCTTAATTATAGTGTTCCCTAATTTGCTTTTGAAATAAATAAAACCAAGAAATTAGGTATGTTCCTGTGACTGTTTCCTGTCACATAACCATGTAAATAACAACGTAAAGGGTGTACATCCAATTCTATCATTCAAGAGCTTTCTGATCCTGGGTAAATCAATTTATCTTGACTTTGGTTTCTTCATTTGTTACATAAGGATGATAATATAATGATGGTGATGATTTTTCAAGATCATCTTTCAATAAATTCAGTGACAGGTTTTATAGGCCTTTGATGGGTTTTGTGATGAAAGGAAAAAAGGAGATCATAGTGTAGTCCATTGATATTAAATACGTGACTGCTAGGACAAATGAGGCTCAAAACTGGAGCTTTCAAGATGATGTTTAACCCACTTAAATATATATATAAAATTTTCCCCCCAGATTTTGTTGTTGTTTTTGTTCAGATTTTATATTTTTTTTCTGATTCAGTCTTAGAAGAGTGTGTGTTTTTAGAAATTTATGCAATTATACAATCTTCTAGTTAGTAACCCAGTTGAAATATTAAAGCATTCCTAGTTTTATTTTTTTTGAGTTATTCGCCTTCTAGATATTATAAGCTGTGCACCTTGTCTCTAGAAAAAAGCACATTTTCACAAACATGCAAACTTTATGTACTCCTTGAGAGGACTACATAGTTCATAGATCTATTAAAGCCCATTTTTATGGATTTCCTACATGCAACTTCAGTTTAAGGACTGATCTGCAGTGGTGTTCTCAATCTAGAGTGCATTTTGCCTGTGGGGAAGTTGGCAATATCAGGAAACATTTTTGGTTTTGTCTAAAACTAGGGGTGATGGTGTGTGTGTGTGTGCATGCGTGTGCGTGTATATGTATGTGTGTGTGTTACTGGTATCTGGTGGTCCAAGGCCAGGGATGCTGCTATCTTGGAACACTCATATGCTCACCCACAATAAAGAATTCTGAGCAAAGGGGGTGCCTGGGTGGCTCAGTGGGTTAAGCCTCTACCTTCAGGTCAGATCATGATCTCAGGCTCCTGGAATCGAGCCCTGCATTGGGCTCTCTCTCGGCAGAGAGCCTTCTTCCCCCTCTCTCTCTGCCTGCCTCTCTGTGTACTTGTGATCTCTCTCTCTCTCTCTGTCAAATAAATAAATAAAATCTTAAAAAAAAAAAAACATTCTGAGCAAAAACATCAACCAGCAGTGCTTAGGTTGAGAAGCCCTGATCTAGAGGAAGAGATGAATTGGATTTCTCTCAAGAATCCTTCATAATCCTCAAAATCTAACTGGGCTTCATTGCTGACAGTTGAGTGGTATATTGTTTAAGCTTGTAATCTTTGGGCCTCACTGTCTTGAATATTCTTTTTTTTAAAGATTATATGTATTTATTCATGAGAGACAGACAGAGAGAGAGAGGCAGAGGGAGAAGCTGACTCTCCTCGAAGCAAGGA
The DNA here is from genome assembly GCA_002007465.1 of Ailurus styani. Classification (NCBI taxonomy): domain Eukaryota; kingdom Metazoa; phylum Chordata; class Mammalia; order Carnivora; family Ailuridae; genus Ailurus; species Ailurus styani. The sequence goes on along the minus strand of LNAC01000492.1, from coordinate 1,056,982 downwards.
GCCTGATGTAGGACTTGATCCCAGGACTCCGGGATCATGACCTGAGCCGAAGGCAGATGTTAACTTACTGAGACACCCAGGCACCCCTGTCTTGAATATTCTGCTGTTGGTATTTATATAATTTATATTCTTACTCCTTTTCAGGTTTCTGCTCAAATGTCACTTCGTTGAAATGTCTTTGCAATCTAAAACAGCTCCCTTCCCCACTACCATTAATTTTTTTTAACATTTCACATTACCTAACACACACACATACTTATTTGTTGTCTGTTTCCCTGCCAACTTTAAGTTCCATGAGAGCAAGAATCTTTACTGTTGTATCCCCTGTGGCTCAACAGTGCTGGGATAATAGATGCTCACATATTTATTGTTCAAAGACTGAATGGCGTAAGTCTGTAGTGTGGCAAGCTTGTGTTGTTTATTTTGGTAAAGCCTTATGTTTTAGAGATCACATGTGCAGATGGTAAGGTTAACAACCTTTTGTGAAAATTAAGGGCTCTTAACCTAAGTCCTCACCTGGATGTAGTTAGCATAAGCTGAGTGTATCTGAGGGCTAAGCGAGAGTTAAAAAGAAATACTTTTTGACTGCTCTAGAATATGAATCAGGTACTTGAAGTTGTATTCTTTCCTGTTCTTCAAACTTGTTTGACCGTGGGAAATATCTGAGACATCCTTAAAAATGTGGGATCTGAAGTCCCTCCCCAAATCTACTGAATCAAAATTTTTAGAGGAGAGACCAGGACATCTTTATTAAAAATAAATAGGAAAAGGATAGTTTTCAACAAATGACACTGGGAGGAACTAGATTTATACATGCAAAAGAGTGAAGGTTGGACCTATATCTCAAATAATATATAAAAATTAGCTCAAAGTGGATCAAGAATCTGAAGAGTTAAAGCCATAAACTCTTAGAAGAAAACATAGTGGTAAAATTTCATGACCTTGGATTTGGGAATAAATTCTTAACTATGATACCGTCGGCAAGAGCAATAAAAGAAACAAATGGATAAATTTGGCTTTATATAAATTAAAAACTTGTGCATTAAAAGACATTATTAAGAAAGGGAAAAGACAATGTACAGAATGGGAGAAAATATTTGTAAGTCATTTATCAGACAAGGATTTAATATCCAGAATATATAAATGATGCCTGCAACTCAACAGCACAAGGACAAATAACCTAACTTAAAAATTGGCAGAGGACTTGAATAGACATTTCTCCACAAAGAATCCATAAAATCATAAGTAGATTCCAAAAAGAATTGGAGGCAGTGTGTGTGTCTTGAAGAGATATTTGTATTCCTGTGTTAAAACAGTAGTATTTATAATAGCTACAGGTGGAAACCACCTAAGTGGAAACAATCTGTCAACAGATAAATGAATAAACAAAGGATGGTATATATGTACAGTGGAATGTTATTCATCATAAAAAAGAACGAAGTTTTCATACTTCATACAACATAGATGGATCTTGGAAGTTTTCTGAGTGAAATAAGCCAGATACAAAAGGACAAATACTTATGATTACATTTATATGAGATACTTAGAATAGGCAAATTGATAGAGACAGAAAGTAGATTAGAGATTACCAGGGGCCAGGGAGAGTAGAGAGTGGGGGGTTATTTCTTAATGGTTATGGTGTTTCTGTTTGGGGTGATGAAAAGTTTCAGAAATAGCTGGTGGTGATCATTGTACAACTTTGTGAATATAAACAGTGCCACTGAATTGTACATTAACAGTGGCAAAAATGGCAAATTTCATTTTAAATATATCTTGCCACAATAAAAAATTAATAATGTATACCAAAAGCTGTTGATTCACATACTTTAAGAATGACTTGTCTTGTATGTGAATAATATCTCAATAAACCTGTGAAGAAAATAAAAACAGTCATTCATGTTTGGGCAACGGTGCCAAAGAACAAAATTGGATGATTTTGGCCAGGAAGAATATAAGGTAGATGTTGGCAATTCTCTGTTACAAACATAAAAAAATCTTTGTAATTCTCTCATGGAAGGAGCAGCAGTTCCCTAATCAGGGTAATGCAGCTGCAAAGTATACCTAACAGGTTAAGAAATTATTGGACATAGTGCAATTAAGAATAACTGAAAAAAGTAATATTATTGAGACTAAAGTACTTATACACACCTTCAAAATTTATATATTAAAGAATATCTTCAAATATTTATGTACTATTGTGGTTTTGGTATTTTTTCTCATTATAAGGAAATTTACCAAGAACTTTATCAAATTAAACTTTTTGGTGGGCTTGATATCCAGATTTATCTTCCAATCATTCTCCTTCCAGTTTAGTAATTATATTTCCGTCTACAAGACACATAAAGTTTTTAAAAAAATCATTGTGGTAAGGGCAGTTAATACAGTAGAAAACAGGAGAGAGGTGTGCTTTGGTGGCAGAAAAAAGGTTAAGACAGCAGTAAGAAAGCTCTACCCATGAATGGAAAATACTCTGACCCTTTCTCAGACCGTATCGGACATGGTCATTTCTCTCATTGGGATCTCTTTTACTTCCCCTAACCTTAGCTTCCCTCACTCAGTGAGTTGAGAAGAAAATTGTTTACAGGGGGCTGCTATGTTCAGTTATAAGGTGATGGTGTAAGTAACTTAAATAGTGCCAACTCAGAGAGACCTGTACTTTTATTTTTTTGAGACCTGTACTTTAAAGTGTAGTACATCTTGCATAATACTATACTGTATTTCTTTAAGGCTGCAATGAAATGGACATAAATGTACCATCTGTATTGATACTTAAGGACAGTACCATACTGTATGTAAAATAAAGGGCAGTTATTAATTCTACCTAATTAAAAGTAATGTAGTATTTATAATGACCAACATTTAATTAACAACTTCACCTTAGAGGTTTTGTAGTTACAGTATTGTAAACTTAAAAATTTTAAAGTTCTGTTCACAATAAAGAAAATTTGTGACTTGTTAACTAGACTTACTTTGGTGGTCATTTCACAATATATACATATATTGAATCATATTGTTCCTCTAAAACTAATGTTATGTGTCAATTATATCTCAGTAGAAGTTTAAAAAACCTTAAAATGTGGGACTATATATTATATTTGAAGTTATATTGGATCTAGATGTTTGGCAAAAAAGATTGTATAGATTTATTGCATTATGAAGAAAAATACATCCTATAACATTTTAAAGTTTTTAATGTGGTCATTTAAAGTATCTAAGGTGATTATAGATGCAAAAAACAAACAAACAAACAAAAAAAACCCACTGAAAATCCTGATGCAAAATTGCCTTTTTTACAAGAAGAAGATTTAATAGTGTCAAGAATCTCCAAATCTGTTTACTTGTTTAGTACAGCTTCAGATGCAGATGAAATATCTGTGAGGCTCTTTCCCCCCCCCATTTTACAAAAAAATTAAAGGCTGTTTTTAATTTTGCTGTATTTTTTCTACTAGTAGTATAGTACTACCTTTAAGGCCTACATCTTGAGAAAACGTGAACTCTAATATTTAAGGCAGAAAAGTTTGATTATGACACTGGGAACAAATGCCAGTGGAGACTATGCTTATATGTTATTTGGATTGCTCTTGTTTTGTTAATATTCTGTTTTATCCTTTATTTTGAAAGCGTTATTTTGCAGAATGTGAGATTTTTCTAGAAAGGCACATATAACAGATACCCGTAGTTTGGTTTTTCAGACCTGCTTATTTCTGTGCTTTTTTTCATTGGTCAGTGTTTCCTCTGCTTCACAGTTACCTTGTATCCTAGAATCCACACACAGCCATTTTACTGTCTTCCACATTCCAACTCCGTGAAATGCTGTTGACAACTACCATCTGACAGAATAAATTGTTCTCTTTTGTGTATTCTTTAAAACACCCATTTTATGTGTATAAGTCAATGATTTTTAGTAAGTTTAGAGTATATAACCATTGTTCACCAAAGATTACTGGTGTCCATTTATGGTGACAACTTTCTCAATCCCAATCCCAGATGACAACTCATTTATTTGACTTTTATGGATGTTTCATGGTAAATGTAATCTGTGCAATATGTAGTTTTTCATGTCTGGCTTTTCTTATTTGGAGAATGTTTTTGAGGTTCATCAGTGTTGTATCATATAACAGTACTTTGTTCCTTTTTATTCCCAATTAGTTTTCCATTATATGGATATACCACATTTTGTTTATCCGTTCATCAATTAGTAGATATTCGGGTTAACTTTTTGGCTATTAAGATGCATTGTTACTTAACTTTGCATATAAAAATCCTCATGGAACTTTTTTTAAGTGGCCATGTTTGGGCCTGAGTATTAGGAGATTCAGTTGTTGGGAACCATCAGGTTAGGGTTTGGGAATCAGGTATGGATTAGTTCCGGTATAGTTGTTGGTAACTTCAGCATAGTTAATCTCTTTGATCCTCAGTTTCCTCATTTATAAAATGGGCATAATTATGTAGTTCATCTTATAATTAAGAATATTTGTTGAGCTCTTGCTTTTTTGCCCATCATTGTATTAAGCATTTAGGTATATAGTAGTGAACAAAATTGGATTCTTGTTCCCATGTAGTTCATAAAAGTTCAGAAGGGGATACAGACATTAGAGGATAGACACCTATAATTATTATAAGTTCTTTGAAAGTAAAGTACAGGGGTGACGTTGAGAGCATGTAATAGCGATTTAATTTAGTTTGGGCAGACTCAGGAAAGCGTGCCTGAGGATTGACGTATGCGACTTGAAAAATCAGAGAAGGAATGACAGGAGGAAAAAGCGTTTGAAGCAGGAAGAATAGTACACACTGAGACACAAGGATCTTGGTTTGGTCCCATTTAAGAGATAGAGGGCGCCTGGGTGGCTCAGTGGGTTAAAGCCTCTGCCTTCGGCTCAGGTCATGATCTCAGGGTCCTGGGATCGAGGCCCACATCGGGCTCCCTGCTCTGTGGGGAGCCTGCTTCCTCCTGCCTCTCTGCCTACTTGTGATCTGATCTCTCTCTCTCTGTGTCAAATTAAAAATAAAAAAATAAAAAATAAAAAAAAAGAAACAGAGGTGTGATTGAAGTGGTCAGATTAGTATATTTAGAACTTATTCGAAGGGCATTGGGAATCTATTTAAGAATTTTAAGTAAGGCAGTGGTATGAAGAGATTAGTGTACCTTAGTATATTAGATCATTAATGTACCATAGATCATCCTAGCTGCTGTTTGGAGAATGAACTGCAGGTGCCTTAGATAAGTTGTGGTGAAATCATGGCCAAATGAAGGTGGATTTCATTTATATTTAGCAGGTAGCATTTACAGGACTTGGTTGCTTTCAAATGTTGAAAGGACCACTCCCCCAGTTTTCTGGGAGGAACAAGTTGGGTACTCTAAGGCACCATATACAGAGAGAATATAGAAGAAAGAAGCTCATTTTGGAGGGGGAAGAAGTTGGGAGATAGTTTATTTAGTTTAGGGAATTTTAAGTTCAACATGCCTTTGTGAATAAACCAAGTGGAAATGTTAACTAGTTGTGTGTGTGGACTAGTATTCGTAAGAGATCTGTTGGTGTAGGTTATGTATTATTTTAAAGTCTTTGGAGTAGGTTTTAAAAAGCTTAGGGCTAAAGTCTGGAGAAAAAATATAGGTTAAAAAGTGAATAGGGGTGCCTGACTCAGTAGGTTAAGCATTCGACTCTTGATCTCAGCTCAGGTCTTGATCTCAGGGTATGAGTTCAAGCCCTGCTTTGGGCTCCATGCAGGGCATGGAGCCTATTTAAAAAAACGTCAGTAAAGGGGTTGGAAATGAGTTCTGATGAATTACTAATATATAAAGCCTGGGTAGAAAAGGGAAGAACAAAGACAAGAGTGACAGTAAGGTAGGAGGAAAATCAGGAAGAGGTAAAATGGAGTAGAAACCAAAGGAAAAGAATGTTTCAAAAGGAGGGTTTGATCAGCTGTTTCATGCTGAGCAATTAAGTAGATTAGAAAAATGTTCATTTGATTCTATAACGTGGAAGTCAGTGATGACTTTTAGTTAGCTTTCATTGGGTAATGAATCACCGTAAAACTTAACAGCTTATATCAACCACCATTTATTTGGCTCCTGATTCTGCAGGTTGGGAGTTGAGTTTGGCTTAGCTGGGCAGTAGCTGGGCAGTTCACTCATCTGGGACAGTCATAATTATCACTCACCTGAGCTTCCTCATGCATCCACATGTCTGTGATCACCTGCTAGTTTGGCTGGGGCTGGCTTGTTCGTGATGATCATGGCTAGAATAACTGGGACCTCTCATTTCCTAGTGGGATAACTTCTGGGCTTGTATACTTTAGTAGAGTTCTAAGAGCAGTAACCTCAAAGGCAGAAACACTAAGCTTGCCAAATGTCCCATTGGATCAAATCACAAAGTCATTTCAGATTCAAGGACTGGAAAAACACTCTTCTTGATTGGAGGAGCAACAAAATCACATTGAAGGGTGTAGATGCAGGGAAGGGAAACACCTGTTGTTGATTTTGAAGTCTGCTACAATGATTATGACAAAAGCATTATTGCTGGTGATGTTGGGTGTTGGAAATAAGATTGTTAGTATGAAAAGTAGATGGGAACTGAGGACATGAAGGTAGAAAGTATACTTTTTGAGAAGCTTTGCTGTGAAGGTAATTTGAGAGAGAAGACAGTAGTAGCTGGAGAGGTATTTGTAGTCTAAGCAGGTATGCTATAGTATTCCTTCCTCTCAAGAAAAGAATATATTGGGTGCTGAGAGAAGGGATCTAGTAGACACTGAGGATGCTTATGCAGAGGAAAGAGGAGACAACTAGTGAAGCCAGTCTTTGTTAAACCTATAGAGGATGGGGTTTTGTGTACCTGTGAGGGGATTAGTTTTTGATTTAAGGCTAATATACTTTCTGATAACAGGAAGAGATGAGAGAATGGGTATAAATGCAGTAGGTAGGCCGGTAGATTAGTGATGGGAGACTGAGGGAAGTTCCTGTTTGTTAGAGCTTCTATTTTTTCAGTGAAATGGAGGCAAGTTTATTAAGAATGGGGGGTTGTCAGTAAGGAATTTGAAGCAGTCATCAAAAGTCTCCCAAAAAACAAGAGCCTAGGGCCAGACGGCTTCCCAGCAGAATTCTACCAAACATTTAAAGAAGAATTAATACCTATTCCCCTGAAACTTTTCCAAAAAATAGAAATGGAAGGAAGACTTTCAAACTCATTTTTGAGGCCAGCATTACATTGATCCCAAAACCAGACAAAGACTTCATCAAAAAAGGAGAATTACAGACCAATATCCTTGATGAACATGGATGCAAAAATTCTCACCAAAATACTAGCCAGTAGGATCCAACAGTACATTAAAAGGATTATTCACCACGACCAAGTGGGATTTATTTCTGGGCTGCAAGGTTCGTTCAGCATCCACATATCAATCAATATGATACAATAGATTAATAAAAGAAAGAACAAGAACCATATGATACTCTCAATAGATGCTGAAAAAGCATTTGACAAAGTACAGCATCCTTTCTTGATCAGAACTCTTTGACAGTGTAGCCATAGAGGGGAAATACCTCAGTATCATCAAAGCCATCTATGAAAAACCTACACCGAATATTATTCTCAATGGAGAAAAACTGAGAGCTTTTCCCCTAAAGTTAGGAACACGGCAGGGTTGTTCACCATCACCACTGCTATTCAGCATAGTACTAGAAGTCCTAGCCTCAGCAGTAAGACAACAAAAAGAAATAAAAGGCATCCAAATGGGCAAGGAAGAAGTCAAACTCTCACTCTTTGCAGATGATAAGATACTTAATGTGGAAAACCCAAAAGATTCCACTCCAAAACTGCTAGAACTCATATAGGAATTCAGTAAAGTGTCAGGATATAAAACCAATGCACAGAAATCTGTTGCATTTCTATATGCCAACAACAAGACAGAAGAAAACCATAAGATATCCAGGGATAAACCAAAGAGGCAAAAAATTTGCACTCAGAAAACTATAAAGTGCTCATGAAAGAAATTGAGGAAGACACAAAGAAATGGAAAAACATCCAATGTTCATGGATTGGAAGAACAAATATTGTGAAAACATCTATGCTACCCAGAGCAATCTACACATTTAACACAATCCCTATCAAAATACCATCAATTTTTTTCAATGAAATGGAACAAATAATCCTAAAATTTATATGGAACCAGAAAAGACCCTGAATAGCCAGAGGAATGTTGAAAAAGAAAACTAAAGTTGGTGGCATCACAATTCCAGATTTCAAGCTCTATTACAAAGCTGTAATCATCAAGACAGTATGGTACTGGCACAAAAACAGACACATAGATCAGTGGAACAGAATAGAGAGCCGAGAATTGGAACCTCAACTCTACGGTTAACTAATCTTCGACAAAGCAGGGAAGAATGTCCAATGGAAAAAAGACAGTCTCTTCAACAAAGGGTGTTGGGAAAATTGGACCGCCACATGCAGAAGAATGAAACTGGACCATTTCCTTACACCACACACAAAAATAGATTAAAAATGGATGAAAGACCTCAATCCATTAAAATCAGGATTTTAAAAGACAGAAATCCATTAAAATCCTTGAGGAGAACACAGGCAGCAACCTCTTCGACCTCATCCACAGCAACTTCTTCCTGGGAACATCACCAAAGGCAGGGGAAGCAAGGCCAAAAATGAACTGTGGGGACTTCATCAAGATCTAAAGCTTTTGCACAGCAAAGGGAAGAGTCAACAAAACCAAAAGAAAACTGACAGAATGGGTGAAGATATTTGCAAATGACATATCAGATAAAGGGCTTGTTTCCAAAATCTATAAAGAGCTTCTCAAACTCAACACCCATAGAACAAATAACCCAGTCAAGAAATGGGCAGAAGACATGAACAGACATTTCTCCAAAGAAGACATCCAAATGGCCAACAGACACATGAGAAAGTGCTCATCATCACTCGGCATCAGGGAAATACAAATCAAAATCATAGTTAGATACTATCTCACACCAGTCAGAATGGCTAAAATTAACAAGTCAGGAAACGACAGGTGTTGGTGAAGATGTAGAGAAAGGGGAACCCTCCTACACTGTTGGTGGGAATCCAAGCTGGTGCAGCCACTCTGGAAAACAGTGTGGAGATTCCTCAAAAAGTTGAAAATAGAGCTACCCTATGACACAGCAATTGCACTACTGGATATTTACCCTAAAGATACAAATGTAGTGATCTGCAGGGGCACGTGCACCCGAATGTTTTAGCAGCAGTGTGCACAATAGCCAAACTATGGAAAAAACCTAGATATCCATCAACAGATGATTGGAAAAAGAAGATGTGGTTTGTATATATACAGTGGAATACTATACAGCCATCGAAAGAAACAAAGACTTGCCATTTGCATCAACGTGGATGGAACTAGAGAGGGTATTATGTTAAGTGAAATAAGTCAATCAGAGAAAGACAATTATCATATGATCTCTCTGATATGAGGAATTTAGGTGCAGGGGGATTATGGGGGTAAGGAGGGAAAAAATGAAACTATGGGATTGGGAAGGAGACAAACCATAAGAGATTCTTAATCTCATGGAACAAACAGCGTTGCTGGCGGGTGGGAGGGTAGGGATAGAGTGGCTGGGTTATGGACATTGGGGAGGGTTTGTGCTATGGCGAGTGCTGTGAAATGTGTAAGCCTGATGATTCACAGATTAGTACTGCTGGGGCAAAAAAAGGGGGGGGGTTGTAAGAATGTTTGTATGAGGTTTGATGTGCTTAGAAGAGTACATAATTTTATTCCCCCACTGAATAGGACATTGAGCTGGTGGCTTACTAGAGAAATACCATTCAATAAATGAGACATACTATCATTATTAATATAAAAATACTATTTTAAACAGATTTAACAATACTTTCTGTACTGTTAGTTAGAAACTGGTACTAGTTGAGATGTTTTAGGGCCTGGGGCTTTTTTTCTGTTTGAATCAGTTAAGTTTAACTTTATTCCCTTCTGTAAGATTGACGGTCCTTAAAAAGAACGTAGGCAAGAAATACATTTAACCTTTTATAAATAAACGTTGCCAAAACTATGAACAGAGTGAGTTTGCTTTCTGAAAGGACTTCCTAAACCATTTAAATTACTTTGTTTTACCAGAACTCATAGGGATAACTATTAAATACATTTAATTTGAATTTAAAAAAAGATTAATTCAAGTTGCAGGATGGCTTAGTGGTAACATTGTATATGGAAAAAAGCAGCTTTTTGTTTGAATAGTTGGAAACTGTGTAAACGTGGCCTTAAAGTTATATACTTAGGGGAAATTGACATAATTTGTCATTTATTCTCTTAGAAAACACTCACAATAGCTTTTTAATTGTCCCTGGCCTAAGAATAAGCCTAACTTCTTATTCTGTGTAATGACTATGTACTGGAAGGGTTGCCTTTATGGAGGGCACCATCTGCTGGTTGTAAGAGGTACCGGTTGTGGGAAGACTGCCTTTTGCAGTTATCAGAGTCTTTGCAAATCTTGTTTTCCTTCTGATTCCGCCTTTACCTGTGTAAAGTCCCAGGCGGAAAATTAGTTTTTAATAAACATGGCCAAGTAGGGATTCGACTAGTGGTTTGATTTGATTTGTGACCCTGAACTTGCCATGTATTTGATTTTTTAAGCAAATTCATCATGAAAATGGCAGATGCCTGTCTTTATCTCTTTTCAGATCAATTAAAAAATGAGTATTCTTATTATTCTTACTCTTGCTCTTCTTTTGCATTCACTGAAAGGATCTTAAGATATTTTTGCTTACAGCTTATTTCATCTTAACATTTATTTACATCTGATAATATCAGAATGAAGAATGATGATACCATTGATTTTTGTTGTTGTTGTCCCTAGAACTGTCAGTATGATTTTTAAAAATACTGATATGTTTCCTTTAATTAATGATCATTTTATTTGGACTTACTCAAAGATTATAGAAGCGATTTAAGTATTAGAATACTTTCTCATGTTTTACTTATTGTTCATACTGAAAAATGAAAATGAAAGTATAAAATGAAAATATAACACACATTGCATATAATGAAATTAACTGTTTTCTCCAAGTATTTGTTTCACATTACCCTTTGAAAGCAGGGAAATTCTGGGTTATCATGGTTTTGCTATAGATTGGTGAAATTAAGTGTGTACATTTTGGGTGCCTGGGTGGCTCAGTTGGTTAAGTGACTGCCTTCTGCTTGGGTTGTGATCTTGGGGTCCTGGGATCAAGTCTTGCATCAGGCTCCCTGGTCAGCAGGGACTCTTCTCCTCCCTCTGGCCCTCTCCCCCTCTTATGCTCATTCTTGCTCTCTCTCTCAAATAAATAAAACTTAAAAGGTGTGTACATTTTAAGTGAAGAAGGGAATTAGTCCTTTGTTCTGTAGTGTATGTAAAATGTACTCTGACACTGGTCATTTTATATAAATTAATTTTTAAGTACAGTTACTGTTTTCTCATTTTCAGGGTATCCACCCTATGGATGGAATATGTGAATAATTGTAATTCCACAGAGATGAAATAAATTGTCAGATTAATTTCTTTTACAGTCTGTTAAACCTTAAGAGGAGCAGCTATATATCACTATTTCTTATTTTTTATTTCTGATAACAGTTGAAGATCCTGTTTATTTCCTAATACCCTTCCCTTCTTCCTCAGCATTGCTCCCTTTCCCTCTGTCTTCTTTACAGCTTTTTTCTCTTTCATTGCAGTTTGGTGTTTATTCCTTTTATTTTCTGGAAACTTCTTTCTTAAAGATCACCTTGCCAGGTCCAAGGAAGTATTTGCTGAGGTCATTTTATATGTTTTAGTAGTATGTATTTCTGAAATAATGGGCACTGTATGCCACCCCTTCATCTTCAAACATTTTTTTTTCTAGGCTTAGAAAAAATTATTTTTTCTTTTTTACCTTTTCTAACTCTCTTTTTCTTCTTGTCCCCCTCCCCATATCAATATAGATATTTCCTCAAGGTTCAGTCTTGGTGTCTTAGCTAATTGACTTTGTAAATTCATAAAACATGAGCTGTACATAGTCCTAAAATATTTTATGGCCTTGATTTTTCTCTAAAACTTCAGATCTACATTTTTAGTTTCCTTCTAGACCAAATTTTTTCCCCAAGACTTGATCTCTCTCTGTTTTTTCCCTGTCTTCATTATGAGGAGAGCAGATTTTATGTATTTTGCTTGTTATTGCATTCCTAGCGTCTAGCATGGTATATTGCCCAAGTAAATTCTCAGTAAGTATTTAAGTAATTGACTTTCAAGGAAGAAAGGCTTTGAATCTTGTAATCATTTTCTACTTTTCTATTATTATTTTTTTTCTACTTCTTCTTTAAAACCATTCATAAGTCTTTGAATCCATTTTCTTGTTTTCCCATGATTGCCTGTAGTCAACTCCTCCTCCTTACCGGGAATTCTATAGTAGTTTCCTAACTGGTTTTACTATATTTGATTTTGCCTCTCTCTGGTTTGTATTGCCTGTTGTAGCCACCATTTCTTAGAATAGTTCTGGTCATTCATTCAGGAAGGATTTCCAGGGCACCTACTTTGTGCGAGTCTCTGTAATAGATACTAGCATAAAAATGATATACAGTCCTTGGCTTACAGAGCTGATAGCTTAGTAAGAGAAACAGACATAGACTAAGTTCACTAAATATGATGTGATAAACGCTGATTATTATGTGTTCAGCGCTTTTTAGCTGTAGGGGGAGGAGCCTTGCTCTGCTTGGAGAAGTCAGGGAAAGCTTAAACATAGACTTATAGACTTGAGACTTTAAGGTACATAGAGTTTGCTTGGTAGACAAGCGCCAGTAAATATGTCTTATTCTGAAGAAATAGCTTATATATATTCACAGAGGTATTTCAAATCTGCTTCTGATACTGTTATTTATAAAACTGAAGTGCATACTGAGTAGACCTGCCCCTTTGTTGGCCCTTATCTTTTCCTTCTTAGCTCACTTTACTTCCTTCCACCTTTTCCTTCAGTCACACTTCTAGTTCCAAAATAAAAAAATTCTGAACTTTCTTCTCTGGATTAGTAACACATTTTGAGTAATTGTTTTGGTCTTTTTTTTGTTCTGTATCTTATTACCAGATTGATTCCCATTCACTTATAGAAGTGGGCTTTCTTTCAATCTTATATTTTCTAAGCTCATTATTTCTCTTAGGATAGTTTTAGAATTTATTGTGATTTAATTATTTAGGGGGATTTTTTTTTTTGAGTAGATTTTTGAGATCCCTCTTACTCATTTTGCCCTATAGTCATTGCGAAGAGTTATGCAAGTAACAAGAACTTGACGAAGTTTTGACTGTGACAAATTTTTTGACTATGTGGATGAGTTTATTCTACAGAGGCACCATGTCTACATTATTTAGTTGCAGTCCGTGGTCACAATTGTGTATCTCTTCTTAGGAATGGTCAGCATGAGCTTTTACTTCTGTCAAGGCAAGGCAGAGACTTTCTTGCATTCAGGTTCCATGGGAAACTAGGAATTCTGTCACATTTATTTACCTTCCCCTGAAATGATTTGTTCTGGGCCTTTGCTAAGTATCTTTTTTGGTTGAAGGAATAGTTATGATCTTGACTCTTACTTTTCCTAACTTGAGGTCATGTAATTGTTCTCCTGTATCACATTCTAAAACTTTTTATATTTTGCTTCCCCCCGCAATGTATGATTTATTTTTAGAGAGAAAACTGAGATTTTTCCAATAAAGGGAAGAAATAACAACATGCGATCATGTTCTGGTTACATGTTAATTACCACATTCTATACAATGTGGATGTGATCAACATGTATTCAATGATGGTATGAATAAACATTTGAAATTTAAAAATCACATACCATTCGCCAATGCTATAAACCCATAAATGTTGAAATAAATACCTAGAAATAAGTAAATTTTAAAAACTGAAGCTTTTGACAGTGTTTATAGATCAATCCAAATGGTAGGTACAAATAGTATAGCCAATAAATTGACATTACTGTTAGTTTCCACCTAATTTCTTCATAATATGGCTGTCTGGTGTTGCATTAGTGAAGATACTTCCTACAACCACATGGGTACCCCAGAGCCTGTGACGAATCACTTTATAGCAGCCAAGATCATACAGAGAATCCTAAATATTGATAGCATTCATCTGTTTCAAAAAGAGTGGTGTTTGTGTGGTCCAAAAAATGCCAAACCAGATGATGGGTCAGTAAAGTCAGCCCGATAGCCTTCAGCTCGAAGAGCATAGCAAATTTTCTTAGCACCATTAATAAACTTTCCTAAAAGCATTTCTTTTTCATTTTCTGCCTTTTTGCTCTAAACAGTTTTATCATTCTTGGTTTTCTGTGTTATGTTCAGAATCATTAGTTTGTTGGTAGCTCCTTCTGGAAACAGTGACTCAAAAATGTCTTCACAGCAATTCTGGAGATGTCTGAATTGAACACACTACTTTGGCATTTTCAGAGTAAGTTTCTGCACTGCTGATTTGTGGCTCAACAGGTGCATTACTACCTGAAATTTATTCACATACTGTGCCATCACAAACTCGTGTCTTTCACTTGATAAAGGTTCTGCTAGAATATCAGGTTGTTTTGTGAACCTGGCTTTTCTTCTGTGATGTGGTCCCATTGAGATGGCAGTCAAAACCCATATTCCCAGGAAGCTGGAATTTCTGACCCTGAGGTCCAAATGGTCCCAGAGTTTCATCAGGCCATACTGTTTGAGAAGAGCATATATCTGGAGGTTTAAGGGGCACATGAGAGTCATCAGAACCTGAAGATCCTGCAGTTGAAAAGGCTTTGGGATTGACAGCCCTTTTAACTATAAAGAGCAAAATCCTGGGAGATAGGAAACCAGTCTGGCTCTGTTACAGGGTACAGTGGCCATTTCCCGCAGGGAGGGCAGATATGAAATATCTTTCCTTTCGTAAAAGTAATTCTGAGTGCTGTGACACCAAGATGGGTGAATTTAGAGGGGCTGACATGGACAGAAACCATCCGTACCAGTCCCGCTGCCACCTCCAGCTTATATTTTGCTTTTATATTTAGGTCATGAATCTACTTGGAATTCATTTTGTTTAGGTATGAGATACAGGTATGATGACGTTTTGTCAGGGGTGGGGGCTATTAAAGTGTCCCAGAGCTTGAAAAATTTAAAAAACTTTTTAAAAACTTTATTGAGCTATGATTTACATAGCATAAAATTAACAAATTTAACTATTTCAAGTATACAGTTCAGTGATTTTTAGGCAAATTTATGGAGATTTGCAATCTCAGTATGGATTTATTGGAATCCCTGGGTGACTCAGTCGCTTAAGTTCTGCCTTTGGCTCAGGTCATGATCCCAGGGTCCTGGGATCAAGCCCCCCTCTGCAGGGAGCCTGCTTCTTCCTCTCCCTTTGCCCCTCCCACACGCTCTCTCTGTGTGAAATAAATAAAATCTTTATTAAAAAAATGGGCTGGGCGCCTGGGTGGCTCAGTGGGTTAAAGCCTCTGCCTTCAGCACAGGTCATGATCTCAGGATCCTGGGATCAAGGCCCGCGTCGGGCTCCCTGCTCAGTGGGGAGCCTGCTTCCTCCTCTCTCTGCCTGCCTACTTGCGATCTCTCTCTCTCTGTCAAATAAATAAAAACTAAAAAAAAAAAGTAAAAAAAATTACAAAGTGGGCTTATTGAGCTGTAACTGATAACAGAAAAAAATTGCATACGTATTGTATATAACACTTAGGATACCATTACCACATAGCCATCATTTGCAGTAAATGCAGTTACTTCCGGAAGTTTCCATGTGTCTCTTTGCCTTTTTTTTTTTGTAAGAACACACTTAACATGAAGTCAACCTTCTTGATAAATTTTTAAGTGCACAATACTATATTAACTGTAGGTGCTACGTTGTATGGAACATCTCTAGAATTTAATCATATTGTGTAACTGTAACTTACATCCATTGAGTAACAACACCCTATTTTCTCCTCCCATCTCCTGGCAACTACTATTCTGTTTTCTGTATCTGTAAGTTTTGACTATTTTAGATATCTCCTGTAAATGGAATCATGCAGTATTTGCCCTTAGGTGACTGACTGACTTCACTCAGCATGTCTTCCAGCTCCATCTGTGTAGTTGCAAATGGTAGGGTTTTCTTCTTTTTTAAGCCTGAATAATGTTCTATTGTATGTATAAATCTCTTTTTCTTTATCCATTCATCTATTGATGAGGATTTGGGTTCTTTCCATATTTTGGCTTTTGTGAATAATACCGCAGTGAAAATGGGTGGCAGATACCTCTTGGACTTACTGATTTCCATCTTTTTTTTTGTTTTTTTTTTTGGATATATACCCAGGATCAGTGTTGCTGGATCATTTGGTAGTTCTATATTTGATTTTTTGAGTAACCTTCATACTGCTTTCCTTAGTGGGTGCATCATTTTACATTCTCACCAACAGTGTATAAGAATTCTTTGTTCTTCACCTTTTTGTCAATACTCGTTAGCTTTTTTTTTTGATAATGGCCATCCTAACAGGAGTGAAGTGATAACTTGTTTTTGATTTGCATTTCTAAGTGGTAAAAATAGGAAGTTTCCTTCTAAGATCAAGAAAAGGACAAGGATGTCCACTCTTGCCACTTCTATTCAACATACTGGAAGTCCTACCCGGAGCAGTTAGGCATTAAAGGCAAGAAATAAAAGGAATCCACATTGGAAAGGAAGAAGTAAAATCCCCTGTTCACAGATGACATGATCTTATATGTAGAAAACCCTTAAAGACCCTACAAAAAAACTTTTAGAACTAATAAGTTCTGTTAAGTTGCAGGATACAAAATCAACATGCAAAAATCAGTTACGTTTTTATGTACTATCAGTGAACTATTTGAAAAGGAGATTAAGAATTCCTTCACAATAGTATCAAAAAGAAAAAAGTTACAATAAATTTTACCAAGGGAGTAAAAGACTTGTGTACCGAAAACTGCAATATTTTGGTGAAAAGGATAAGACAAATGGAAAGATAATCCAGTGTTCATGGATTAGAAGACTTAATATTATTGAAATATTAGGCAATATTTGGAACTTTTTGTTTTGTTCTCTCTGATCTTTTCTTACTGACATGCCCTGCTGCTGTTTTCATATATTAAATTTCATGTGTAAAACATGAAGGGTCTACTATTTCCCATTGATCCTTTTTTTCCCCTGCACCAGTAAGTACTACATCATCTAAATAAATTACTTTAGTTTTATAATGAGTTTTAATATTAGAGAACAAATCCATTTATAGTGTTTTTCTTCAAGTAGCTTGATACTTTTGGCCTTTTGCATTTACATATGAATTTTTTAAGAATTTGCCATGTTTCTTTCAAAATCAAAACCTGGGCTTGATTAGGATTGCATTGACTACGTAAGCACTGGGAAGATTTGCTATCTTTATAGTGTTTGAAACTTCCAATCCAGTCTATGATCTCTCTTCATTGTATGGATCTATCAGAGTTTGTTTAACCATTCGTTCATTGAGAGGCTTTGGATTGCTTCCGGTTTTGGGGTATGTGAATAAGACTGTTACAAATACTCTTGTACAGAATTTGCATGAACACTGGCTTTCATTTCTTGGGAAAAATTCCCAAGAGTGCAGTTGCTGGTTTGTATGGTAAGTGCATGTTCAATTTTATGAGAAACTGCCAGATTATTTTCAACTATGGTTGTACTATTTTACAGTTCCACGAGCAGTGTCTAGATTCAGTTTCTTCACATCCTTGCTTGCCTTTGTTTGATGTTATTGCTATTTTCTATTTTAGCCATTTTAATAGTATATAATGATATCTCATTGTGGTTTTAATTTGCATTTTCCAAATGATTAATGGCATTGAACATTTTTTCATATGCTTATTTGCCATTTGAATTTCCTCTTCAAATGTCTTTTCATATCTTTTGGCCATTTTGTAATTGTTTAGTGTCTACATGGTATATTATCTCTTCCTTTTACTTTCAGCATCTCTTATCCATATATTTTTTTAATGTTTTTTGTGAACTCTTTATATTGAAATTTTAGAATCTTGGTTTTTTAAGCCTGATTATATATACCATATATGTAGGGTGTAAGGTACATAGTATGTGCTAAGCAATGTTGTAAAGTGCTATATATGTTTACTTATAGCTTCCAATTTTTGTTTGGCTAATTTGTATTTTCATCCTATTCTTGAAAATTATATTCCTTGGATGTAAACTTCAGCTTTGCAGTTACATTCTTTTCCCACATTGAGGATGACATTTTGCTGACTTCTGGCTGATATTGTGCTGACTTACTAGTTTAAATACTATTCCTTTCAAAGTAATATGATTGCTTTAAGGTTTTGTTTGTTTTTTACAATTCTTATTATTTTGAGTTTAATTCTATTTGGCTTCTTGAATTTATGGATTGATATTTTATGCTGTTCTACTCATGTAGGGCCTCTGCCTTCATTTATCTTTTGGTGCTCCCATGAATCATAAGTTAATGTTTTCTGCCCTTTCTTTTTCTTTATATTCTTTTGATTTCTCTTCCAGTTCACTAATTCTAATAGCTTTTTCTAATATGCTAATAAACTTGTCCATTGAGTTTTTAATTTCAGTTTTTGCATTTTTATTTTTAGAAGTTCAACTTTCTGTTCTGGTTTGCTCTCTATAATTTTTTATGCCTTGAGTTATTTTAGACTTTTATTTCTTTAAAACAGTAACTATAGTAGTTTTGTAATCTGTTTGAGAATTGTATATGAAGCGTTTGTGTCTTCTGTCTTGGTGCCTGGTATTTCTGCTGATTCTTGCACATAATGTCATGTGTAATGTTTCCTTAGGTGCTCGATTATTTTTGACTTGATAATGCTCATTGTCCTAGAAACCTCATGATGGGAATTCTTTGAGCTGTAGAATTTTACTTATATTTGGTGCTTGGTGGTACTACCAGTCAGGCGTTACTGCATTCCTGTGTTGAGGTTCTCTGGACAACTTAGGGAATGTGAACCATAGCAAACATGCAGGCCCATGGCAAAAACTAATGAGCTGCATCTGTTATTATGTTGCTCTGCTTAGTACCAAGACCGCTTTCTCTGCTGTTCCTTGTGGCTTTTGATGGGGCCATGGGGACATGTTGATTTCTGGCTTATCTTTGCAGGTGTTAGCTTTTTGGAGATGGGATAGTATTGTGCATTGATGTGAGGAGGGTCTCTGATGTTCTACCTTGACAGGTTAAGATTTACCTCTGTCCCCCTTGCCCCATAAGACTACCAAAACTGAATTCTAGATTTGTCAGGGTTGGCAAATGCCCTCAGGGAGTAAATGGATATTATGCTCCAGTGGCCCGTTTACCACTCTGGATTCTTGTATTCTCTTTTATTTAGGGCAAGTAATTTGTGGTGCTTTAAAAAATAAGCGTTCTTTGGATTTTTTTTTTCCCTACTATTGATAGTTTTTGTACTTGGAGGGTTAGTGCAAATCACCCAACATACCATTAGTAGAAATGGAAGTGAAAATATAATTGAAAAAAATTGGGGAAATGCTTAATAAAATGTTTCTCATTAATTAGATAAGTGAGTTACTATAAATTAGGAAGTAGTTATAAATTATTTGGTTGGGGGGACAGGTTACTTTTCATGTTCATTATTAATTTAGTTTATGCCATTTTTGTTGTTGTTTTTGTTTCCTTCTAATAGTTTTCTTGTTTTAGGGGTAAAAATATTTCCATCATGGCTCATTCAAAGACAAGAACCAATGATGGAAAAATTACTTATCCTCCTGGTGTCAAGGAAATCTCAGATAAGATATCTAAAGAGGAGATGGTGAGACGATTAAAGGTGAGTAAAATTATGTTATGTTTTGGGGCATCTGTTTAGGGTGGGGGGGTTACCTGTGGAAATCACATAGGACTGTATTTTGTTAGGGTACCTTAAAGCAAATGAAAGCTAAAAATGGCAGGGAAAGGATCAAGGAGAGTGGAAGTAGGTAATGAACTGTAGAGTTTCCTTAGCTACTGGTAATGGGAGAGCAGCTAGAAATATGAAGCTTAGTTTTTCTAGGGCCTCCTATACTTGGGTATAAAGAGTAAATCTATAGTGCTCTTACATTCATTGTTGTCTGTATAAAGTTCTTTGTCCTGTAACATCTCATTTATTTTACAAAAACAATCATTTTAGTTTAAGAAAGGAAGTTTTAAGTCTTTGTACTAAGCACTCAGTCTGTGTTTTACTTACTTGTAAATTATTTTGGAGTAGGTTCTTCTCTTTCTGCTTCTGACATGCAACAATGACCCCATTGATGGTGACTTTCCATAGATGAGGTGGTCTCTGTATGGCTAGAGTCTTTTTATATGTGTTTGAACAATATTTTAGTTTTTCTTCAGGGCAGTGATGGTTGCTGTGATTGTAAAATGGTTAAAGGAGCAGAGTGGCCAAGCAGAATGCTGAGCCGATTTGTCAGTTAGTTGAGATGTTCTTTATTTTTGAGCATTTTTTTAAAATTTTACTTATTTATTTTTTTAAAGATTTTATTTATTCATTTGACACACAGAGAGAGATTACAAGTAGGCAGAGAGGCAGGCAGAGAGAGGAGGAAGCAGGCTCCCTGCTGAGCAGAGAGCCCGATGTGGGCCTCGATCCCAGGACCCTGGGATCATGACCTGAGCCGAAGACAGCGGCTTTAACCCACTGAGCCACCCAGGCGCCCGAGCATTTTTTTCTCTTCTCAGTTGTATCTACCTAGACATTAATGTTGCTTGATACATTGCTATTTGTCTCTATTTCAAGTCTGGAAAACCTGCATTAATTAATCACTGAAGACCCTGCAGCCTTAAAGCAAAATACTGTTTTATAGCTGTTGCTTCATATTTTATTTTTATTAGAAGAAAAGGACTCTAATACTCATAAATTTCCCATAAAGTCTTAGTTTTGTGCATAAGATATTAGAATGTCAGATATCACATTTTTTTATTCAAAGGAAAAGACATCTTTGAGCAGATTAGAATTACCTATATGTGCTAGCTAGGAACTTGTGTATATTTTGTTAAAAAGAGTGAAGCTACAAATCCTTCGTATGTGACGCTTTTCATTTTCTCTGTATGTACATTCTCTTGAACTATTGAAGCTTTAGATAAGTGAATATTTCCTCAGATTAGTTTTTTTTTAGCAATGATAGGTAAACATCTCTGTTGTTTACAAAGAAACTACTAAATGCAGAAGCTATACTTATAAGCTGATTAACATTTCCTATCTTTTAGAGATGTTATTTCCTTAGGCATCTTCTTTAATAGATGACTTTACATGAGCAATTGAGTTTAATAACACCATTTGAGTTGTAGATAGTTTTTTGTAGGAATTTTTATTATCTGGCCATGTATAAACTTTGTTGTTAGTTTTGGTGGAATGATTTCCACAGTGTTCACATTTAGTGTAATATGATTTCATTATTTTTAAGACATTTATGCCCATTAGTAATCTGGTTAATATACTTTTTCTTCATTTATTTTCCTAATTTACACTCCCACTATTTTAGCAACCTTCTTAGAGAAATATAAAAAGGATTTAATGTGGGATGACAGTAATTTATGATACGTACGATTACAGGAGTAAGTTTTATAAATTAAAACAGTTAACATGTAAGGTCATTATTATTTATATAATTTGTAGAGTTTCTTATAATATTCTATTCAAAATATACTGAACTTCTCTTTTGTGAACAGATTCTAGAAAAGGAAATGGTTTCCTGCATGTAGGTCTTTTTTTTTTTCTTTGCCTCTTTTCATGATACGCCTACACCACCAAACATATATTTTAAAAGAATAAAATTAAAAAGTTAGGAAGGTAGTCCTGGACTTTGTACCCTTAAACTAACTATAGTGCCAGACTGGAAGGATTAGTCTACAGTTGGTTCTGGCATCTGGCATAGTAGAACTGAGGGTCTGCCCTGTGAGGAACCCTGTTTTCCAGCAAGACATTGGAGAACTTTATCACTCAGAAATCTAGCTCTATAGCAGAGTAGAAATCCTTGTATTTTTCAAGGACCAAGTCCTAGATATTGATAGTTGGTGGCCAGTCCTACTTGTTGATTAGTATTTGCAGCACCACCTAGTGGATGCCAGATGGTCACCTTTCCATTAGAGTTCCTGTCAAGTTAGGCAATTTAAAGTCTCATCTGAGGTAAGCGTAGTACGGACCAAGGGTTCATTGTGACAACTAATACTGAAATTAGAAAAAGCTCTTCATAGAATTCAACTGGTACCATTCCTCACCATTTTTATTTCTGTCCCACTTCTTTTATGTAAATGTTTTTGGAAAAGGAACCATTTCCTGTAGGTTCTTTCTGCTTACTCTGTTCATACCATTGAGTCGTACTAATAAACCGTCCATGTCATGTTGTCTTTTACTGTGGCACAAGAAATATTTTGTTGGATGCTATGGTAGTCACTTTGTGGTAGCTTTTTCATGTTTAGGAGTACATCTTTATTATCCTTTCTTAAATCTGTTTATTCTTTTTAAGCTGAATATATAAATCCATGTATTTGGAGTGGTTTATGGGTCAGATGGAAAAATAGTTTTTTTTTCTTTTACTGGGTTTTTTCTTAAGTATAATAAAAGGAGTAGGTATGTTATAAAAAGGGGTTGACCCTTTAAGAAGGACGTATTCCTTTTAGTCCATTTGTAAAAATGAGACTAGAAACGCCATACAAGGCTAGTTTTTAAACTTTTTATCTGGTTAGCAGGTATGATGGGTACATAAAAAGTATTTTAGTCTTTTAAATAAAAGTTATTTTTCTTGTAGTTTTAGAAGGATCTTGTTCTCTTGCAGGGGAAAAATGAAAACTACTGTATTTTATTTATTTGGAAGTTAATCTTTGCAATTAATATGGTTGTTATTTCAAACGACTATTTTTGCATGAAGGATTTCATTATTTCATTATTTTGTTTTTGAATAGATGGTTGTGAAAACTTTCATGGATATGGACCAGGACTCTGAAGAAGAAAAGGAGCTTTATTTAAACCTAGCTTTACATCTTGCTTCAGATTTTTTCCTCAAGCATCCTGACAAAGATGTTCGTTTACTGGTAGCCTGCTGCCTTGCTGATATTTTCAGGATTTATGCTCCTGAAGCTCCTTACACATCCCCTGATAAACTAAAGGCAAGTACTGATTTAAAGAACTTCCAAGATTGATAACTTTCATTTATCTTTCTAAGTAAAATGGGACTTAAAGTATTTAGATAATTTCTTTGGGATTCTTTGACTGCAGCAATCTTTTGTTAAACAACTTCTTCTTCTCCAGTTTTTGATCTTTAGGATAAGAAGTAGATTAGTGCAGTGTATTCTGTACTTTTTATATTATGTTATCATTAGTTCTGTTTCAGTAGCACTTGGTGGGGGCAATACTTCCTTTTCTCTTTTGAACATCTATACTGAGGACCATTATTTAAAACATAGTATGTAGTATAAGCCTGAATTTATACTTTGATTCCTAAAGTGTGTGTGATGTGAATTGTTTGGAAGAAAATACAGTGAACAAAATTTTAATGAAAAGGTAGAAAAGGCCCTAGTACTTGGTAAAGTAGTTGTTAGTAAAGCCGTATGAATGAAAAATCTTTAAAAGGTGAAAAAAGGGAATAGCGTGATTAATCTAGCTGCTAGAAAGTGTGAAATAACTAGAGCTGTGCAGAAAGATATTGAATAAAACAGGTGAGAAATCTAGAAAAACCATTAGTAATAAAAGATAACTGTGGGGGTGCCTGGGTGGCTCAGTTGATTAAGCGGCTGCCTTTAGCTCATTTCTTGATCCCTGGGTCCTAGGATCAAGCCTAGAGTCTAGCTCCCTGCTCAGCAGGGAGTCTGCTTCTTTCTCTCCCTCTCTCTCTGCCCCTCCCCTGGCTTGTGCTCTCTCTAGGTTTTGCTCTCTCTCTCAAATAAAGAGATAAAATCTTTTAAAAAAAAGAGGTAATTGTAGAAATTGTGGGTTAGAGAATGAGTCAGTAGGAAGATTATTAATACCATTGTGGAGAAAATGATGGCGACTTAGGTTTATTTCATTTAACAAGTACTGTTGTTAATTATGTGTTAGGACCTGGGTTTACAGAGGTGAAAAAGAGTCCTGATATGATCCCTGATAATTGGGAGTGAGGAACCTGCTCATTTGATCAAGTCTGCCAGAATTTTAGCATGCAATTCCCAGACAGGTTTGGGCATGATTGTTAAATATTTTAATTGATAAAAATCTCAGTGTAGTGACAGTATTTGTCACTTGAAGGTAGAATTGAATTGTAAAATTTGAGAATGGTCAGAGGTTTAAGTAGCTAACATGAGCTGGTCTGTGGAGTTGTATACCCAGGTATGTGTTTTGCTTTCTAATTCTAAACCTCTAATTTGGAGATGGCCTGTGGGCTCTTCCTTACTAGTGTCTTGTTGGCACATAGTTATGAAGAGGAGGTCTAATTTAAGAGTGCTGCTACAGGTTTGTTCTGTCTCTCTTGTATTTCTCAGTTGGCATAATCAGTGACCTATCTCAGGGCCTTGGGGTAATAAAAAGTCCTCCCAAAAGAATACCTACACATCTGTTCTATTTATAACAGGACAGTTTATAACAAGAATATTGAACAGTTGCAATTAAATTAGAGTCTTTGGGATTATTCCATAGCTGAAAAATTTACAGTATCTCCCTACTTCTCATCAGATTTTTTGGTCTTATTTATTTATTTATTTATTTATTTATTTTAAAAAAAGATTTAATGTATTTATTTGTCAGAGAGAGAGAGCGAGAACACAAGCAGGCAGAGTGGCAGGCAGAGGCAGAGGGAGAAGCAGGCTCTCTGCTGAGCAAGGAGCCTGATACAGAACTCAATCCCAGGACCCTGGGATCATGACCTGAGCCCAAGGCAGCTGCTTAACCAACTGAGCCACTCAGGCTTCCCTTTTGTCGTCTTTATTTATTTATTTATTTTAAAAAAAGATTTTATTTATTTATTTCACAGAGGGAGAGAGATCACAAGGAGGCAGAGAGGCAGGCAGAGAGATGGGGGTGGGGGGGGAAGCACCGCTGAGCAGGGAGCCTGATGCGGGCCTTGATCCCAGGACCCTGAGATCATGACCTGAGCTGAAAGCAGAGGCTTTAACCCACTGAGCCACCCAGGCGCCCCCTTTTGTCTCCTTTAAATGCCTCTTTTCTTTTTCACTACTGATTAGCATAAAGTTTTTATTTTTCTTTGTCTGCAGTAGCAATAGTAGAAAACTGTGACACTTTGATGCTCATATTTCCACTGTAAATTTATCGTTATTGGAAAACCCTTTTTATACACCTGGCTTCATGTGTAGGTCAGTGATTGTTGGAGAGGTTAAAAATGAGTGACTGTTGTCTTTCTATCTCCAGGTAGTCATTGTGGCACTTGGTTTTCTTTTAGTCACAGTAGGAGGATTTATTCATAAAAGATGTATTTTGTACAGTACTACTATCAAAGTGACCATTTTTGATGGATGTTCTTTCCATAGTATTTTTTTTTGAAAAACTACTCATTAACTGCGTATTTTTCCTTTTAAAAATATTCTTGTTTATCGTTTTACTTATAAGGGAAATGTTTTTCTTTTTATTTATTTAATATTATTTATATTGATTGATTAGCATGATTCCTTTTTAGAATTAGCTTTTATAATTTTACCCTTTTCCAAAACTTTAAGAACATCCTCTCCATAAAGATTGCCTTAAAGGGACATTGAACTGTCTCTATCCAAGTACAAAAGGAGGACATAGTAAAAATCAGAAGCCAACAGATGGAGATAGATTGAGAAATGATGGGGGAAAAAACCAAGTAATTATAATGATTAGGTAGGAGGCTTGAAAGTTAAGTTCTACAGATCTTTTCAATATTTTTAAGTTTCTGTGATCTGTTTTCTTTTCACTTGGTGGTTTATTTTGAAATTTTAAGTTTCCTAAACTGTGTTTTTGCTGTATAATTACCTATATAGTGCCGTTCTATTAAACCTAATTAGCTTTCAGTCGCATTATTAGTATTAGCTTTGTTATTAGTATGCAATACTAATACTAATAACATTATAAATATAACCTTTGTTATAATAGGATAAATTTTGGTTTACTAGTTTTTGGGTTTAGTTTTTTAACTTGCTTTAAGATGAAGTTTTCATTCTCTAAGATCATGGTAAATTATTTACTATTTTCCTGTGAAGGTTAATAAGATATTTAGTATTTTCATATTATAAGATTTTATATGGTAAGGTTCTTTTAAAAAGTTTTAGCCAAATACAGTTTTTTCTCCCCCGGTTCTTTACAATTAATTTATCATGATAGATACACGTGAGTGCTGAATTAGCTTTAGGAGTTAGTGGATATTTTCATTTAGCATTCATAATCTAAATAATACTTTGTCTCTTTTTTGAAGGATATATTTATGTTTATAACAAGGCAGTTGAAGGGGCTAGAAGATACAAAGAGCCCACAATTCAATAGGTATTTTTACTTACTTGAGGTAAGCAGTATATCTTGGGATGACATTTTAAATTGGTTTTTGTGCTTGCATATTTTTACTAATTAAAGTGTTTACTTTTCTTTTTTTTTTCCTTCTTATTTTTAGAACATTGCTTGGGTCAAGTCGTATAACATATGCTTTGAGTTGGAAGATAGCAATGAAATTTTTACCCAATTATACAGAACATTATTTTCAGTTATAAAGTAAGTTTATTTTACTAAGCATGTAACTTTTTCTTAAATATAAAGCATTTAGAACTTACGGGTGAATACGCATAAAATATGTTATGATGAATATTTGGAAGGCTAAGAGTTGTAACTTAAGAACTCACCCATGTTATTTTTATAGATGTTTTAAAAATGAATAGAACTTAATTTTGTATTGTAAGGTATATATAAGAATGGCATAAACCAATCTAGTGATTATAAAAATATTTTTTGGATTATACTTTTATCTTTTAATTAAATATTACTGACTCTGACTCATGTAAATACTTGAGTTTTTTGTATATTCTTTGATATTATCAGAATTTATTTCAAAGCAGTTTTGTTTTCTGAATTTAAGGTATAACTAAAGATAGCATTTGATTTGATTATTTTTGATTGTGAGATTGGTTAAAATTAGGGAAAAGTAATCCAGGAAATATAGTTTAAAAATATATTTTTGATACCACTGTAAGATTTGGGAGCGAGGGAAACTCTAAATGAATATATGGAATTTGATTTAATTCATATTTAAATATCCTGTTTTATAAAGTGTAGTGTTTGTCAACACCATGTTATGAGTAAATCTTGTACACTTTAAATAAAATAATCTATTTTGAATTTCAGCAATGGTCACAATCAGAAAGTTCATATGCACATGGTAGACCTCATGAGTTCTATTATTTGTGAAGGTGATACAGTATCTCAGGAGCTTTTGGATACAGTTTTGGTAAATCTGGTACCTGCGCATAAGGTAAGTAGCAATATATACTGAAATATGTCTAAAGCCCATTAATATTAAGGTCAAGAGTTTGTGGCTTGTGTTCTAAATGTAATTTTTCTTGCTTTAATCTTCATTTCAGAGAATCTATTTTAATTGATTAATATTAGTATTAGTCATGTTTAATGTTTAATAAAACATGGTACAGTTGGGGTGCCTGGGTGGCTTACTCGTTAAATGTCTGCCTTTGGCTCAGGTCATGGTCCCAGGGTCCTGGGATCAAGCCCTGCACTGGGCTCCCTGTTCTGTGGAAAGCCTGTTCTCCCTCTCCCATTCCCCTTGCTGGTGTTCCCTCTCTTGCTGTGTGTCTCTCTCTGTCAAATAAATAAATAAAATCTTAAAAAAAAAACCAAAACAAAAACATGGTACACTTATCGTTACTAATGAAATTAAGTAGATGCAATTTATGTGATAAAATATCTATAATAACTCAGTTTTGCATCGGATATGTTTCAGGAGTGATAGCTACTTAGATGCTGTTACATAAGTTTACATGTCAGGAGATGCTGAAACCAGTTAGAGCCTTAAGTGAAAGACAACAGTAGTGTAGGTGGAGAGGAGGGGTGAAATTAAAAGGGAAGTCTTTACTAATCTGTAGAAAGGATATGTTGATGACAGTCTTTCTTCCTTGGGTGATGTTAATCAAGATGTGTTGTGTTCTTTAAAAATTAACTCTCCAGTAAACAGTTGGAAATAATGATTTTGTGAAAGAGAGAAGAGACAGAGGTTAAAGAGAGGGAACAGTCACCAGTAAAAAGATCTGTGTAAATTGAAGACCTTTTTGGGAAGGTATAATCTTAAGTTTTTTAGGTATACGACATTCATACAAATAGTGCTTCAATGTAAATGACCCCCTAATTTAGCATTTCCAAACTCTTAAAGAAAATAGTCCATCAATCCTGAAAATCAGATACTGCAAATAGATTTTAAAATTCAGATAATATATTAAAGATAGTAAATATCCTTAAAAGGATTTAAGATAACATATGCTGAAAGAGATCAAAGACATAAATAAGTTAAAAATGTGATAGCTAGATATATGAAAGAAATTTAGGAAAAAGGTAGAAATGAGAAATAGTCATTGAAATTAAGATCTCTATAGGATTATAAAAGATACTTAGAGAAGTGGGAGACAGATCAGAGGAAGTTACACAGATAAAGTGAGATAAAGTAACATAAAAGATACTGAGACATGAAAAATAGAATGAAAAGGACCAATATATTTAGTAGTGATTTCAGAACACAAAGGAGAAAGTGGAGGAGAAATGTTTAAATAGGAATTTGCTTAGTATGTTCCAGAACTGTTGAAAACAGCATGAATTTATGGGGTAAGTAGCAAGTGTCATGAGAGGAATAAATAAAAATAAATCCCAGTCCAGGAACATCCTGGAGAAATTAGAGAATGCCAAACCAGAGGTAATCTGTAAAGCACCCAGAAAAGGCATAGGAATATGGAATATATGGAAATGTATATATGGAATATATGGAAAAGGCCAAGGAATAAGGATTAAACTGATTGCTCACTTTTCAGTAGCAAGAATAGATGCCAGAAGATAATGGAACTATATTTCCAAAGGGCTAAGAAAAAAATAATTGTGCATTTCTGTGTATATGTGTGTGTAGTTACATATCCAATTCGAGTGAAATTAAGACATTAAATATTTACTTGTCAGGATTCTTCCTGAAAGAACTAGTATGTGAGTACTGTAGAATGATGGAATTGAATTAATAGAAGAAAAAAGAAATAATGTTGAACAAAAAAATGCTTTAAATAAGAACTGATCTATAAAAAATAGTAGCAATAATTATAATGATTAATTAAAGAGATGAACAAAATGGTCCTGAACTGGGTACAAATAACGTGTAAGATTGAATGGCTTAATGGAGTTAATAAGTGATTTAATATGGGTGGTGGTCAGAAGTATAGAGCTATTGATTAACTTCTAAATTGAAGTATTCTTATTAAAATTTTCAGGATTACAGTAAAAGGAAGAATTATAATAAATATAAATGGTCTAAATTTACAACTTAAAACAGAGTGTCAAATTTGATTGAAAATAATCCAGCTGTTCAATAAGAGATAAGAACAAAATACTGTCAGAAAAAGATGGAGAGCTTTTAAAAGGATGGAAAAGGGTGTCTGGGTAGGTCAGATGGCTAAGCGTCTGCCTTGGGCTTGGGTTGTGATCTCCAGGTCCTGGGACCCAACCCCTCATGGGCTCCCTGCTCAGCAAGGAGCCTGCTTCTCCCTCTGCCTCTCCCCCTGCTCATGCTCTGTCTCTGTATCTCTTAGTCTCAAATGAATAAATAAAATCTTAAAAAAAAGAAAATAAAGAAAAGGATGGAAAAAAGACTTGCCACTAATGTATTAACTGAAAGAAAACTGAAGCAACTTGTACTGATGTTAGATGTCTTTTAGTCTTTATTGGGTAAAGAATTTGTAGAAGGATAAAAGGTTTAGTTCCCAGGAAGGTATTAAAACTTGTATGTACATAGGCTGAAAACATATAAAGTATAAATTGAAAGAATTATAAGAAAAAAGACACAAACTTACAATTTGGTGGGTCATTTTAACACTTCTCCCCGTGATTACAAATTAAGTAAGTCAGTAGTTTGTAAGAATTTTGAGGATTTGAAGCAAAAACAAATTTATAGTAACCATAATTTATCGAAAGAATTATAATGGCAATTATAAAATATTTAGAAATGATAATTAAAATGATACATATTAAAAGTTGTGGGATATAACTTAAAATGCTTAAGTCTAGTTTTATTACCTAAGTGTCCAATTCAAGAAGTTATAAAAATACCAGACTACACAGAGTATGTAAAGAAGAAAAGTATGAAATACAGAAATCAATGAAATAGAAAATATAGTGATGGGTGTTTGGGTGGGTCAGTCGATTAAGCATCTGCCTTCAGCTCAGGTCATGATCCTGAAGTCCTGGGATTGAGTCCAACATGGGGAGGGGAGCGGGTTCCTGCTCAGCAGGGAGTCTGGTTCTTGGTCCCTCTCCTGGCTCATGCTATCTTTCTCTGTCTCTCACTCTCTCAAATAAAGAAATAAAATTTTTAAAAGAAAAAAAATGTGGGGTGCCTGGGTGGCTCAGTGGGTTAAAGCCTCTGCCTTCGGCTCAGGTCATGATCTCAGGGTCCTGGGATCGAGGCCCGCATCGGGGTCTCTGCTCAGCAGGGAGCCTGCTTCTCCCTGCTCTCTGCTTGCCTCTCTGCCTGCTTGTGATCTCTCTCTCTGTCAAATAAATAAACAAAATCTTAAAAAAAAAAAGAAAAAACGAAAAAGAAAAAAAATATAGTGACATTTCACAAAACCTCAAAGCTGGCAATTTGAAAAATGTATTAAGCAAATCCTTGGCAAGTTGAATCAGAGAAAAGGAGATGGGGATCAATATACAGTTTTAGAATGAAATGGGAATAGCCGACATTAAATAAAAAGATAATTCCATGAAGAATATTTTATGGTAACATATTTGGAATGAGGTAAAAAAAATTCTTAGAAAATATAACTTGCCAAATTTGTCTCGAGAGAAAATCTTGAGTAACCTTTAACCAGCAAAAGAAATCTACTTGGTTTTAAATACTGTATCCATAAAATGAACAAAATCCCTTCCTCCCAAACAACAGTTGCAGTCATAATAAAAGCAATAGCAGCAGAACACACACCTACCACAAAAGAACTTAAACTGAGTCAGGAGATACCTACTAATCATTTGAGTAGCATTACAATCTCAATATCAAGCAAACATTTCCAAATTATAGAAAAGGAAGAAGTGTTCCACAGTTCACCTTATGAGTGGAATATAATCTTCATAGGGAAACTAGACAAAACCAATCAAGTAAGAAGAATCTTAGGCTAATTTAATTTAAAGTTATAATCACATAAATTCAACATAAAATAATAGCATTTGGAATGGTATAAACTAATAATGAGCAATTTAGCTTTATTTTAGGAATATAAGGATGGGTTAACATTAGAAAATGTTAATAGTCAGATAATTGTGTAAATTAATAGATCAAAGAAAAAAGTATCAACAGATGTAGAAAAAGGGAATGTGATAAAATTCAGTATAATTTATGATAAAACCTCTTAGCAGATTTAGAAAGGAACTTCCATAAACTGATAAGGATATGTATGATACTGTACTTAATGATGAAACGCTGAAGCATATCTTTTTGAAATTTAGTAACACTTGTCAGGAAAAAGGCAACACTGACATTTCTAATCAGCATTAACTAAAGTTTTAAGTTAGTGGAATAAAATGAAATAAAAGATAAAAGGATCAGAAAGAAATAAATTATTTGCTGATAATATGACTAGAAAACAAAAAAAATCATATACAGATAAGTTTCTAGAATAGGAAAATTTAAGCAAGATTGCTAGATATAAGTTCAATATATGAAAAGCTGTTGGTATAATTTAATAAATTTGTAGCTTTAACAAAGACTTGAATTGCTTATAAATTTCACAAAAATGTGCAACTTTATGTTAAATCATTATAGTTGACTAAAAAGTATAAAGACTTAACTATGCTCCATGGTTTGTTATATTTATGGGATCAGAAACTCAGTATCATAATGATGCCAGATTTCTGCAGAGGAATATATAATCCAATCAAAAGAGAAAGTTTGAATGTGGTGGGTGATTTGACAAACTTTTTAAATTTACATTGAAGAGCAAATGGCCAATAATAGCTAACCATTCATTCTTGAAGAGGAATAGAAAGTGAAGACTTAATCTACCACCTGGTGTTAAGACACTGTTTCCATATATCCCTTTGACTGTAATCAGGCAGTAATAGACAAAAGGACATATGGAAGTAATGGAGAATTTACAAGTGGCTTCACAGTTATATAGAAACTTGAGAGTGTGGATATTCTAAGTCACCAGAGGGATTAATGGACTATTTAATTACTGGTTTTAGGACAATCAGATATCCATATGGGAACTAATATTGTTTTATACCATATATAAAATTAATTTACAGGTAGAATAAAGGTCTAAATCTGAAAAGCAAACCTTTAAATATTTATTTGAAAATATAAAGCATCATCTAAATCTCATTGTGGCGGAGAATTTCTTAAGAGCACAAGCCAAATAGGAAAATATTGATATATTTGGTTACATTAAGTCTAGAAACTTATCTCTAAGATGCCATAAACATTGTGAAAAGACAAATACAGACTAAGATATGTTATACATAAAGTTGACAAAGATTTTAGTGTGTAGAATTTATAGAGAAACTCTACAAATAAAATCCCATGTGAAAAATGGCAGAGGTGGAATTTACAGAAAACTATTTCTTATATGTCCAAGGAAGCATGTGCAAGCATATAATTTAATGTCTGTGAACAGGAGAATGAGTAAGATAAGCTGAAATATATTACATGGTAAAATACTAAACAGCAATTAGAAATGAAATAATTCAATGGAAGCATCAATGCAGGTAAATCTAAAAATATGCTAAATGTGAGTTTCAGGATATTTATAGTGTACCTGTTTTCTGGAATGTTTTTAAATTGGAATAACAATTCTCCTTTAGATCTTTGGTCTTGATTATTATTATTTTTTAAAGATTTTATTTATTTATTTGACAGAGAGAGATTACAAGTAGGCAGAGGCAGGCAGAGAGGGAAGCAGGCTCCCCACTGAGCAGGGAGCCCAAAGTGGGGCTCGATCCCAGGACCCTGAGATCGTGACCTGAGCCGAAGGCAGAGGCTTTAACCCACTGAGCCACCCAGGTGCCCCAGGTCTTGATTATTTTTGTCATAATCAGAGTCTCTTAGAAACATCTTAAGATATTTTTTCTTGTACCTTTTTTCTTTTCATATTTTAGTGTTTGTTATGTTTCTTGTTGTATCGTTGACCTTATCAGTGCTTTGAGATGTGCTTGAGTAAATCTGCTGTCTCATACCTGCCCCAAACTCTTGTCTATCCCCACCTGTCTGCCCCCCATTCTTGTTCACATTAGAACCCAGTTCATTCTGCTAGGATGTTTTGGTTCTTCTGGACCTGGGTAAAATAGTCTGTATTTGTACTCCGCCAAATTGATTTGACTTTGGGGCTAGAATGACTGTCTCCTCTTCTGTCTAATAAATATCTGTTGGTCTTTTCTTTGTGGTTTACCTTATGTTGTGAATGAGGTAGGAAGAGAATGTAATTATCCTTTCTTGGATGGGATCTTATGATTTAGGTAGACTAGTTACTCTTAAAAGAAAAAAGTGGCTTTGCCTGCCTTCTCTTTTATTCTAGTTGAGTTTTAGTTTTCTCATTCATTTACTCAGGACTAGCTTTTGGAATACAGGTAACATTTTGTTTCATAGTTAGAGATAGCTAATGTAGATATTGTTTATGTTTTTCAGAATTTAAACAAGCAAGCATACGACTTGGCAAAGGCTTTACTGAAGAGGACAGCTCAAGCTATTGAACCATATATTACCAATGTAAGTCTCTCTCATAATTGGTTGTCAGAAGGATTAGCCAATGTTTTAAAGATAAGTAGAAGCAAAATTTTGGCAGATAGTACATACTTCTAACTTTTGTGTTGTTTTAATCATTAAATAATATATTTTCTTTTTCCTTGTTATTTAGAATTTTTCTTTATTATTATATGGAAGGTTAGTTAACATCGTGTTTATTCACTAATTTGCTTTCAAATTGCCTAAGAATTAAAATAACTTTTATTTTGGTTAGCAAGATATACTGTTTGTTTCTAATGTTACAAATACAGCTAAATGTAATTAGGTAAAACATATGGAACTTCTCATTATTCAGGGAATTTCCAGCTTTTTAGAGATTAAATTGATCTATATAAGAAGTAGATATGAAGTAATATCAAGACTTTAAAGTTGAAGGCAAGTATGAATGGCAGCAGTTTGGTGACAGTTGTCTATCTTGCTGTCCCTGGAGTAGATTTCATGTACATCAACCTTTTCTGAAAAAGGAGAAGAATTGAGATGAAATGAGCCCTTCCAATATCATCCCAAATCTGCTTATTTACAGTTGACCATCTTTTAGCTATTTTCAGAAGAAATGTATTTTAGCTGATAGGTTCAATGATAAAAGCTTATTTTAAGTATTATTTTCTCTCCATAGTTCTGTTGAGTTGCACAACTCTAGAGGTTCCCATTCACATGGAATGTATTCACATGAATGGCACCTTCTGTAACACTTCTCCCTACTTTCCACTTTTACCCACCTTCAGATATATAAAGGATGTAAATCTGTCTCTTGGAAAAAAGTGAGAAACAAAGTCATTTATAATCACTTATGTATTTGCCCGAAGTTTATTGAAGGAGCATATTTCCTGAGGTATATAAAAAATGAAGTCCATATATAAAATACATCATGAAAAAGTGTGCTTTAAAAAAGAAACAAACTTTATAGAACAGTATCTTGGTAAATCTCAGTTTTTGTTTCTGGCTTATGGCCTTAATTCTAAATACATGATGATTTGGAAAAATGTATTTGATTTGTAAGGAAATTGTTTTGGAGGGTGAACTTTCAGAACCTGGACAAGTTGTGTAATCTATCTTAATACTCCAAATTGGCAGGGAATTCTAACTAATGATTTCTGCAAGTTTTGTGAATCTTGGGTGTTGGCCAGAATAAAGTGGTTGGATTGAGTGGGTTGAGTTTTTTTCATTATTGACCTAATGGCTTTTGAAGTGTGTAGATCCAGACTTAAGCGTTCTGTCTGTGATTAATTAGCCTTCCCTTTTCTTGTGCTTTAAGTGCATCTGAATGACTATCTCCATGGCCCATTAGATACACTAGGTGAGCTCCTCCTGGTGGTCACTTACTTAAATTGGTATTGCCAAGCCAGATGTTTTTTGGTTTTTGTTTTTTGTTTTGCCAGATGTTTTTTTAGAGGAACAATTAAATTGTTTTGACGACTTTTTTCTGGCAAAAACCAACACAAGTAACACTATACCATGTTAATACCTTTTCTAGAACTGGGGAGATAAATATTTTATTGGATAATAAAGGAAAGTAAGGTCCAAGGTGGAATGATGGTATTTGTTGGAGCTAGGTGATTAGGTTCATTATACTATTCTCTCAGCATGTGTTTATGTTTGAGAATACTTAAAATTAGAGCTAAAAGGAAAAGGACCAGAGAAATACTTTTAGCAATCTCAGGTGTTTACATTTCCCTATCACTAATACCTTATGTTAATTGTCTGTTCTTAACTGCTCTCTCCAGACTTTCTTGTGGTATTTTTATCAGAAGCTGAGGGGTGAGGAGCACAAGATTAGTAGAAGGTCCGACCACACTTCCAGTTGTTTATTTATTACCCCTATTTTGTTCATTGTTTAATCTTTTACTTTCTTGTTCCTTGCTTTACTTGATGGTTAGCTAAGAAGTCATTAAGAATTGCTTTCCCCCCCACCTCTTTTGTTCCCTTATACATCTTTTTTTCCTACCTCAGACTTTGACCTAGTGAACTTGTCTTATAAGATAAAATGAATTACAATATTAAAATAATTCTCAGCTTTTTTGAACTTGTACATGTAGTAGCCATTATTCATTTATCTTTCTAGTAGAGAATTAGCAAGCAGAAGTACAGGTAGGATACTGAGGTACTAAGAACCACATTTCTATCTCTTTTTTAATTATTCTTTTTTCACTATCAGGGATATGATACAGACACATTCCAGTTTATTCTTTATAGTGATTCTTACATACTTAGGACTTAAATCACTGTGGTTATTATTTTAGATTATTATTTTAGGTTATTATAGATTATTTTTTAAAAATAAAACTTGTCACTTGACAACTTAAGAAACTGAAAAGTATATATATTTTTTGAAAAGGTCAAACTATCAGAAACAAAAAGTACATAGTGATGTGTCAAAAAATTTCTGCATGGATTACAATTCCTTGGTAATCTTACTTTTCATCAGATTTTTTTTTCTTTTTTGAGAGAGCGAGCGAACGAACAGATGGGGAGGGGCAGAGAGAATCTTAAATAGACTCTTAAATAGTCCCAGTGTGGGACTCGATCTCATGACCCTCAGGTCATGACCTGAGCCAAAATCAGGAGTTGGACACTGAATCGACTGAGCCATGTAGGTGCCCCAGCAATGAAGTATTTTTAAATTACTGTGTGTAAATTTTTTTTTTTAAAGACAAAATGCTATGGCACACCTAATAGACTACAGCATCTTTTTTTTTTCTCCAAATGTGGTTTCCCCAAAGTAATAAAGAGGACAATTATATCACATGACAAGATGGCCAGATTAGAAAGGATTATTGTGGTCTTGTTGAGGAAAGGTTAGGATTTACAATTTTTAAGCAGGAGAAAATTTGTGAAAGGAAACAAAGTCATTTTATTTTGAGCCTGAATGAGAATTTAACCTTTGATGTCATGAAATTCT
Source organism: Ailurus styani (assembly GCA_002007465.1). NCBI lineage: Eukaryota > Metazoa > Chordata > Mammalia > Carnivora > Ailuridae > Ailurus > Ailurus styani. The sequence goes on along the minus strand of LNAC01000492.1, from coordinate 1,020,154 downwards.
TTTCCTACAATGTTGATAAACAAGGACAACAAATTACTTTTAAACTGGTAAAAAAAAAATAGTAATAAAGTAAAATTTGTTCTTTTCTCCCCTTCGTGGCTAGGTAGTTTGTACAGGTTCATAGACATAAGGAACTTCAAGTAAGTTAAAGCAAGCAGAAAAGACATAGAAATGTGAAATATTTGACTTTGTACTTTTCCTGTAGTAAGCCAGCTTGTGTTAACTGTTACTGAGAGTAGAGGTCAGGGCTTATGTGGTGTAAAAAATCCTTAAACTACTTCTTCAATAAGATAGAATATACTGTTGAGAATATGTGGTATATTCTCTGGGTTAATTTTTTATGAATTTGGAAGACTTTAAATAGAAAGGAACTGGACCATTATGCCATGTATCTTTACCAGTTTTAGTAGTAATATGTAAATGATCTGAATGTGGAAACTAGTTATAGCTGTTCCTTATGGAAACAAAATTGTTCAAGTTTGGATTTTCCGTGTGTGTGTGCTTTTAATTGGATTTTAATTAGTGCTGTAAACTTTGTACATATGTATACACTGTTTATCAGAATGTAAAAGAAGACAAAGGATTAGAAAAAGGTTGTTTTGCACTATAAATATAAAGTTACATATTTTAAAAACGGAATTGGCCATTTTTAATGGCCAGTACTATAGAATCAGTACTTATGAAAGGTATAAGGTTTTGTCTTTAATGCTCCCATACATGCTAAGGTGAACAAGATATGATTCCTTGACTTTCAGAAATTTATCTAGTAGGGAAATTAAGACATGTACACAAATATAACCATATTATAGGACAAAATACAGTTAAGTACCATAATGGAAAAAAAGTGCATTTGGTAGGTAGAGTGTTGATTGATAAGCTAATTGATAAGTTAGTACAAATCACTTTTTGTGTATGAGGTGAATTTCATGTGCAAGGTGAACTAGCCTGTAGTTGTTTTCCACTTACTGTTAGAAAATGTTTTGATAACCCTTGTTTGACTTTGTATTGAATAATAATTTAATTGAATGATAAGATTTTAGAAAATTCATTTTATCTATGGCATTTATCTATTAATGATAAATTTTCTTCCTTAAAAGTTTTTTAATCAGGTTCTGATGCTTGGGAAAACATCTATCAGCGATTTGTCAGAGCATGTCTTTGACTTAATTTTGGAGCTCTATAATATTGATAGTCATTTGCTGCTCTCTGTTTTACCCCAACTTGAATTTAAACTCAAGGTAACTATTTTAAAAATGTTATGATTCTGTCAACCAGATTAGCAAAGAGCATTATTTGTGGCTCTTTAATTCTTTTTTTTTTTTTTTTTTTTTTTTTGGTGGGGCTTTAATTCCTATGGTACTTTTAGCTAAATGCTACAGAGGTGGTGGTGTATTTATTTACGTGTTTGTACCTTACTTCTTTGCTTATCTGCAATGCCTGGCATGGTGCCTAGCAGATAGTAGCCACTTAATTAATGATGGTATTTTCCTTCAGCTAGTGTCCAGATAAATTCTAGATTGTGACTAACTTTTGAGGTCTAGCTGTATATCCAGCTTCTTTTCAAGGCACAGTTTATAGTGATTCTCAAGACCCCTTGATTAGGCCATAAAAATAGTTTAGGGTCTATTATCCACATACTGTGAAATATTTTCCCTTTGTGCATATTACCTTATGCCAATTTTGAAACTCCATTACTTTTCACATAGTTCTCCGGAACCTTTTGGTGCCATGTTCCTGTTGCCTTGACATTAAATTATACCATAAAATTGAGTTTCATTTGTAGATTTGGGGAATAGTTTTTGCTTTTTCAAATTATTACAAGAAGATTAAAAAAAGCTGGTTATAATTAATCATCTTTGATGAAACCTGATGTACCACCCAGAGAAATTCTTAAATGATTTCCATGTTATATTTCTTGTTTGTAAAAATTTTGATTTGTCTATTTCAAAACAAGAAAATAAACAGTCTGTATTTGTAGTGTGAATACCCCACAAAACTAGGAAGTGATTACTCATGTTTTATTCTGGGGTGTATTTTTGGTGTATTTTCAAGCGAACCACCTTGATTTACTGGCCTACCTGCCCCATATTTTCCCATGTAGTTAGCAGTTTTGATGAGGCTGAAGGCAGTCATACTTGTCATTTTTTTGTTGGTCTGATTTTTTAGAAAATATTTATTTATTTGACAAAGAGCACAGCACAGTAGGCAGAGCATCAGGCAGAGCGAGAGGGAGAAGCAACTCCCTGCTGAGCAAGGAGCCTGATGCAGGGCTCGATCCTAGGACCGTGAGATCATGGCCTGAGCCAAAGGCAGATGCTTAACTGATGGAGCCATCCAGGTGCCCCTGGTCTGATTTTCTTTAATAAAAATATTGAATACTGTAAGAAATATAAAGAAATATAAAGAAGAGGAAAAAAACTGAGATTTAATTAGCCAGATGCCGTAAGTGTGCTAAAAGATAAGGAGCATATAATTAAAACAAAGGAAACAGATACAGAAGCATATAGAGGTAGGAAGGTGCTGGGTGAATTTGTGGAACACAGAGTTATAGTTGGATGGTGGCTTAAAGTAAGTTTAATTCATCCCTGACTGCACGTTAGAATCTTTACCCGTGGAGTGTTAGTAAACAAGCAGATGTCCGGGCATTAAACCAGACAAATTGTTTTGATCAGAATTTTTGGCAGTGGAGTTGAGGCATTCAGTTTTTTTAAATTTAAAAATTTTTATTTTTTAGAGCTATAGAGGTTACTTTTTAAGATTGTTTTATTATTTTTCTTTTTGTAATAGTTTTATTCAGATATAATTCATGTACCATAAAAATCACCCATTTAAGGTGTATAGTTCAGTATTTTTTAACATAGTCACAGTCGTGCAACTATCATGACAATTATTTTTAGAACATTTTTATCATCCCCCAAAAGAAATCTTATATCCTTTAGTGGTGACCTTCCATTCCCCCAGGAACCCAGCTCAAGACAATCACTGATTTACTTTCTGTCCCTATAGATGACCTATTCTAGACATTTCTGTAAATGGGACCATAGCATATGTAGTCTTTTGTGACTGCAGTCTTTAACTTAGCATAAAGTTTTCAGGGTTCTTCCATGTGGCATTTTGTGCCAGGATTTCATTTTTTTTATTGCTAAATCATATTTCATTGTATGGATAATACCATATTTTATCAGTCAATGGACATTTATGTTGTTTCCACCCTTTGCTCTTATAAATAATGCTGCTGTGTATTATGAATAATGCTATAATGCTAGTATGAACAGTCATGGACAGGTTTTTTAAAATTTAAGTTCAATTAATTAACATATAAGGTATTATTGGTTTCAGAGGCAGGGGTCAGTAATTCATCAGTCTTCTATAATATACAGTGCTCATTATATCACATGCCCTCCTTAATGTCCATCGCCCAGTTATCCCGTCCCTCCACCTCCATCCCTTCTAGCAACCCTCAGTTTGTTCCCTATAATTAAGAGTCTCTTATGGTTTGTCTCCCTTTCTGGTTTCATCTTGTTTTATTTTTTCTTCTTTTGGGAGAAGATATTTGCAAATGACATATCAGATAAAGGGCCAGTATCCAGAATCTATAAAGAACTTACCAAACTCAATGCCCAAAGAACAAATAATCCAGTCAGGAAATGGGCAGAAGACGTGAACAGACATTTTCCCAAAGAAGACATCCAAATGGGCAACAGACACATGAAAAAATGCTCAACATCACTCGGCATCAGGGGAATAACAAATCAAAACCACAGTGAGGTACAAACCTCACACCAGTCAAAATAGCTAAAATTAACAAGTCAGGAAAGAACAGGTGTTGGTGAGGATGCAGAGAAAGGGGAACCCTCCTACACTGTTGGTGGGAGTGTAATGACTGGTACAACAACTCTGGAAAACAGTATAGAGGTTCTTCAAAAAAGTTGAAAATAGAGCTACCCACTGACCCAGCAATTGCGCTTCTGGGTATTTACCCTACAGATACAAATGTAGTGATCCGAAGGGGCACCTGTACCCCAGTGTTTTTATAGCAGCAATGTACACAGTAGCCAAACTATGGAAAGATCCCAGATGTTCATCAAAAGATAAATGGATAAAGATGATGTGGTATGTATACACAATGGAATACTACTCAGCCATCAAAAAATTAAAATCTTGCCATTTGCAACGACGTGGTTGGAGCTAGAGGGTATTATGGTAAGCGAAATAAGTCAGAGAGAGACAAGTATCATATGATCTCACTGATAAGTGGAATTTAAAAAATAAGGCAGAGGATCATAGGGAAAGGGAGGGGAAAATAAAACCAGATGAAACCAGAGAGGGAGACAAACCATAAGAGACTCTTAATCATAGGAAACCTGTTTTACTATTATTTTTATTTTTTTCCTCCAAATTTTTATTTAAATCCTGGGTAATGTATAGTGTTGGTTTCAGGAGTAGAATTTAGTGTTTTATCACTTACATACAACACCCAGTGCTCATCATAACAAGTGCCCTCCTTAATACTCATTACCCATCTAGCTCACCCCCCACCCACCTCCCTCCATTAACCCTCAGTTTGTTCTCTATCGTTGAGAGTCTCTTATGGTTTGCTTCCATCTCTCTTTTTTTTCCCCCTCCTTCCCATATGTTCATTTGTTTTATTTCCTAAATTCCAAATATGAGTGAAACCGTATGGTATTTGTCTCTCTGACTGACTTATTTCACTTAGCATAATATACTCTAGTTCCATTCATGTCATTGCGAATGGCAATGTTTCATTCTTTTTGATAGCTGAGTAATAGTCCTGTGTGTGTGTGTGTGTGTGTGTCTACACACACACAACCACAGTTAGAGGCCATTCTGTTGTGCACCTGAGGTTGAAAAGTACTTATTTAGAGGAATAGTGAGAAATAAAAGAGATAAGTTAGGTCATTTTATGGGAGCTGTTAATGCTAGGCTGAGGCACTGGTTTAAAAAAATAACAACAGCGTATAGTGTCTTCATAGCACTTTGAATATCAGTGTTTTTTGATACGGTCACAGTTTATGTTCAAGTGTAGTATTGTGGGTGGCTTAGTCATTTAGCCATTGTGTCATTTGTTGGAGGTACCAAAATCAATAATATTTTGAGTTCTTGTCCCCAGGCTACCCATAATAGAGTAAATAAAGCAGAAATTATTTTTTGTACATGCAAGGCTTCATCATATTGTTGAACTCCATTATGAATCTGGTATGTGTAGGTGAACTGATTCTCCTTTTGGGAGACTTCACATATTTATTTCTGCAAAGAGCTTAACCAGTACAATAATATAGAATTTTCTGTTTACTGTAGGCCTGGCCTCTTCATGTCTGTTTTTACAACCACAGTTTTTCAAGTGTCTGCATAGCTTTAATATAGTTAATTTTTGAATTTGTGAATGAAAATAAGCCTCAAATTTAAGAGGGGCCTCTAACATTTAATTGCACTTTGAGATGTGTTTTCATATAGAAGGTATGCTTTAACAAGATGATTAGAGTATTTAAGGGATTATTTATTGTTTACACAAGTATATTGAGCATTTTTATGTATACTTTTTCGTCTGGAGTTCATGAAAGTTTTTCTGTGGAATTAGAGATGAGGAAAATCATGGGAAAATTATTGTGACTATATCTACCTGATGACTTTAAGCTGTTTGTGTTTTGTTTTAGAGCAATGATAATGAGGAACGCCTACAAGTTGTTAAACTACTGGCAAAAATGTTTGGTGCAAAGGATTCAGAATTGGCTTCTCAAAACAAACCACTTTGGCAGTGTTACTTGGGCAGGTATATGATTTTGGTGTCCTGTTTAAAAGTAATATAGGTTTTTATCTATTTATATTATTTAAAAACACCATCCATATTTAGTATTTTCCTGAAATTATAAAAATGAAGTTTTATATTTTGAAATGTTTGAGTGTTAGTACTGATTGGCCATATTTACAATATCCCGTTCTGTTTTCATCTTATTTTGCCCTTAGTAATTTTTGAAAGATGATACACTTAAAAAGCCATCTCAAACAGTATTATAATCATGAAATTAAAATGTGTTAATACATAGTGGTGATTCATTCCAACTGAAAATAAATCATTGTGAGATGTTGTAAGGACAAGGGTATCTACAGAATGAATAAATAAATGATATGTATGTCTTCCTCCTAACCTATATACATTTCTCTTTTAAAGGAAGTGATAACCTGGGTTCCATATATGCTTTTAATGTTCACAATTGTGAAATTGTTTGCAAAATTTTGAGTGTGTTTGTGTGTTTCTTTTTTCTATGAGAAGGGTTCATTGCATTATGTATTTAAAGGTATCCTTGACCTTGATTATATTAAAACCACTTAAAGTGCCCTGGCTGAAACCCACTTTGACCCAAAAGATAAAGGAGAATTTTTTTCCTTTGCTTAAATATTTTTCATAACAAATAATGCAGTTAAGTCACAAATAAATAGGATTTTAAAGCTCTTACTCTATTTTTTTATATTGAAATATTTGCATGTCATAGCCACTTAATACTAGAACTCTCAATGATTATAATTTAATCTCTTAGCCTTATTTTTCTGATTTGTTAAATGAAGTATAAGCTTTTATAAATGCTTGCTAAGTGGTAAATTCTTAATCTGATTGCTTATCTCTTATGTCGCTCAATAATATTTGACAAGCTAAATGATATTTGACGTTAAATGAATAAATTTTAGCCCGTTGTCATTTTGAGTTTGATTTCTAGACTTTTTTCCTTTAAATACAATGGAAAGTTCTTGGGCAGTAGAGCAGAATAGCTTATATGTTTAATGAAATTATACCACTTAAAGTCCACTTTACTAAATGCAGTAAAAGAAAAATACAGATTTTACTTATAGACATTTACTATATCTTTAAATCAGGAATTGGATTACCCAGACTTTATTTTGTAGATTAAAATTTGTCACATTTCCATTATGTTGTAATTTTTTCCTTTCCTTTTAAAATTAATGACCTCAAGCTGAAACTCACAGATTTTTATCACTTTTAAGGAGCTAGAGTATTTTTTAGAGGTCTTATTATATTTATTTATAATGGTTAAATGGTACGTTTCGTTGAAAAATGGTAAAGTACATAGGGATGAAGTACTTGGATTCAAAACACTCTGGAAACATTATATGAGGCCATAGGCTAGGTGTTAAAACTTTTTTGTGAGTGTACTTCATAGAGCATTTTTTTCTTATAATAAGCTTTTATGAATAATTTGGTGCTCATTTTGAAGACCTCTCTTTTTCTCCTTTACAATACTAAGTTTATTATGGTATTGGGTGACAGAAGATTTGGAAACCTTTTGATATTACAGAATTAGATATATGAAAATATTGAGTGGAAAATTCTCACTTTTCTTTGATGTTCCAGTTGTTACTTAACAAGATTTTTAAAAAACATCACTGTTTTGTAGTCCAGGCAAAACTAATGTATACAGACTTTCAACATCAGTGGTTTAGAGACAACTGGACATCATGGGCATTATGATGGAGGAACAGGATTTCATCTATGAAATAGTCTTGCTGAAACAGTGAATCTGGATATGATTAAGTGTCTAGATCTAACTCTTAATTTGTAAGGTTTAGGAGAGAGGGGGAGCCTATTAATTGAGACCAGAATAATACAGATTAGCAAAATCTAAACTGGAAAAACACTACACACACAAACACAAAACAGTTTCTTCACCAAGTAAATTATAAGGAAAAAAAAGATGGAGAAATACAAAATTAAAATATACTTAAATCACATATCTTTCAAAGAGTTTTAATATTTTAGAGATAGATACTAAAACATTTACGTCATGTAAAAATTAGCTTTGGTATTAGTGGAAATGTAATGTGATGGTTAGCTGGATAGGCGTTAATTTGGGCTCAGTTTTAGAGTTATGTAAAATAATACAGGGTTTAGTGCAAGATTTGCCACACTTTTGTGAATGCCCTCCGTTTAAGAAAGAATGGGGTTTATATAATGTATCTATGACCTATGCACACACATAGGCTTATATAAACATATATTTAAAAGAATAATATTTATAGGAAAAATCTTGTCATTTTCATTTTTGTGCTTGAGCCAAATATATATTGTTTATACATGCTCCTTAAAAGTACATAGTTTTCATAGGAGATTGTCCTGGTTTAATGTAGATGCTCCAGAGCATTCATAAATATATAGCTTATGAAAACTTTGTTGAAATAGTCTAGCTTTGCTTTGAATTATCCTACATAACTTGTTTTTTTATTTTAGAGAAAGAAATATAAATTGAGTATAAATTAAATACATAACTGTTCCTCTTATTTTAAAGATCATTCTGTGCCTCTATATTTTATCAGGTTTAATGACATCCATGTACCAATCCGCCTGGAATGTGTGAAATTTGCTAGTCATTGTCTCATGAACCATCCTGATTTAGCAAAGGACTTAACAGGTATTATATACCTATAATAGCAAATATGCCTAGATGTTCTTTGGTGAAAAAAATCAGTTTTATGTATATGGGGGAAAAATCCCATTTTTTGGTTGCCATGATGGGTAAAGTCATTTTTCAATTCATCATTAGGGAAGTTACTCGCTGAAGCTAGAAGTTTTACTCCTTTTATCTATTAGTCTAGAAACACCTATAGTCAGTTTACCAGAAACAATATGAGTTTTTTAGTTTAAGGACAATTCTAAAGATATTTCAGGCATTTGAATTTGAACTTCACTTTGGTGTTCTTTACTCTTCTTTAATGTTTTGAGAACTTTGGTAAGCGTCGTTAATTTGTAAACTGTGCTAAATGGAGGTAACTTTTCTGAAATCTGTATAATTACACGGCATTTCAGAACTTTGCATTTTTGTACTAATAAAGATATCATGTATCTGAATATTGGTCCTCTATTAATTTTTCTTTTCTTTTTTTTTTTTAAGATTTTACTTTTTTAGGGATGCCTGGGTGACTCAGTTAAGTGTCTGCCTTTGGCTCAGGTCATGATCCCAGAGTCCTGAATGGAGCCCCACATTGGGCTCCTTGCTCATCAGGGAGCCTGCTTCTCCCTCTGCCTGCCACTGCTTGTGCTTGCACTCTCTCTCTGACAAATAAATAAAATCTTAAGAAAAAGATTTTATTGGGCGCCTGGGTGGCTCAGTGGGTTAAAGCCGCTGCCTTCGGCTCAGGTCATGATCCCAGGGTCCTGGGATCGAGGCCCACATCGGGCTCTCTGCTCGGCAGAGAGCCTGCTTCCTCCTCTCTCCTCTCTCTCTGCCTGCCTCTCTGCCTACTTGTAATCTCTCTCTCTGTGTCAAATGAATAAAAAAAAAAAAAAAAACTCTTTAAAAAAAAAAAGAAAAGAAAAAGATTTTATTTATTAATTTGAGAAAGAGAGCAAGCAAGAGAGCAGGAGCAAGGGGGGTGGGTAGAGTGGGAGGGAGTAGCAGGTTCCCTGCTGAGCAGGAAGCCCCGTGGGCGGGGCTTGATCCCTGAACTCCAGGATCATGACCTGATCTGAAGGCCGAGGTTTAACCGACTGAGCCACACAGGCGCCCTTAATTTTTTTAAATTAGGGAATTGTTTGGAAAATGACTATAATAACCACTATACAGATGACTATAGTAGCCACTATGTCTTCTTCAGATGTGTTATAGCATTTTGCTATATTTTCTTAAGAGATTTAAAAAAAAGAAAACAAATTGTAGTTGTAGTTGGAATGCCACTCATAAACTATTATTCCTGTTTACACAGAGGGTAGCTACTCCACTAAATTTGGTCTGCATCCTGTTTCTTTATCTGTCTATGACAAATGTATTTGTCCATAAATGATACATGGTTCTGTTATGTGTTTTAAAAAATTGCATTGAAATGGTATCATTTGAATTTGATGGAGTTGAACTTATTCCTACTGTCTTATGTTTTTTTCCATGCTTCTTGCTCCCCCCCGCCATTTTCCTCTTCTTTGCTTAATTGATTAATTTTCTTTGTTTTCATTTTTCCTTTTTTCCCCCTGTGGGTTGGAAGTTTGTGCTTTTACTGCATAATTGATCAGTGAAATCTAAAGTTAATCAGAACTCTCTAGCTTCTCTCTGAGCAATCAAGGAAACTTCAGAGTTTTAACTCTGCATGTTCTCTTTCCATTGTTCACATTATTGTTATTAGTTATTTACTCTTTTTAAAACTTTACCAACTTGTAGTACATTTTTAAATGTTTTTTTTTATGGTCCTTGCTTACAGTTGCTCCTTAAATCTTACTATACTTCTGAGTTTCTTTTGGTCAGATGATAGTGTAGTCTTTCATAATATATTTTAAAAATATTTTTAGTTTATTTACTTGACAGAGAGAGAGAGAGAGAGAGAGAGAGCGCACAAGCAGGGGAAGTGGCAGGCAGAGGGAGAGGGAGAAGCAGGCTCCCAGCCAAGCAGGGAGCCCAATGTGGGGCTGGTTCCTAGGATCCTGGGATCATGACCTGAACTGAAGGCAGATGCTTAACCGACTGAGCCACCCAGGCACCCCTCTTTAATAATATTTTTAACAATAGTTTGTCATAGTAATGTTTTCAGGTTTTGTTGAATTTCTGCCAGTTATGTTTAAACAGCAGGTATTTCCCACTTTAATCCTTTTTGGGGATGATAGCCTGCCTGAAACTCTCTACCTGCCCACTCACGTCTGAATTTGGACTGCTTGCTCTTTGAGCTTCTATTTTATAGCATTGATCTTCAAGGATCTGTTCTTCTTCCCTCTTCCGTCTTCCACCTCTCTTTATGCCCCCCCCTCGTGTGTGTGTGTGTGTGTGTGTGTGTGTTTCTCCTTTCTCTTCCTCCTTTTCCCCTGCATGTTCCTTTTACTGTAACATTGTATTCTTGTGTTATTGATGCACCATTCTCTGAAAAAATTGATAGTATTTTGAAGAATTTTTTTCCCTACAAAATGTTTGTTTTAGTTAACTTATTTTTCCACCTGCTTTTGTCTGTATTTTCTGTGTTAGAAGCTTTCCTTAAATGCTTGTCATTTGGTAACTCTCTGCCTGTAATTAAGAGTGGTGGACTAAGTAAAGAGCTGTTTAGAAAGCCCTGGATATATAGATGGGATTGCTGACTCTGAACTTTGATTTAGGGTGATCAGGGTGGGTTGTTCGTTAGAAAACCTTTAGTTCAAATACTTCTCTTCAACTAGTCAGATTCCCCATTAAAAAGGATCATATCAGGCATTTAAAAGTCTAGTTGCTGGTGTCTTTGGGACTCCTGTATTATTACTTCACTCTTTTTTTTTTATTATTGAGTGATATTCTATAGTATAAATACACAATGATTTGTTTATCCACTTTTTTGTTTGATGGGTTTCTGGGTTGTTTTTGATTTGGAGCTATTAAGATTAAGATTACTCTGAGTATTGTTACAAGTGTTTCTATGGATTTATGCTTTTAGTTTTCTTTGTAAATACTTAAGAGTGAAATTGCTGGTTATAGGGTAAATACATGTTAAATTTTATAAGAAATGACTAAGTTCTCCATATTAGCTGTACTGTTTTCCACTTGGACTGGAATTTTGAGTGCCAGTTCTTCAGTGATCTTGTCATCATTTTGTATCGTAAATCTTTTTGATTGTAGTCATCTCATAGTTCTTGCTGTTTTATTGTGGTTTTAATTTGTATTCTCCTGATGACTAAAGAGATTGAGTATCTTTTTATGTGTGTATTGTTATTTTCTTTTATGAAGTATCTGTTTCAATTTTAAATTCATCTTTTTAAAATTGGCTTTTTTTTCTTGTTGATTTATAGTAGTCTATATATATTCTGGATCTTTTTTAAAATATAAAAAACTTGAGTAATTTTGAGATGTTTTGATTTTTTATAGCTATCTAAAATATATTTTAAATGTGAATAATTTCTCCGATAACCACTTAAGTCCTTACCATTGTTGGGAATGTTTGAATGTTTGCCAAAAGATAGTATGTAGTTTCCTTTTTTTATGAAACATTTATGTTGTTATGTTGTATAATTTCCTACTTTTCAGCCTCTGGGCACATTTTAGTTTTTTTGCTTTGTTTTGTTTTGTTTTTTCTTTAATTCCCATCACTTATTTCACCTGTCCCCCCACCCACCTTCCTCAGGTAACCATCAGTTTGTTCTCTGCAGTTGAGTCTGTTTCTTGGTTTGTCTTTCTCTCTCTTATTTTTTTTCCCTTTGTTCATCAGTTTTCTTAAATTTCACATGTAAGTGAGATCATGTGGTATTTGTCTTTCTCTGATTGATTTCACTTAACACTATTGTTATTATTTTTTTAATTTTTCGCCCCAGGGGTACATGTCTGTGAATCATCAGGCTTACACATTTCACAGCACTCATCATAGCACAAACCCTCCCCAATGTCCATAACCCAGCCATCCCATCCCTACTCTCCCACCCCCAGCAACCCTCAGTTTGTTCCGTGAGATTAAGAATCTTTTATGGTTTGTCTCCTTCCCCATCCCATCTTGTTTCATTTTTCCCCTCCCTGCCCTGCCCCTCAAATTCCTCATATCAGAGAGATCATATGAGAATTGTATTTCTCTGATAGACTTATTTCGCTTAGCATAATACCCTCTAGTTCCATCCACATTGTTGCAAATGGCAAGATTTTGTTTCTTTTGATGGCTGCATAGTATTCCACTGTGTGTGGACACACACACACACACACACACACACCCCATCTTCTTTATCCATTCATCTGTTGGTGGACATCAAGGTTCTTTCCATAGTTTGGCTGTTGTGGATATTGCCGCTATAACATTCGGGTGCACGTGCCCCTGTGGATCACTACATTTGTATTTTTAGGGTAAATACCCTGTAGTGCAATTGGTGGGTCATAGGGTAGCTCTATTTTCAACTATTTGAGTAACCTCCATACTGTTTTCCAGAGTAGCTGCACCAGCTTGCATTCCCACCAACAGTTTCACTTAACATTATATTCTCTAGCTTTATCCATGTTGTTGCAAATGGCAAGATTTCATTCTTTTTTATAGTTGAATAATACTCCACTGTGTGTGTGTGTGTGTGTGTGTGTGTGTGTGTTTGTATGTAAAATGTCTGTTCATATGTTTTGTCCATTATTTAATTGGATTATTTAGGGTTTTTTGGTGTTGAGTTGTAGCAGTTCTTTATATGTTTTGGGTACTAACCCTTTATCAGATATGTTATTTGCCACTATCATCTCCCCTTCTCTAGGTTGTCTTTTCGCTGTGTTGGTTGTTTTCTTTGCTGCACAGAAGCTTTTAATTTTGATGTAGTCCCAGTAGTTTGTTTTGCTTTTGTTTCCCTTACCTCAGGAGACATCTAGAAAAATGTTGTTAACGGCCAATGTCTGAGAAATTACTACCGGTGCTCTCTTCAAGGGTTTTTATGGTTTAAGGTCTCACATTTAGGTCTTTAATCCATTTTGAGTTTATTTTTGTGTATGGTGAAAGAAAGTGGTCTAGTTTCATTCTTTTGCAGTATAGCTCTCCAGTTTTCCCAACTCCATTTGTTGGAGAGACTTTTTTCTGTTGGATATTCATTTCTCCTTTGTTGAAGATTAATTGATCATATAAATGTAGGTTTATTTCTGGGTTTTCTATTCTGTTCCATTGATTTATGTGTTTATTTTTATGCCAGTACTATTTTAATTCTACCGTTTTGTAATATAACTAGAAGTCTGGAATTGTGGTACCTCCAGTTTTGTTTTTCTTTTTTAAGATTGCTTTGGCTAGTTGAGGTCTTTTGTAATTCCATACAAATTTTGGGATTGTTTGTTCTAGTTTTGTGAAAAATGCTGGTATTTTGATAGGAATTGTACTAAATCTGTAGATTGCTTTGAATGGTATAGACATTTTAACAGTATTTGTTCTTCCAACCCATGAACATGGAATGTCTTTCTGTTTCTTTGTGTCATCTTGAATTGATCTCATCAGTGTTTTTATGGTTTTCAGAGTACTGGTTTCTAATTCTTTGGTTAAGTTTATTCCTAGCTATTTTATTGTTTTTGGTACAATTTTAAATTGGATTGTTTTCTTAATTTCACTTTTTGCTGCTTCATTGTTAGTGTATAGGAATGCAACAGATTTTTGTACATTGATTTTGTATCCTGTGACTTTATTGAATTCACTTATCAGTTCTAGTGGTTTTTTGGTGGAATCTTTAGCGTTTTCTATATATAGTATGTCATCTGTATCAGATAGTGAAAGTTTTACTTCTTCCTTATCCATTTGGATGCATTTTATTTCTTTATGTTGTCTGATTGCTGTGGTAGGACTTCCCAGTACTATTTTGAATAAAAGCAGTGGAAGTGGACATCCTTCTGTTGTTTCTGACGTTAGGGGAAAAGGTTTGTTTTTCACCAGTAAGTATGATGTTGGCTGTGGGATTTTCATATAAGGCCTTTATCATATTGAGGTATGTTCCTTCTAGACCTGCTTTGCAGAGGATTTTTATCATGAATGGATCTTGTACTTTGTCAGATGCTTTTCCTGTATCTGTTGAAATGATCATACAATTTAAAAAAAGATTTATTTACTTGTGAGAAAGAGGGAGTGAGTATGAGCAGGAAGGAAGGTCAGAGGGAGAGGGAGAGCAGACTCCCTGCTGAGCAGGGAGCCAAAGGCGGGGCTTGATCCGAGGACCCTGAGATTATGACGTGAGCTGAAGGCAGCCGCTTAACTGACTAAGCCACCAAGCCCTTGATCATCTGATATTTATCCTTTCTTTTATTGATGTGATGTATCACATTAATTGTTTTGTGAATATTGAATTGCCCTCGCATCCCAGGAATAAATCCCACTTCATCGTGACATATGATTTTTTAAAAATATTTTTGGATTTGGTTTGCTAATATTTTGTTGAGGATTTTTGCATCTATGCCCATGAGAGGTTTTGACCTATAGTATTCTTTTTTTGTGTGGTTTATCTATCTGGTTTTGGTATCAGGGTGATACTGGCCTCATAGAATGAATTTGGAAGTTTTCCTTCCTCTTCTGTTTTTCTTTGGGATAGTTTGAGAAGAATAGGTATTAACTCTTTAAATATTTGGTAGAATTTGCCTATGAACCTGTTTGGTCCTTGACTTCTGTTTTTTGGGAGTTTTTTTTGATTACTGATTCAATTTAATTGCTGGTAATTGGTTTGTTCATATTTTCTATATCTCCATGTTTCAGTTTTGGTAGGTTATATTTCGAAGTTGTCCAATTTGTTGGCATATGGGTTTCCATAAAATTCTGTTATAATTGTATTTCTGTGGTGTTGGTTGTTATTTCTCCTCTTTCATTAATGATTTTGTTTATTTGGGTCCTCTTTTTTTTTTTTTGATAGCTAGAGGTTTATCAGTTTTGTTGATCATTTCAAAGAACCAACTCTTGGTTTCATTGATCTGGTTCTATTGTTTTTTTATGTTTCTGTATCATTTATTTCTACTCTATTATTCCTTCCTCTTGCTGGGTTTGGGCTTTCCTTGTTATTCTTTTTCTAACTTTGATCTATAAGGTTAGGTTGTTTATTTGAGTCTTTCCTTGCTTCTTGAGGTAGGCCTATATTGCTATAAACTGCATGTTTTTTGCAGTTGGCTAAAAGATAGTCCTGAAAAATCTAAGGGTCTAACTACTTTTATATGCACATTTTCAACCATTCCTCATATTTCCAGCTGGTGCCTTGAATTTCTAAATGTTTTTATGGTTCTCCTAACCTGGAAATGAGCTTATTTTTTATTTTCTTCCCTTTTCCAATTTCTTCTTTTTCTTTTGTTTGCAAGTCCTACATCTGCCAGTTTTGTTGAAAACTCTCTTTTGCTATGATCTTTTCTCTTGTACTTGTCCCTTTTAAAAGACATTTTTTTTAGGGTTTCAGGAATGAGCTGAGACTAATATGTGTTAGACACACACCATTGTCTCACCTTTCTTGACTGTGTTTGTGAGATTCATCCTTGTGGCTTCAGCCACGTTTTGAGGGACATGGCCATATTGTGAAGTGTATTATTAGGTGCTTTGTCATGCTAACTATCAAGAATTCCGCCTTTCTCTCTTGTTTTCTCTTCCTCTGCACAGTAAGGATCTGTAAGTTAATAGCTCTTGTATATATCTGTTTAATATGAATGATTTGTTTTAGGGAGATTGGGATGTGTCTTAAAATTCGTGGTGGTCTCGTTGGTTTTTGTCTTAGTGGCACCTAAGAATATTATCTATTGCACTTGAAACAAGTAAAGTGGAAGATAAAACTCCTGTGTTTATCTTGGTGGAGAAATGAACTTGAAATGTATTTAACAGGCTCCATTTGAAATGAGTACTTAAAGTAACTTTTACTGAGTTAGGTAAAATTACACTTCAGAAGTTGCTTTTTGTTGTTTTGTTTTTTACTGTTGTTGTTTTAGGCAACATATGGTCTTTCTCATTTTTGGTAATAGTTCCTGTTACAGAATGCTCATGGTGAAAATGCTTAAACCTGGGCAGTAGTTTTATGGGTGTTTGTATTGTAATTATTTATTAGACTGCCAATTTATAGGGAAGTAAATCCATTTACAATCATAAACGCTATTTGCTGTATATAGGTATAGCTAGACATTGCTCCAAATCCAAACAATGAAAATTTAGCTTACTGGTCTTATAATAAAAGGGGGAATGGTATTTTATTTGTTATGTTCATGTTCAGTTGTGGTACCTATTCCTTAAGGCTCTGATGTATCATTACTGAAGAGTTAATTTTTTCTTTCAGCTTTCTCAGTGTCAGATCAGAACTGCCATGGTTTTGACTGAATTTAAGGTCTTCCTCTAGCCACTCCTAATTATTAAATGTTTTATTTCTTCTATGTTCCCTTTGCCTTTCTTAGTTCAGTTATGTGGACTTTCTTGTGGTTTTTTCCTATAATCTTATTTCTTGGTGACTGGTATTTTAATTTTATTCTTTCTGAAACCTTACTCAGGATTTCCCTAGTTAAGGGACAGAAACTTGACTAGTCTAGCCTTTTCCCAGTGGGACTACTTGACTTGGATATTTTAACTATTTAAACAAAAGTAGAAATGAAATATTTAAAGTCATATACTTCTTAGTTCATTTGTATGGTTTAGTTAATGAGGTTAACTCCTTAATACAACTACCCTGCCCCCCAAATGGGGAGGGGTTTTAGTACTCAGTTGCTTCTAAACTACTGTATTTTGACTAAAGACTAACTTTCATTTCCACGCCCCTTTCTCCTCTGCTCATAATTTTGAAACATTGAACCTTCTACTTAGGTTTTGTTTTTGTTATGGTTTACTTATAAAGGACTTATGCAATCTTTTAAATCATTTTAATTATTAAAGTTAAATTTTAATATAATAAAATTTTGTCTTTCAGAGTATCTTAAAGTGAGGTCACATGACCCTGAAGAAGCTATTAGACATGATGTTATCGTATCCATAGTTACAGCTGCTAAAAAGGATATTCTTCTGGTCAATGATCACTTACTTAATTTTGTGAGAGAGAGAACATTAGATAAACGGGTAAGTAGGAATAATAATTAGTAGTAGGCAGCTTTTACTTTGACTACTTTAAGTTTAATAGTATTTCATTTGGAAATATTGAGATTTAAATGTAACTAGCCCTTTTTAGGGGGCATTTTAATATTTAATATTTATGAGAACATTTTAGTTTTTTGTTACATTAAGTTTTGTTAGGTTTTTAAATTCAGATTATTTGTTCTCATCTTAAAAATGAGTTGGCTCTAAATGGTAGTCAGATATTTAGCCTGGACACTAGTTTTAATAAGTGACTTGTAAAGGCCTCTGACACAACTTTTTTTTTTTTTTTTTAAGATTTTATTTATTTATTTCACGGAGGGAGAGAGATCACAAGGAGGCAGAGAGGCAGGCAGAGGGGGGGGGAAGCAGGCTCCCCGCCGAGCAGGGAGCCCGATGCGGGCCTCGATCTCAGGACCCTGAGATCATGACCTGAGCCGAAGGCAGAGGCTTTAACCCACTGAGCCACCCAGGCACCCCGACACAACTTCTTATGTTGTTGACTCTCTTCTGTTTATTTTCATATGGGTATCAGTTGGTGGTCCTTTACCTGGTTGTATTAGAATTTCTGTGGAGTAAAAACATAACATGTTTTCAATTTAGCAATGCTAAACCTAGCAGAGTAGCTTGCTTCCAGCCTATCTTCTGTGACCCTAAACCTTTCCCCTTGAGTGAGCACCCACTAGCTGCACTCAGTAATCATTGACTCCTTAAGAGAGGTATAGTGTCTTCTTTTTCTTGTATTCATATTGCTTGGTATATATTAGACAGTAAAGTATGTGAGTGAATACTCATCCTCTCCTCATCCCCATTGCCTTTCCTTTCTGGTGTGGGTTTTACTGGATTTAGGCTTGAGTAATTTTGGTGAAGGATGAAAATCATTGATGTATTTGGGGGTTAATTAGCAAAGAAAGTGGAAGGCCTGTTGGTAGTTGTGAATAGTTTTGACTAGTAAATACGACATTTTAATAGTTGCTTATAAGGTTGATTGTGCTGTCTTCATCATTTAATGCTCTCTTTGGTAATGCTGGTTGTGGGTAGAGGATAGATGGGCAGGAATTACATAGTTTTCCTTCCAAATCTATAGGTATTAGGAATAACTTATTTTAACTAATAAATTTAGACTTGTCTTTATTGAATATTTCATAGGGTATTAATGAAAGGTCCAAAAGACAAAGAAGGAAAAGGAGATTTGCTTTGTGGTAGGATAGCAGTCTTCTAAGTGTTCAAGTAGTCTTTTTCTTTGTTAGACTTGGAATTTGAGCTAAGTATCTGTGTATTGTTGGGGTCACATAAATTCACATAATTTTTGATAATCATGTTGTATTCATCATAGGTTTGGTTCATTCATATAAGTATTGAGTACCAAAAAATAATGGAAGGTATTTATATTCTTGGCAGAATTAGAATATGCGTTATCTTTAAATTCTCCTTAAAGCAGCAGTTTGGGGAATTAGAGATAAGACAGAGAATTAGAACGTTCCTACAAACAAATTGAATTTCTTATTTTATGAGTAAGGCTTTTTGAAGTTTTTTATTTCAATATGTATCAGTGGATGGATGAGATAAGGACAGTTCTTAATCTGCTGTAAGTAATTGAAAGAAAAACCAAGGGAAGAATATACAATGAATGCCAGACTGCAAAGGAAAAAAAAAGAAACATCTGTGCAGCTTCATGAAGTTCTAAACATTACTAACATCTTGCTGATTGTAGTGGTGTTTGTGTAAAATTAAAGAATAAACTCATCCCAAGATAAACAGTATTAGATATACTATAACAAATATGTATTTAAAAAAAGTAGTTGAATACATTCCTCTTACACTTGAACTTGATTCTCAAATATACAAAATGAACCAGCATTTGATAAAACCAATGTCACGTACCTTTAATTAAAGTATATTTAATATACATCATAAATGGAAAAAATGTATAGGGGATAAGTCACAATGAACTCATTCTTTGCCTTTTAAATATTTTATTTATTCATTTGACATAGAGAGAGAGATTACAAGTAGGTAGAGAGGAAGGCAGAGAGAGAGGAGAGAGGAGGAAGCAGGCTCCCTGCTGAGCAGAGAGCCCGATGTGGGCCTCGATCCCAGGACCCTGGGATCATGACCTGAGCCGAAGGCAGCGGCTTTAACCCACTGAGCCACCCAGGCGCCCATTCTTTGCCTTTTAAAATTTTGTTGTAGCATACTTTCCCTTACCAATTCTTAGTGACTTTATGTGATGGTGATTAACTTTTTTTTTTAGGGGTAAGATGGGTTTAGGATACTAAAGCATTCAAATTCTTTATACATGTTGATATCTTTGTACCTTACAGAGTAGGTACATTAAAATGATAGTTGTGTTTTTTTCATAGTCATTATAAATTGATATCCAGTAACTGAAGAGTGATGAAGATATATTGTGTAAAGCACCTTAAAAACAAGAAAACAGACTTTCCTGAAATATAATGTGAGCATTTTTAAATTTTAAGAAAGCATTTTTGTTTTTGCTTTAAGTGGAGAGTGCGCAAAGAAGCCATGATGGGACTTGCCCAAATTTATAAGAAGTATGCTTTACAGTCCGCAGCTGGAAAAGATGCTGCAAAACAGATTTCATGGATCAAAGACAAATTGCTACATATATATTATCAAAATAGTATTGATGATCGGTAAGTTAAGGACACCATATGTAAAATATATGGTGCTTTTGGTGTATTTAGCTGTTGTTGACTGTTGTTTTAGGTAAACTATTTTCTTTATAACTTTAAAGTCTCTCAGTTTTTACTGCAAGTTAAAGGTAGTGAGTGACTAGTTTTCTTCCCACCAAAGCCGTAAATGAAGCAGTAATGTACATATACTTTTAGGGAGGGATACAGCTTTTAAGTTCATTTTTGTATACTATTTTTAAGCAGCGGTACTTAAGAGTAGAAATGTGTGTAATAATTTAAATTTTATTTCATAGGTTATTTTCAGATAAAATGTTTGCAAATAAATGAAAGTAAATCTTTTGGATTATAGACATTTTAAATAAATAGTTTCTATTGCAGGATAAAAAGACGGTTTATAATTTTATTTGAATCACATTATCTGAATATAATCTTTGTATTTTCCTATTGCAGTATAAGGTTAGATCTTATATGTATCCTAACCATTTAGTAGTAAATAGATCTGTGAATCCTGCTTGCTGTCTGAATTGATTTCACTTGATTGAATTTATTTTAAATTCTTATATCCAGATGGTCTCACCCATAACAGATGAGAATGGGAAAATTAAGAACTAGTAGGCCACCTTACAATTTTAAGAATTATAGGAACTAGAAATGGGTATCTTAGATTAACATTATCTAAGAAACTTCATAGTTATTATTTTTGTAAAATTGACATTTTTAGACTTTTTGAGTGTGCAGCATCATTGCATGGAGACTTGCATTATTATTTGGTAGTACTTTTTTAAAAAATTTTTTTAATTTTTAAATTTTTTTTAAAGATTTTATTTATTTATTTCACAGAGGGAGAGAGATCACAAGGAGGCAGAGAGGCAGGCAGAGAAAGAGAGGGGGAAGCAGGCTCCCCGCTGAGCAGGGAGCCCGATGCGGGCCTCGATCCCAGGACCCTGAGATCATGACCTGAGCCGAAAGCAGAGGCTTTAACCCACTGAGCCACCCAGGCGCCCTTTTTTTTTTTTTTTTTTAAACTTTTAACCAAGTCTTTTCATGATGCTTACTCCAAAAACTCAGAAGATTCTTAGAAATGTCTTTATAATTTTAACTTAGAGATGCTTAGAATTTGTCATTTGGAAGGATCTGATTTTTTTAACACTTTATTATTCAGATAAGGAAACTGAATCCCTCATAGATACTCAAGGTGATGCAGAGGTAGTTATCTTAGCTGGGTATGGGGCTGTTGCCAGTACATCCAGCTAAATCTTTTTTTCAGCCCCTCTTCTTATAGAAAGAAATAATTGATTTGAAATCTCACCTCCATTCAGAAAGCAGAAACTTCTTTTATATGTATCCTTTGTGTGTTTTTGAATTTACATACAAATCCAATGTGTAAAAAAAAAATCATTATAGTACCTTTTCTTTGTTTTTGTAGATTGCTTGTTGAACGCATCTTTGCCCAGTACATGGTTCCCCACAATTTGGAAACTACAGAACGGATGAAGTGCTTATATTATTTGTATGCCACACTGGATTTAAATGCTGTGAAGTATGTTTCAAATATCAGGTTTTGTTCTTTTCATCTTTTTCAGTGTATTGGATTTTATGGGCAAAAAACCCACAACTGTATTTTTAAATGTTAACAATTTATGCAATACAGACATTGTTTAAATGGTCAGACACAATAAAATACTCGGCTGTTTTTTCAAAGATACTGCTATCAAACATGAGATTAACAAGGATTCTTGTAAGCAATTAAAAAATAGAAAGAGCTGATTGACATGGACTCTTTCAGGATTTTATTTTTTTCCCCAGACATTCATATTGTTGTTTCAAGAAATTTTGAAGTATCTTTTTGTTTGTTTTTTTTCCTTAAGGCATTAAGAAGGTCCATACTAAGAAAATCCTACCACCTTATTTTAACCTCACACTCAGTTGAATTTGGCTGTAGGGTAGTAGGGTACATATTTTTGTGCTGCATAACCTCAACATATGTTATAGTTTGGCATATGGGTATGCACAAATATATTTTAATGACCATTTTTCATTCAGAAAATACTTTCGAGCACCTTTATACGGAATTGGCATTTTGGACATGGAAGAGACATTATTAATTCAATCATACTGACTGTTAGGAAATTGAAACCTAGAAATTGATTTGCTCTAGGTTTTAGAAAATGTAGATCCTTTGCATTCCAGCAAATGTCATTACAAGTGGGGGGATTAAATGTTCAGAAATTGGAAGTCTAAGGAGCTGCATATAATTTTCATTCCTACCTCTGCTTAATGGGACTTTTGGCTTCTTTAGTGGAAAGTATTATATGTGCCAATTACAACATTCATAGAAACATTGAAGAAAAGGTTGTAGAGGGGAGAAATGCAAATTTCTTATCTGCTGTATTTCAGGCAGAGGAGTATGTATTATCAATGGCTGCTTTTGTGCTTTAACAGTAGAATTGAGTAGTTTCAACAGAGACTGTATTGTATGGTCCATAAAACTTAACATATTTATTATCTGGCCTTTTATAGAAAAGCTTGCCAGCCCCTCGTGTAAGTGATATTTTTCCTGTTTTTCACATGAGAAACTGAATTCCAGAGGTCGGTTAACTTGCACAAAATCACAGAAGTAGTAAGAGACAAAGTCAGGATTTGAACTCTACCGTGTTCCGAAGTTTATTCTTTTTCTACTGCATACAGTAAAATATGTTACCTTATTTAATTGATTTTAAAACAAAAGTGTCATATACCAACACCTCTAGAATTAGAGTGCATCCTTCATGGTGCAATTGATGACTGCTTAGAATGAATGAGAATGGGATATGTATATGTATAATATATATATATCTCCCGCTATTTGAGACAACCTATGTGAAATCATAGTTTAGGCTTCTTGACTCAACTCACCTGTCATCATGAACAAAAATGAAAGACACTCTTAAGCAAAAAATTAGAGTTGACCACTCATATATCCTACTAGAAAATCACTAAAGAATAATAATTTCTTTTGGTAAAAAAACGAAATTCAGAAGGAAGGAATAGGATGTAAGAAGTGACAAAATTTTCAAACACTTTTGCAGGTCTAAATAATCAGTGCCTATAAAACAACACCAATAGCAACAACAACAACAACAACAACAAAGTTTTCTTTACTAGGGAAGGAGGTGTAGATTAAAAAGTAGGTTAGCATCTGGGCTGATATTTAGCCAGTATACACTTCTTGAAACAGTATGTAAGATTTCTTGAGAGTCCCTGCTATCCTCTCCCCACCCCATAGCAGAAGGACCTTTGGCCTTTGTTCTACTGCCACCTGTTCTGATTGATTGGTGCTGCGCCTTTGTGAAAAAGTTTTAATACTATGTGGGTCCTATCAGATAACAGCTTGTAAGACAGTAGCTAAAATGTTTTGTGGTTCTTTTTTTTTTTTTAATTTATTCATTTGACACAGAGAGAGAGATTACAAGTAGGCAGAGAGGCAGGCAGAGAGAGAGGAGAGAGGAGGAAGCAGGCTCCCTGCTGAGCAGAGAGCCCGATATGGGCCTCGATCCCAGGACCCTGGGATCATGACCTGAGCCGAAGGCAGCGGCTTTAACCCACTGAGCCACCCAGGCGCCCTGTGGTTCTTTTATCATAGAAGAGTGAGTGAGGACAGACATGTTGATTAATGAGGCTGTAAATTAAGTGTACGAATTAAAAATTTGAGTTGCTCTAAAAGAATAGAATTAAAATGTTAACTTCTAAGCCCATAGGAGCAAAAAAGAATTAATGAAACTTTACCATGAGAAATGGAAAAGAAACACAATTGTAAAGGAAAACACTAAATAGCTGTTATAAAACTACATGTATATAAGGGGCACCTGGGTGGCTCAGTCACTTAAGCGTCTGACTCTTGATTTCAGCTCATGATCATGATCTCAGGTCGTGAAATCAATCCCTGCAACTGCCCCCCCCCCCGCTTGCTTATGTGCTCTCTCTCCCTCTTTCTCTCTCTCAAATCTTTAAAAAAAAAAAAGCCTATATATATCAGATTTCATTCATCACCTAAATAACAAGTATGTTTGATTGAATTAGAAAGTAAAAATGCTAATTACAAGAGATACACTGAAAAATAATGCCATGGAAAAGTTGAAAGTAAATTCCAATCTATGGATCAATAGATGCTACAAAAATGGTTGGTAAGTGAATAGATTTTTAATCTGTTTTAAGTTAAAACACTTAAGGTATTTATAATATTTTTAAAAAGATTTTTTAATTTTAACCAATGTTTTGGAATTAACCAACTGTAAATCTAATACTTAACATTTTATTACTTTAATACTTTACATTTGTGATTTATTTCTCTAGTCCTTACATTTATTGTTATGACAAATTTAAGGCACACAGAGAACTCACACATGAATTTCGAAGTATAGTAATAAAATAAATATATCTGTGAATCTACAATCAACTTGTGAACTCTTCTCCCTTTCAATCTGCTGTCTTCTACCCAGAGGAAGCCACTAGCCTTAATTACGTATTTTTCATTTCCTTTTAAAAAACGGTTTTATCATGGGGTGCCTGGGTGGCTCAGTCAGATAACTGGTGGGCTCTTGATTTCAGCTCAGATCATGATTTCAGGGTCCTGGGATCAAGCCCCATGTTAGGCACCATGCTCAGCATTGAGTCTGTGTTCCTCCCCGTCTCTCTGCCCCTCCCCCTGTTCTCTGTTTCTCTCACTCAAATAAATTTATAAATAAATCTTTAAAAAATAGTTTTATAAAAAAATAAAAAAGATATATGTGTATGTATCCCTCAAAAATATTTATTTTTGCTTGTTTTTGAACTTTATGAAAGTGGAGTAAGTGTGGATATAATCTTCTGTGACTTCCCCCCCCCCATATCTTATGTTCCTAAGATTCATGCATAATATATATAGCTTGTTGATCATTCAGTTTCTTTGTCTTCCTAAACATTATCAGACATCTTATGTTTTGTGAATCTTTTGGGTCTTAAATTTTGTCACATCTTTTTTTTATTTCACTTTCCTGAATAGTAATAATCTTGATGTTTTCAATAATGTTTCTAATCTTATCACAGTTCCTCACCACTCTGTATTGTAACATCTGTCCTACTTTTACTCATTTACATTACCATTCTAGCCCAGAAGTCATTTGAATTTACAACATCTAATTATTTTGAAAGGTACTTAAAAATAGCTGCTTGGCAGGCAGGTTCATGGTGAGAACTTATTTGATAAGATCCTCCTTATTTGTTGAAAGAACCATATGTTTTATTCTGTGATCATTTTCTTTTGGGGAAGACAGAATACTTTCTGAATTTAAAATTTTGATGTGTATCAGTTTTGGGTAAGCCCATAGGTTAACTAAATCCCCCCCCCCTTTTTTTTTTAAGATTTATTTATTTGAGAGAAAGTGTGCACATGCACACATGCCTGCCCAAGGTGGGGTCAGTGGGGAGAGAAATCTTCAGACAGACTCTCCACAGAATGGTGAACCTCACGGTGGGGCTTGATCTCACAACCCTGAGATCACGACGCAAGCCTAAACCAAAAGTTAGATGCTTAACCAACTGAGCCACCCAGGTGTCCCACTAAATATCTTCATTAATGAAAAAGAGAACAGAAGCAGGCTTGAGTACTCTCTGATCATGGTGTGTGTCGCCACTTCCCCCAAGCTTCCTAGAACTGCTGTTAATGACAAGAGTTAGTGGTAGTTTCAGGTATTGTGGTTGTGATGTCTTTCATTAGGCAGGCTCTCATCTAAACCGTTTCTGTACTGCTGAGTCTGGTGGGTAGTTTTGCCAACTGGAAGAGGGATGTTGGAGGGGAGGTTCTCTTCAACATTTGTAAGGTTTCTGACAGCCAACCGATGGTAGCTGTCTTTTTCTTTGAGTCTTTTTTTCCTAATGAGAAGACTTAGGTAACAACTGTAAGAATATCCATTCTCTAATCAAAGTTTTCATGTTTATTTAGTGACAGAGCTGGAATTCAGGCTCATATTCAATTATATTTATCTTCCTGTTGTAGTAATATTATTTCTACATTTTTTTAAAGGATTATTTAGGAAGGCAAACACAAGGATAAATTGTCTTTGCTGCTTAAGATAATTTTATTAAATTGCTTGAGAGGATGGTTTCCCTAAAAATATTTTGTAATACAAAATCTTAGTGATGGCCACTTTTTGATTTATACTGTAGCCATAATATTTTATATGGCACTTTGGAATTGCTTGATATTTCATCTTTAATAAATAGCTATTAGAGGTGTAATAATTCCTGCTTTATTTTAAGTGATGGCAAGTTTCAAAAATCCAGGCCCGTCAGAAGTTGTAAGTAATGATAAAGTGTTAAGAAGCAAGAGACAATTCACCGACTTTGGAGTTCAGGAGTAATTTCACAGATGACTACTCTGTTTCTTTGAAAATTATTTTAATTATATAACTCTTAGTTATTAGATTTTTACAGTCCTCTGCATACTGGTTATTTTTCTTTTATTGCCTACATTCTTCAAGTGTTTCAATTAAACTTTTAGTGGAAATTTAATAACTTGAAAACAGTATAGTTATTTTAAATTTAATTTCTAAGATAAAATGCTTTTGGTTTGCCAGTACCATTTTGAGATGACAGCTGGAAAGGAATTTAAGTGTCCAAATTTAAACTATTTTACTTCCATAAAGGTATCCAAAGGTATTCTTAAAAAGGAGTGTTAAGGAGGAGAATGAAACTTTTTAGCAATTAATTGTCTTGTCTATGAAAAAAAAGTGTTTTTTTAATGCTTTTATACTATATTACTGATTATGGCCATGGTTAATATGTGTGATAGTGGAGGTTAATGGAAGTGTAGGTAATTGAAAACAAAATAATGAAAAGTAGTTGGTTTTGGAATATTTCCTTTTCAAGTATTAAAATATGTGTGGTTTTGAATCTGTAACTTAATATTTCAGTAACATTAACTGCTCTCATGATTTACCCATATTTTCTTAAGTATGTGTATAATTTCTTCTTAGATTAAAATTTGTCTGAAAACAAAAGTATTAAGAGGACATCAAAAATTTTGCCATATAAAAATAATATTCACTTACATATAATAATATGTAAATACATATATTTATATAACCTAATATATATAGGATATAAATACTTGTACAAATCAAATTTATGTAGTATAAATATGTTTATATATTCTAGTGGAATATATAGCATATATGTTATAGTTAAATATTTAGGTAAAAAATGTTTATATAATTTGTATAATTTATATAATACATTATTTAGTTAACTGTGTAACAGCTATACTTCAGACTGTAGACCTCAATGAGTTCTTAAAAATCTAAATACACAGGGGTGCCTGGGTGACTCGGCTGGTATTCCGACTCTTGGTTTTGGCTCAGGTCATGATCTCAGGGTTGTGAAATTGAGGCTTCTGTCAGGCTCTGCTCAGTGGGGAGTCTCCTTGAGATTCTCTCTCTCCTTTCCTCACTCACATGTGTGCTCTTTTTCTCTTTCTCTCTCTCAAATAAATAAATCTTTAAAAAGGTGTAAACACATAAATTCTACCTCTAAACAGTGAGAATTTGAGGATTAAATAAAACAAGTGAGAGCTTATTTTTTTACATTGGTTTGCTTATACATTTTAATCTTATAGTGATTAACTCTGTATACTTACCTATAAGTACATAATATACACTTTTATAATAATATACATAAATGTAATATATATTATATAAAGTTACATTATAAATATTTCCTTTTAGGAAAAAGTATCCCTCATTCTCTCAACATAAACTCTTTTCTATCTGTGGCTTTGATTCCTTTTCATTCTGCCTACTGCAGGACCTTACTCCATCAAATATTCCTTTATTTCTCAAGTTTATAATCTGTGTAGGTAATACCTATACCCTAGTTTATACACATGTTGCAGTTAATGATAGCTCTTCCCTATTTTTTATACAAAACGAAAACCAACTGCTTCCTTTCTTTTGATATACCTATCCCTTTACATGTTCATACCTCTTCTATTTGTCCTTTCCCTTTTGCTCCATACATCATTTGCTTAGTTCTATGAAGTTTACCTCATCTCTTTCAACTCTTTTGTTAGTTTGAACTTAAAAAAACAAACAAACAAACAATATATTTGGAATATTCTGGAAGGATTTTTATTGTTTCGTTATTTAAATTTATGTGTTTGTGTTTTGCAGAGCATTGAATGAAATGTGGAAGTGTCAAAATCTGCTCCGACATCAAGTAAAGGATTTGCTTGACTTAATTAAGCAACCCAAAGTAAGTTAAACGTAATGAAAAGTTTTCTTTTGATGATGTTTTGTAAAATGCCTGTATTTTAGTTACTCCTTACTATTGCTGCAATGTTGTTGAACAGCTATTTCTTTGTGGAACTGTTCTACTTGAGAAGCTATGATCTCTAATTTAGAACAATGAAATTTTTAAGAAACTTACTGCATAGAAAAATTTAAAGTTTAAATATACTGTATCTGTAAAAGGTGATAACCAACAGGAAAGAGAATATGTCTTTGTACTCAGAATTAAAGTTTTTTTGTAGCTTTAAAAAAACCAGAAAATAACTCAGTATCTTTGAAAGCACAGAAAATAGAGCAAAATTGCACTCTGTCTTGCTCCCGTCACATAGTCTTGTGGTTTCAGAAAATTTTAATGTCGTGTAATTTTAATTTGTATCTTTATATTTTTACTTACAATTAATATTATAGTAATCTTAATGTACTACTTGGTTTTCATAATTATAAGTTAATGGTGGGGGGCGCCTGGGTGGCTCAGTGGGTTAAAGCCTCTGCTTTCGGCTCAGGTCATGATCTCAGCGTCCTGGGATCGAGGCCCGCATCGGGCTCTCTGCTCAGCGGGGAGCCTGCTTCCTCCTCTCTCTCTGCCTACTTGTAATCTCTCTCTCTGTGTCAAATAAATAAATGAAATCTTAAAAAAAAAAAAAGTTAATGGTGGTATTCATCCAGTTGATGTATCATATTTTATTTTTCAGACTTTTAGAATGTTTCTGGTATTCTTTTTCCCTAGAATGTTGTTTGAGAATGTTGTATATAGGCCTATAAAAGTTATAATTCATCAAAAAAACAGTATCAGTTTATAAAAAAATACATAAAATGCCATTTTAAATTGCATCAAAGGAAATATATAACACACAAAAATAACAATATACTGTTATTTTAAATTTCTTTTCAGTCCTTAAGTGAAACCCTCCTCATGTTCCCCTACCCCCTCCCCAACACAAAACATATACTGCATGCTTACAGAACAGAGGTCAATAAAGAGGAGTTGTTTCATGTAAGGGGTGGCTAACAGTAGCCTCTTTGTTTGTGGTTTATTGAAACCTGTGATTATTGAGTATATTGAATTTGCTAGAGTAAGTTTTTTCTTATAATAGATGACTTAAAACTCATTTTAGTGATTCTGCTGTTTCAGTACTTTCTCTGCCAAGGAACAAAATTGGAAAACTCCAATTAATTTAGTGTGCTTCAGCCAGTAAACATGTATTTCAGTCAGTGTTCTAATGCATTAAATTAGTGTGTTTTCAGTTAATAAGCTCTGCTCCTGTTTGCTACCTAGAGCTGTATTAATTTACTTCCTTTTGGTTAAAGTTGCAAAGGTGTTAATTAAAAATACCAGATGTTTTTATATGTATGTATATAAAATTATTCCTGATTTTAGGCATTATTGAAGTCCTACAGTAGCAGTCGAGTAGTATTTTAAGGGTGCAGATCATATGTTGAACAGCATGATGTGTGAGACTAATAAGTAATTTTGTTTTTGACTCTCACTGTCCCTTTAAAATTTATTTAGTGGTAACTTATTCCCCTTGCCTGTTGATAACAACTTGGGAGGGTCTCATGACTTCATTCTCATGTGAAATAACAAAATACAGTCTCAATTAAAATGTAGTATCTTCTGTGTTGTAGAATTTTCCTTTAAATTGTCTTAAAATAATTACTATTGTCCAAATTAAAGAGGGAATTCTCATTAATGTGACATGGGGTTGAAGAAGAAACCAAATGGAAGAAGATGGTAGCCCAAAGTGGAATTCTAGTGAGAGGAAAATTAATAGTCTCTTACTACTTAATATTCACTTTATACCAAGAATTATAGTAGACGGTATAGAGTTAAAGGTAGAAAAAATGCAAAGCTATGTTTATCTTTTGGGTGTTTATATTTCTTCCTATTTTACTAGGAAGATTCTTACATACTTATTAATCAGTATGTGTTTCTTTGCCTTCTTCATTATTCAGTCTGATAAAGATAGTTTTATTCTTATTTAGTTCAGTACTGTAGCCCTTCTACTTTATTTAACTAAATTCATTTGCTCGGTGTCACTCAAGGTGACATTATTTCTAGTATTGTACTTTTGTTGATGCTGTTTCCTTTTCATGTGGGTCAACTTCTTGACAGCCAAGCAATACCTATTTCTCCCCAAATTAAACAACAGAAATCTTCATGATTCTAGACAGATCTATTCAAATACTTTGAATCACAGATATTTGGGAATTAAATATTTTTTTTTTTAAAGATTTTATTTATTTCTTAGAGAGAGAGATCACAAGTAGGCAGAGAGGCAGGCAGAGAGACAGGGAGAGGAGGAAGCAGGCTCCCTGCTGAGCAGAGAGCCCGATGCGGGCCTCGATCCCAGGACCCTGAGATCGTGACCTGAGCTGAAAGCAGAGGCTTTAACCCACTGAGCCACCCAGGCACCCAGGAATTAAATCTTGTATTTTATGTTTTGTCTTTTGCTTCCTTTTAGCAAGCTCCTTTTGAATAGGGATGGGTTGTTTGTGTGTTTATTTGATTTGTTGCCTTCACTCTAGTGTTTTTCTAGTTCAGTATGTTATACAGAGTTGCTCAAAGACATCTTTTTTAAAGAAATAACACTAACTTGATGCAGTGAATAAGTAGTGCTCTTAGAAACATCTTTTGTACATGTGACTTCACAGACTATTATATGGGGTACAATGTGGTGAACACAGTCATTCACTGAAATAATACTATGTTGATAGAGCAAGTAAGTAAGTAGCAGTCTTAGAAAAATCTTTTGTACATGTCACTGGCATCTTTTTAAATTGTCTTTATCCAGTGTTTTCCTCTTAAGCTTTATGACTATGCCTTACAATCCTCAGGCTCAAAAATTTTAGGAACACCTTAAGTCATTCAGAATTATATACTTGTGAACTTTTTGTTTGAGATAAGCTTAAACTTGAAAACCAGGTTATTTCGTTCCTTTTTTACCCTTAGTTGCCCTGTTCTTTCATTGCTAAAGAAAACAAAATATCTCCCTGTTTCAAAAGGTTGGTGTAGTAGCCTCCTCTTTTGCTTTGAGGATGACAAAACAGGGTTGGGGGAAGAGATGAGAACAGTGGAGCATTCACCTTTCATTCACTTCGTGGAGTTTAAATGTAGCTAAAGAAGGAGCTCACAGTTGTGGTGGTTGGGGCATGGGCCTGAAGCATTAGTAGGTTATGCTTATCTAATTGTCTGAAGAGTGTAATGAAGATTATTGTTAGGAAATGTTAATTTTGCTTTTTGTGTGTGTGATTTACAGACAGATGCCAGTGTCAAGGCCATATTTTCAAAAGTGATGGTTATTACAAGTAAGTTATTTTAAATATTACATGTAAAATTTAAGGTTTAATTGAAATATTTCTTTTTGATAATTTGAAGTGTTTCATGGAGTTTCATTTTAGTCTATGATAATATAGGAAAGAGTATAAAGTTTTTGATTAAGTTGATTTTTTTTCAACAGACAGCTCAGCTTTAGCTTTTTTAATTTTTTTTGATTTTTCATTTTCTTTGCTACATGGACTTTTTCTATTTCTTTTTTGTGTTGGTATGAGAAAGAACTGGAGAAAGGATTTATTACATAAATTTAATTTTGGGAATTCATTCAAATTATTGCATAAGCTTACTGTGAAAACTGAATCTATGCTTTGGTGTTGCTTACTGTAATGTGAATCTATTTGGAGCTAATTTCATTCTAAGTCAAAATTTAGAGTAAAGTGTATACCTAATAATTACAGAAGAACTTCTTTGAAAAAAATACTATTTGCTTTTTTTGCTTTCTGTGGCAATGTTATTTATTGCATTTTACAGTAAATACAAAAGGATTGTGTAGCACATCTCTTTTGTTCAGTGCAGAGATTGGGTAAAGTAGCTGTTTTTGTAGAGCATTTGCTTTTCCTCCTGCTTTAGAGATCACTGTGTATAGTGTTGCACATGGATAAAGTGAATATCAGGAACACCTGGAGGAACATTTCTACTGAGCTTCCACTTGGGAATAGTGAAGAGATCTCTCTTAGATGGATTTCTGAGATGTTAACAAATATTCCAAGATGTGTATGGAGTAATACTCAGATACTAAAGAGAACAGTAACCTAATTAACTGAGTTTTAGACTAAGTGATAGGAGTTTTAGCATGAAGAAGGTTTTAAGACCAAAATATCTTTTATTCTTGGGCAGTTAAACATAAATTAGTTTTCAGTTTCTTTAGATAACTTAAAGCAAGTGATTTTCTGCTGTTGGTTTTTAATAACTATCTCCTTGTTGTTTGGCTGTGGATACTATCTCTTAAAGGAGATCATCTGTATTTTTTCTATTTTTTAACCCCTCTGTTTTCCCAAATGCTCTTCTGAGGAATGCTAGTATCCTGTAGGTGTTAATAGTATTGTTAGTAAAAAGGGTTTCATGGTCAAGTATGTTTATAGAATGCTGAATTAAAGGGTTTTTTGTTTCCTCCCTCCCTTTTCCCTCTCTCTCTCTTCCTCCCAATTCTGTTTGTATTGTAGAGCTTATTGTAACCTTTAGTATGATGCCTATACATTATGGAGGGGCTGTGAAGTGACATCTTCCAAAATTATTTGAAGACAGTACAGTAGATTTTTTGTATTACAGAACAATGAAAATATCATACAGTCAAGTATTTATAATAGGGACACTTTGTTCTTATTATCCTCAGTGATGTAGCTAAGACTTAAAATGGAATTTCAAAGTTGTATATGAACTTGAAGACTGTACTTACTGCATTTGTATTTTAAGGTTTAGTTGAATTGCTGCAACTTTTATTATAGTCCATAGTTCTGTATTATAATTTCTGTTATTAGAAGTAGCCTAGTCTGGTCCTCTTTAACAGTTGTGAGTAGCCCCCCCACAAAAAAAAGACTCTAGGCTCAACATTTTAGTAGCTTTCATAAGTGTTTTGATGCATCAGTATATTAGGAGAGTATAAAAATCATCTTTGATTCTACAAGGATTTATCCTTTCTCATGCAGTCATGACATATCTAACAGTAACACCTGAGACATTTTGTTCAGCATGTGTTATTGACTGACAGCATGTGTATGTGAATTATCTCTGGATGGTTTAACAAATTAAGGTAATACAAGAAAATAGTTTCTTAAAGGTAAATCTTAATGATCTCTTGTGAGTTACAAGAAAACAATGTACACGACAAGCTCAAGGAGACAGTAATAAATTGGTATCATTCAGGTTGACATTTAGTCCCCTTAAATATTATAAGGGGTTATTTAGAAATAGTTCAGTCTTTCTCAACAAAGATGTTCCTTCACAGTATTCTTGTTCACATTTCTAGAAAGCAGAATTTTGTCTAAATTGACTATTGAAGTTGTTCCACAACTTCTAATTAAACTAAACTGAATTTGTAAATTAGAATTATTAATCAAAGTAATGAAAGAATGAAAAATATAGATCTTTTATTATTTTGAGAAATTTCTAAAATGGTATTTTTACTAAATTTTAATTTATTTAAGGAAATTTGCCAGATCCTGGTAAGGCTCAGGATTTCATGAAGAAGTTCACACAGGTGTTGGAAGATGATGAGAAAATAAGAAAACAGTTAGAAGTACTTGTTAGTCCAACATGCTCCTGCAAGCAGGCTGAAGGCTGTGTGGTAAGGAGAGACATTTAAAAAGAGCTAATGTTTGGGGCACCTGGGTGGCTCAGTTGGTTAAGTGTCAGATTCTTTTTTTTTTTTTTAATAGAATTTTTTTTTTAAAGATTTTATTTATTTATTTGACACAGAGAGAGAGAGAGATTACAAGTAGGCAGAGAGACAGGGAGAAGAGGAAGCAGGCTCCCTGCTGAGCAGAGAGCCCGATGCGGGCCTCGATCCCAGGACGCTGAGATCATGACCTGAGCCGAAAGCAGAGGCTTTAACCCACTGAGCCACCCAGGCACCCAAGTGTCAGATTCTTGATTTTTGGCTCAGGTCATGATCTCAGTGTTGTGAGATTGAGTCCCTTGTTGGGCTCCCTGCTGGGTGTGGAGCCTGCTTAAGATTCTCTCTCCCCTTTTCCCTCTGTCCCTCCGTCTGACTTGAGTGTGTGTGCTTTCTCTCTATCTCACAAAACAACAACAACAAAAAACTAATGTTTGAAGAGCCCCAAAACTTTTTGGACTCCTTTTAGGAAATAATTTATATTAATCATATAAAATATGCATTATTTCACATAATATTTATTATGTAAAATTTTGACCCCTTTAAAAACAAAGTAATTTCTATTCATTTATGTGAATTTTATTTTCATTATGTGAGATTTATATTCATTATGTAAAATATCACAAAAATGGCAATAAACTATAACCCCTTTATAGAGACAATTACTGTATATTATGGTGTGTATCTTCCAAAATAAGATCATATACATACAGCATTGTACATTTAACTTATTTTTATCAGTCTTTTACAGTATTACTAGCAGTGGAACATACCACTGACTATATGTATCATAATTATTGAACCAGTCCACTTGTGTTACACATTTAGATTTTTTCCCAGTTTTTATTTGAAGATCACTGCAGTATCTTTATAGCCAGATAATTTTTCACAGTCTTGATTATTTCTTTAGGATAGATTCAATATTGGCTTCTGTCATTTTTGGAAAGAAGTAAAACTCCAAGAAAAACATAATTATTTTAGTAGGATTTGTATTCTTGGTTGCTAGTCATCTGACCATTTTTTCTTCTTGGGCATATTAGCCATTTATATATATATTTTTTGTAAATTCTGTGTTTTTAATCTTTGCCTATTTTTCTGGAATGACATTTGTCTTTATTGATTTGTTAGTCATGTATGTTAATTAAGCTACAAATAATTTTCTTTCATTTGTAGTTTGCCCTTTCATTTTGTTTATGATGTCCTTTACATACCATAGTTTTATTTTTATGTAGCTGAGTCTATCAGCAGACTCTTCAAGGTTTTTGAATTTTATGTCCTGCTTACAAAATTCCATTCTATTGCAAGTCAATGAAAATATTTATTAATGTCAATATTTCTCAATCTGTTGCCCATGCATCTTCCAAGAGGCTTTCAAAAAAAAAAAAAAGGCAAAAACATGATTTTTGGCTCCACCCCAGATTAACTAATCTTCACGATGAGGTCCAGGAATCTCTTGTTTTTAACAAGCTTCCCTGATAATTCTGCTCGCTGAAGTTTGGGTCTCTGCTGAACCTGGTTTTATTCTTTTATATTTGTTTTTATCTTTTTTGGAATGTTTGTGGCATAAGGTATGAGATAGGGATCTGTTTTTATTCAAAATGTCTGTTCAGTTATTTCAACACAATATATTGAGTCATCCATCTGTCTTTTCCCCTGTTAATTGAAATGTTACCTTTCTCATATGCAAAATGTTTAATTTAGTTTGTTTTTGTGGACTCCTTTAAATCCTGTTGATTTGTTTATTTCAACATCAGTATTACATAGTGTTAATTATTTTTGATTCTTAATATTTTAATGTGATGTAATTTTTTAAACATATTTTTGTAATATTTTAAAAAATCTGCCTTACAGCGTGAAATAACTAAGAAGTTGGGCAACCCCAAACAGCCTACAAATCCTTTCCTGGAGATGATCAAGTTTCTCTTGGAGAGGATAGCACCTGTGCACATAGATACTGAATCCATCAGGTATTTTTATATAAAAATATTCAATTTTCATCACCATTCATGCTTTAGTCAGTTGGTTTTGAGTACCTGCTATACACAAGATACTTACCTATACAGATTTTTGTATATGTGAAATGGCTATATACTCATCTATATAAATATCTATATGTATATCTGTTCATATATATGTATGCGTGTGTATGTATATGTATATACTTGTCTGTGTATTTAATTTTTGTTATTTATTTTAAGTATTAATTCATTTGGATGAGAAAATGTCCACTCAATCCTAGTTTCTATGTGTTACCAGTGTATCAGGAATTCTTCTTTTTAGTTAGCTTGCATAGTGTAGGTAATATGCATAGTGTAGGTAATATGCATAGTGTAGGTAATATGAACAATTTGTAATTATACCCTCAGGAGAAGAAAATTAGGTGAATATGTTGTAAAGCAGTGTATGATACATTTTCACAGGTATTTGAGGACTGAAAGTGTTATTTTTTTTTAAAGATTTTATTTATTTGACAGAGAGAGAGAGATCAC
The DNA here is from genome assembly GCA_002007465.1 of Ailurus styani. Lineage (NCBI taxonomy): Eukaryota > Metazoa > Chordata > Mammalia > Carnivora > Ailuridae > Ailurus > Ailurus styani. The sequence continues at coordinate 983,567 of LNAC01000492.1, read as the reverse complement.
AAGTAGGCAGAGACGCAGGCAGAGAGAGAGGAGAGAGGAGGGAGGAGGAAGCAGGCTCCCTGCTGAGCAAAGAGCCCGATCCGGGGCCTCGATCCCACTACCCTAGGATCATGACTTGAGCCGAAGGCAGAAGCTTTAACCCACTTTGTCACCCAGGTGCCCCTGAAAGTGTTATTTTTAAAACAACCCTCATTTCAGCTTTGATATAGATGACTTTGACATCTTGGAAAATACTCTTTTTATGGCTGTATTCCCTTATTTTAAAACATTCTTTTTTTTTTTTTTTTAAACATTTTCCTAAAATGTTTCAGCTGGTTGAAAAAATAAAGTGCTTACAGAATGTGTGTGTGTGTGTGTGTGTGTGTGTGTGTGTGTGTGTGCATATATATGTGTGTGTGTGTGTGTGTGTGTGTGTGTGTAAAACATTCTGGTTTACTGGTCATCAGTAGTATCTTTTAGAGGTATATTAGAATCTAAATAATAATATTCTGTACCCAATAAACCCTTTTTCAGGATTTGTTTTGTTTAGGAGAGTAGAGGGTATAGCTTCTGGCCTGTGATCCCCTGCAGAGTAGGGAGGCCCTGCTTTGGATAGCCAGTAGTCACTTTGGACTCGTATTGCATCAGTTTTCATTTGAAGAAAGGGTTTGAAAAATGATATAAAACAAAAAAATCAGAACTGTATGTATTAGTACAAGGAAGACACTGAATCAGACTGAAACTCATTCATTAAATAAATAATCCCATGCTTTCGCTATTCAAGGCAATGCTAGTTGGTATTGGTAAAGCATTTTTTTCTTTTTTCTTTTCATTAACCCCCCTGTCTGGTAATGGAATAAAGAGTTTTAATCAGGAGATCATTTTATAGTTTCATAAAATTAATGCAAATAGTGTTCAGAGGACTGAAAGAGGATTTCTCTAAAGGAATATTTGATCTAAGAGGAAGAATAGGTAAGATTTTGTTTTTACAGAGCTAGGAGAATGAATATTCTAGGTACTCAGATTTATATAAACCAGGCTGACTGGATTGGAAAAGACAAGGCCATTCAGAAAATGATGACCATGGAAATGTATAAAAGTGTTAAGAGATAATGCTAAAAAAGTGGTTGGGATCAGATTGTGGAAGGTATTTAAGGTCTAACTTTAGAGCTTTTACTGTATTCTTCAGTCTGTTGAGAACCATGGATGCTTATTGATGGATAGGAGGAGGAAAGTAGAATGGATAGACTAAGGTGTTACTAATTGTCTCTGCATGCTGATAGTGGGATGGAAAGGGAAGATTATATTTGAGGAATGTTTTAATAGATGGGTCATCTTACTGGAAATGGGGAATAAAATTGATGAGTCAGAAGTATAAGAGCTCAAGTCCAAATGATGAAGCACATAGTAATACTTTGAAAAGAATTAAGGGAACTGATATGCTTCTTATTTGGACATGACAATTAAAAAATCAAGGCAAATTGAACTTAATGTGAAACTGTGAGAATGGATTTGTTGCCTGGACTTGAGATTATATAGAAAGAAGTAAGAAGATAAAAAGATCATGGACAGAACCTTGGAATTTTGTTTTTTAGCAATAGAAAAATTACAGTGTTTTGAAAGTTTTCTTAAATAATTATACTGTGAACAGTCAGACTGAGGTCTTTGACTTTATCATCAGTAGTTTGTAATGATATAAAACGTATGTGAAAACATACTTTATCATCAGTAGTTTGTAGTGATATAGAAGGTATGTCAAAACATAAAGAACAGTAACAGGTAGTGGCAGTTAGTCCTTATAAAGTCCTTGGGATGATTCCAAATGTTTTACATGTTTGCTCATTTACCTCTTAACCATGTGAGACAAGAAATATTATTATTCCCAATTTACAGATATGGAACAATGAGTTACATGGATGTTTAATAACTTCTCCACTGCTAAGAAGTGGTGAATGGTATTGAAACCCGGGAAGTCTGGCTCCAGAGCCCTCTTGGGTAACCACCACACTATTAACTAGGTCTCCAGAAAGATCCACTCTTAGTCCCTTGCACCAATAGTCAGTGTCCAATTCACCTAACTCTCCCTGGTAGTGGTTATATTAACCTTTTCAGTCCTTGCCATTTCATAGGTAAATGGTGATACTCTTTTCGAAAAAAACAGTATGTCACTAATAAAGTTGAACATTTTTCTTCCCCATATATTTTCTTATGGTTAATTGTTTTTTAAAAAACTTTTCTATGAGGGGCTTGAAGTAATTGTCTTTCTCTTATTGAATGTAAAAATGCTTTATAAAATAAAGGGACTCTGGGGTGGCTCAGTTGGTTAAGCCTCTGCCTTCGGCTCAGGTCATGATCCCAGGGTCCTTGGACTGAGTCCCCCATCATGCTCCTTGCTCAGTGGGGATCCTGTTTCTCCCTCTGCCTGCCCCTCCCCCTGCTTGTGTGTGCTTGCGTGCGCTCTCTCTCTCTAACAAATAAATAATTAAATACATCTTATAAAAAAAGAATCCTTTATTATATAAGGCTGTTAATGTAGTTCAGTTGCCTTTTAAATTTGTATAATTTATAGTAAATACTATATAATTAAATCTCTTATTTCCTTTATGATTTTTCTGCCTTTCCTTTCATACTAGGTGGTTATGTTTTTTCCACTTAAATCTTTAATTGGTTTAGAATTCATTTTAGTGTAAGATGGAAGTAGATATCCATCCTTTTTAAAAAAATCATTTCATAGCTAGTTATATCAACTCCATTTATTGAAAAATTCTTTCCTTCCCAATTAATTTGTAATGCTTCCTTACTATAATATAAATTCTTGTATGATTTGGACTCTTACTGAATTTTCATTTGGCTTCATTTGTCTTTTGAGGTGTTAATGAAACATTTTTATTTTGTTGAGAAAGTTCTTTCATCCTTCCCCCTCCCCCTAAAATTAATTGGCTGTTCTCAAATGTTAATTGATTTTTCCAGTTGAGCCATAGAATACATCTGTTGAATCTTGTCCCATACCAAGTTGTGTTCCCCTAATAACATTTGGAGATTTAGTGAAAAAATGTCATTACTTGTCTTGACTTACTCAAATCTTGTGTTCCCCTTCGTGTAATTGTAGAATTTACACATAGATTCTATGCACATAAAACTTATTTTATATATTTTAACTTGTCATTGCGAATAGATTTTTCCCCTCTCTGTATTTTCTAGGTGGTTTTGGCTGATATAGATAAGCACTATTGTTTTTTTGTGTGTGTTTTGTTGGTATCACCTCACTGAACTCCTAATATCAAAAAATACTATTAAAGATAGTTTTTCAGTTGATTCTTTTTGGTTTTACAGGTTAATGCTTTTTCTCACAAATTTTTATATGACTGGCTCTTGTTCTTTGGTTATTAGCTCAGTTGTATCTCTTCAGACATGCCTTTTCTGGCCAAAGTATTTCACTTGTCTTTGCCTTCTTTGTAGTCATTATTGTTTCCTGATGATATTTTCTGTGTATTTGCTTACTTATTTTTGACCTTCTCTTAGAGAGATTCATTCATGCTCTTTGTCACGGAAGAAAATAATGACTCTAGTTTTGGATATGCAGTATTTTTCATTTCTGTGGGACATCTAGGTTAAAAACCTTGGGGGTGCTGAAAACATTGAATTCAGGCTGAAGATTTTTATTTGGGATGGTTGAAGCTGTGAGAATTGATTAATCAAGAAAAATGGGCAGAAAAGGAGAAAACATTCTCAAAGATATCTGGTGCTAAGGGGTGATAAATTTAAGAGGACCCTGCAAGAGAGACAGATATGTTTGACTCCTAGCTTGATCTTAAGTTTGAGTTCATGATATTTTTGTAGGAACATAGAGCAACTAAACATTTTAAGGAACATTGAATAGTTGAATTTTCTTGCACTTTCATGCATATACTATGTATCTAACCATAGTGTATGTTACCTATTTTTATGAAAAGAACAAATACCTAAAAGTATTTTAGGTGTGAATGATTATTTTAGATAATTGGTATCACATTATAAGTGTTTATTTTAAAAGAATCTAGGCATGTTTTTAGAAGAAAATGTCAAAGCATTTGTTTCCTTTTTAATCTATTCTAATTTCTAGTGAAGTTTTATTGTATGTCTGTTTCCTAGGTATTTTTACACTTTTCAGGAACAGACCTGTGTGTTTCTGGCTCTTACAGCAGTACCTGACATGTAGTAATATTAGATAAATATTTTGAAAGTGCTTAATGTTGCCATTTATCCTTATTTCAGTATACGTTCTATTTAGTCAAGCAGTAATGAATTTCAGATAATTAGAAAACATCTATTCATGTGTTTGGTCATAATTCTTCCATGGAAAATGCAAGAATAAAAATATAGGTAGCACTAATTTATCAGGGGTGCCTGGGTGGCTCAGTCATTAAGTGTCTGCCTTCGGCTCAGGTCATGATCCCAGGGTTCTGGGATCGAGCCCCACATGGGGCTCCCTCCTCAGTAAGAAGCCTACTTCTCCCTCTCCCACTACCCCTGCTTGTATTTCCTTTCTTGCTGTTTCTCTCTCTGGCAAATAAATAAATAAAATCTTTAAAATAAGTAAAAATTATAAACAGTAAATCAAATAACATTTGGACTTTGTTTGAATGGACAGGAAAAATAGTATTTTTGAAAAGAAGTATCTTAAAATACCTATTATAACTTTTTGTTTTGCAGTAATGTTTGGGAAACAGCTTTGTCAAATTTTTATGTGTTTGGATGTGGTATATATAGAAAATATTCACAGTTATTTTTCTTAGACATTAGTAATGAAGAACAGTTGAAAATATGACAATTTTTTTTTGTCATACTTTAGTGCTCTTATTAAGCAAGTGAATAAGTCAATAGATGGAACAGCAGATGATGAAGATGAGGGTGTTCCAACTGATCAAGCCATCAGGGCAGGTCTTGAACTGCTTAAGGTAAATATGCTATGGTGAAATTAAGTGCCTAATTAGATAATTGTTTAACATATATATAGTATATATTTTTTATTCTTGAGATTTGCCTTTTAAGTTTTTATAGAAACTGAAGAAAATTTTTCTCATTTTAGGTAACTTAGAAATTGCACATTTTGTCTAACATGTAAGCTAAGTATTTTCAGGTTTAAATTGTATAATATAGCCTACCTAGTAGTATTACAAAGTAGTGGACTATAATTCGAAATTTTCATTAGTGAGCACAGAAGGTGCTAGCCCTACCAAACATGGAGCCAAATTCTTCCTAAAACTCCATTTTATCTTTTGTTAGCTAAAATACACTGCTGCCTTTTACTTATTATAAAAATATTAGCTAATTTTTGACAACTTAGGAAGTATAAAATTATAAAGAAAACATTCATAAGCCTATCACACATAAACATTCCTTTTGTTTTCCTTTTAATCTTGAAAAAAAAAAGGGCACACATGTAGTTGAGATCAGACTGACTATATACAATTTTGTATCCTGACTATTTTCCCTTATTAAATTATAAGCATTTTTATCAGTGTTTTTTAAGGAAGCGTTTTTAAGAGTGTCAAAAAACAGATCTAATTTATGACTGTCATTTATTAGATGGATGCTTTTGGGCAAGTTCATTGCCTCCACTTCCTCATCTGTAATGGAGGTAATAATTGCCCTTATCTCACAGAGGACTCAATTAAATCATGTACATAAGTTTCCAAGCACAGTGTCTGGCTCATAGTAAAAATATAAAAAACATTATTTTTTGAAATGGTGATTAGTTCACTTTCGCAGTGCCATAGAGTTCCCACATATTTCCCTTAGATATGTAGATTTTTCTAATTTTATTTTTCTTATAATCACTACAAAGATAAATATATCTAAGATCTCTTGCCGATGTCTTTTTTTTAATACTGGAATATAAAAAGAATAATTTTCAAAAATTTTAGGTGTGTATATTTAATACAGTTCCTTTACAGAAAAATTATATCCATATATAATTCTGTCAGCAGTGAATGAAGGTGCCTATCCTATCTTCATAAACACAGAATATTGTAAATCTTAAAGAGATTTGCTAATCTGATAAATAAAAATAATGTTTTTATTTGTGTAATTATTGCAGTGAGGTACAGTCATTAGTGTTTTTCCTATGGTGAATTCATTATTTTTATCCTGTTTATTTTCTCTCTTTTTAAATCTTGTGTTCATTTTCTACTGACATCTCAACTTTTTGTTTTTTAACTGATTGAGTTTTTTATTCTCCTTGCTTTTCTATAGGACATATTTGATATATATAGTAGAATACATTTCATTTTTTATATAAGTTATTAAGTATAGTAATAAGGTGAATACAGTGAAAAGTAAATAGGATGCTGACTCAACAATACTTTTGAAGTTCCCGGAGTAGTTTTTTCCGTGATTCACTTCCCCTAGGTATAATTGTTCTGAATTGTTCAGTTGTTTGGGGTTTATTATTCATTCTCTTATTGTCCTTTTAGTTTTATCATCTGTGTCTATCTGTGTACGTCTAAATAACGTCATTTATTTTGCTTGTTTCTGAATCTTAACACACACCATTATGCTTAATGTATTTTTCTCTTGCTTTTTACATTCCATATTTTGATTCCAATTGTTTATTTTAAGCTTAAAAATCCCATCTTGTTCAGAAGATTTTTTATTGTTTTTGTTTTTCAGTCTGAAATATAACTCATCTGAAATTTATTTTGAAAGTATATATTGTGGGCGAGGATCTAATTGGATTTTCTTCAAATAGCTATTTATTTTTATCAGGACTATTTATTAAAAATCCCATCCATTTTCATTTTCTGTTCCTTCTTTATAATCTATTTTACCCTATATAATCCAAGTTCTTGTATATGCTTGGACTGAAAAGTTTTACTTTTTGTTTTGTTTCTTCTGATAGTACCATGTTGATTTGATAATTGTAGTAGGTGTAAATGTTACAGTAGCTTTTATGATCTGTTGTTTTACCCTCTTTCCTAGATAATGCTTTTCCAAAAATGTTATTAGTCTCTTCTTGTGACCTTTATTTAGAAGATTATTTTGTTAAATTCTCTCTTCTTGTTCCTTTTCTCCCATTCTCATCCTCTTCCAAAAAACCCAAATATTAACCAAAATCTAAATTATTTTGTGTAGAATTACATTGAGTAATTTAATTTTGAAAGAAATGACTTCCTTAGATCATGCAGTCTTCCTACACTAGCACATATCTGTTACATATTTAAGTTTTAAACTTTATTTGTAGTGCTTTCATGTACTTATTAGCATAATTCTTTTTATATATTTACTTTGATTTGAGTATTTCCAGTATGAATATTTTGGATTTATATTGTAAAGATGGAAAGGGTTTACAGATCATTTTATGACTCATTTTTTTTAAGGTACTCTCATTTACACATCCCATCTCGTTTCATTCTGCTGAAACATTTGAATCTCTCCTGGCTTGTCTGAAAATGGATGATGAAAAAGTAGCAGAAGCTGCACTCCAAATTTTTAAAAACACAGGAAGCAAAATTGAAGAGGATTTCCCACATATCAGATCGTAAGTTTAAGTTTATTCTGATAAATAGTTTAGAAAATAGAAAAATAATTTACTGTTTCTTGATTTATGTAATAGTTGGAATCTTAAGTTTTGACGAAATCGTGTCTAGGTTATCTTAAGTTTATACCGTTCAGTTTAGATTCTTATTTTCTGGGTGGGTAGCGCTGATTGATATTTTAGAGGATTCATGAAAATGTGGAGCAAACATGGCATTTCTTTCTGAAGCATTGATTTTGCTTAAATATTTTAATGAAAACAATTTTATAGTATAACATTCTCTTGATAATAGCATGGCATAGAATCAACAATTCACGTAAATTTAAGGTCTAATGGTAAATTTCAAAGGAATTTCAGCAGGACTGTGCATAGGACTCTTCACTGTACTCTGTGATTAGAGGTATTGAATTGAAAATTCTCAGAAGCAGTGCTTTATTTGACTCGGGGAAGCATGGAATAAACATCCGAACAGCAGTGTATTTTTGTGTGTGTTCAGTATTTCCAAGAATTGGAAATTGTGCTGTTATCCTTGGGATCTCTAATGCTGGTTAATTATTCAGGATTCTGTAATACCTCAAAACAATAAGTCTTCATTTTCTGTGAATCCCTGCTTACTTCTCTATATGCATCTCTCCACCCTGTACCTGGAGGCTGTATCTGATAGTTGGTCCTGATCTTGTCACAGTCATTGGTGGTTAGTTTTACATCTAACCTTGCTCTTGTAGTTCTTCTGGCTTAGCCACTAGTCCAGTTAGTTGTGGCTGGGGTAGCATGCTTCTTTATGTGGAAGAAAAACCACAGAAACAGACTGGACAAAGGTAGCTCTTAAAATCTCAGGTATACTTTTTGTTACTCCTTTTTGTTCATGTGAACTTAATTCTAGAAACTGTTACCAGGACAAAGGCATTATTTAAATGATCATTGAAACACACCAGAATTTTGTAATCATATTCTCTTTGACAAGAGTAGGAAACTTTATTGTTTAGAATGGACTTCTTGGGGCTCCCTGGTGGCTCAATTGGTAAGCATCTGCCTTTGGCTCTGGTCATGGTCCCTGGGTCCTGGAATCCAGTTCTTATTCTGGCTCCCTGCAGGGTACCTGCTTCTCCCTCTTCCTCTGCCCTTCTCCCGAGCTTATGCTCACTCTCTCTCTCAAAGAAATAAAATCTTTAAAAGAAAAAAAAAAAAAGAACCGACTTTTTATTTTTAAGGGAATGCAGAGCAGGAATTTACCTTTGAATGATGCTGTGATTCTCCAGATCGGAGATCATTTTGGAGAAAATACACAAACAATACATAACTCTATATTACTGAAATCCCACTTACTGTACTATCTCATTTAAACCTTTTAACAGTTTAATAAAGTGTAGAAATTATCCTAATCTTTCAAATGAGAAATCTGATATTCACTGGTTTTGGGTCATATAGCTAACAAGTACCAGAATGAAGATTTGAATTTAGGCCTATTTGTCTGAATGTCTATGGTACCCTATCCATAATGGCACAGTTCCTTTCTTAATTAGGATTTTGGGCAAGTTTTAGTTTGATTTATTCACTGGAGGTTTTTATTTTTATTCTAGACTGTCTTTCCTAGTACCCTTTGTATCTTAAAGAGGCTTCTTTTGATATATTTGTAGAACTACAAGAGCAAGGTTGAAAGGTGGACATTTTAGAATATGCAAAGGGCATTTTAAAACATCTGCTTTAATATGGAACCGAAGTACCTAAAACTATTTGATTTATATGCTAAGTATAATTCAAATGTTTCTTTTGAGGAAAATCAACTGATTTGAATACCTGCTGTGTGTGCATACACTATTCTTGATGAAGTAGCTCATAGTATATGTCTTTCAGGAGATAAAATATGTATGCAGATTTTATGTTTTAAGTGATTAAATTGAGTGAGTCAGTATTGAGGAAATATGATAAAGTTGAGTGTTTATTAAATTATCTTCCCTTGAATTCGCCAAATAATTCTGAAAAACCAAAAGAAAAATGTATCTAAGTGGAAGCTACCACAAACTGGACAGAATTGTTGCTAAATAAGTCATCTAGACCAAACTGAATGTGAGAACATTGACAGTTGATACACATATTCCTGAATCAGGAGAATAAGAGAATAGATAGTAAATGTTGTATTGTTCACTAATTTAGAGGAGAAGGTTGAGGTATATGCAGGCTTTGAGAGAAATAAGGAAAGCCTAATTTCTGCTGTCATAGAACTAAAGGAGAGACTTTGTGGTCACACCATTTTTCTTTGGGCTTGACCTGTTTTCCTTAGCAGGAAGAGCAAAGCTTAGAGGTGAGGCTTAGAGTAGAATTGTGAAGCAAATGTCTTACTACCAACTTTACAGGCATAGAAAAAATTTTGTGCTTCCCCACTAATCAAAAATGATGATGTACTGTGGTTTCTGTTCTGACTCCTCCTGTCTCTCTGGAGTTTGGCTCACCCCCAGAGTAGGCAGAGGTGCCAAAATTAAGAGTTTTCTTACAGGACATAGCCATAGTCCAGGTGGAGCTAGCTAGTTCTCGTCACTGCCAGGGCTGCCAGAGAGAAATTACACAGAGACAAAGGACTTAACTACGCTTAGTCCTAGGTCCTTCCTCCATGCTACTTACTTAGCCAACTGACTAATGATTTAGGAGCTTTGATATCAATTTTTTAAGAGAGGCACCCAAGGATCAGTCATTAGTTGTTAATTTTTTAGGAGAGGCACCCGATGTTTAGTCATCAGGGAGACACCGTCTACCTTTTTGTTTAACTGGCAGAACCAGAGAATTTCTCTTATTCAAAGATGAGTTAACAGAGTACAAATAAATTAACAAACATGAAACCTAAGCAGATATTTTAATATTCCAAAGAAAGCTGATAATCACTATTTGGAAGGATTGAGTTTTTCTAAGAAAAAAGAAAATTTTAAACCATTCTAAACTGCCAAGGAAGTTAAGCAGGAAATGATATCTGGAAAAATAAGAGGACAAAAAAATATATATATAAAGGGAAGTGGCAGAACCAAGGATAAAGAAGACAGGAACATACTCGTATTATAAAGTATAATTTATTGTAAGCAGCAAGGAGCAGAATAAACAATATTGAAAATGTAATTAGTAAGCTAGAGATGGAGCATGAGGAAATTGCATAGAACGTGGAAACAGTGGGCACAGAAGTGAAGGCAGTTAAAGAAAATCATTTGCCGATACTGAAAAGCCCTAATTGGTTTCTGTGGAGGAAACAACAGAATAATGGAAAATGGAAAATAGTGTAAAAAAAATAATAAGCTTGTTTAGAATGAATGAAAATGTCAATCTGGAGATCAAGAGGACTCATGTTCTAGGAACACATATTGGTGGAATTTACTGAATTTTCAGGAATTACAGAAGTGTTTTCACAAACATCAGTAGCAAAGGAAAGGAATTTCTTTTTCTTTCTTTCTTTCTTTTTTTTTTGGAAAGGAATTTCTTTGTACATAAATGTCTTATGTACAGTGGAAAAATAAAGGCGTTCACTTCTTTCAACCACGTAAGATTTCTGAAGTTAATGATTCAACTGCTAGAGAGTTTTCACAAACAAAAAAGAATATAACTGAAGAATTCCTGAGTACCCAAGTTGTGCTTAAGGACAAATGAAGGATATTCTTTAAGACATAAAGACTCAGGAAATGTATTAATTACCCATTTTATATTGTGAACCTTGTCTACCAAGGTATATACTTTTTCCCTTTGTATTCACTTTTGCTTAAGCCTCTAAATCCAACTTTTGTTTTCTTTTTGTTTGCATATGTGATTTGTCTTTTCTCATCATTTTTCTTTCAGTATTTAAATTTTAGATGTGTCTATATCTATGTTTTAAAATATTTGAAAACTTGGGTTTGACTTTTAAGGATAATGTAAATAAATAAAATTGGCTCAAGAAGAATGGGAGAAAACCTAATTAGGCTGTAATTATTAAAAAAACTGAGAAGAGTATCCTCTAATAAAAAGTGCTAGTAATTACACTGTGTGTTATAGGAAGTATTTCACATCTACAAGAAACCAAGGATTCTAATTCTTTTTAATTGTTTAAAGCATAAGGAAAAAAAAACAGATTCAGGTTACTTCTTTCATAAAGCCAAGATAACTAGCAGGAGTGCTAAAACTGGATAACAGATATTCCCTCAAAAGAAAACTTAAGACCGATCTTACTAATATTGCTGCAAAAATTTTAAGTAAATTTTTAGTAAAAATATACTATGGCTGGGGTGCCTGCGTGCCTCAGTCAGTTAAGCATCTGACTTTGGCTTAGGTCATGATCTCAGGGTTCTGGGATTGAGCCCCATGTCCAGCCCTGTGTAGGACTGTGGGCTCCTGGTTCCTGGCTCAGTGGGGAGTCTGTCCCCCCACCCCCCACTCCCCCCTCCCACCAACCCCATGATCTCTCTCACAAATAAAATATTTTTATTTTATTTTATTTT